>OY992799.1:13663510-14263510 GCA_963921375.1 Tiliacea citrago
ATTGCCACAGTTGTTGATTAAGTTACACATGACAGTTTTACGTTCTAAAAGTCTTAGACCATTTAGAGGTTAAATGGTTTAAGCCCAACAATTAAGTCATGCCTCCGTAAGTGAAGATCTCGAGGCCTTTGGCCTTTAGTGGTACAATAATAGGCTGGTATTATTATTATTACGCATAAAGGAAGATTAAAATTAAATAATGATGAATTATCTACTGTGATGGTGTCACGGTTTTCTTTGTGTGCTAAGTAAGTATGACTCTTAGAATAGACGTACTTAGGATCAATACACGCATGGCTTAGCAAACGAGTATTTATTCACACTTGCTAATCCATTAGAAACTGGTTGTACGTACTGTTGTTTCTAAGCTCAACGGCTAAAAGCAAATATATCTAAAAACGTGTGTTATCTGGCTGTATAGTAATCAATAGAACTACTATAGGTACCATTAACGAATTCGTTCTTGGCAAAATGCAATAAACTGAATGATAATTAATTGAAAATTCAAAAACTTGACTTATTGTGTTCTGAATATTTATTATAATAATTAATTGTCATTCTAAATGTTTATTATAAAAAAACTTGAAGTGGGGCTACTAGGGCACTAGTAGCCCCATTCAGTTTATTGCATTTTGCCAAGAACGAATTCGTTAATGGTCCCTATATTAGTTCTATTGATACCCCAAATGCCTGTGGGGCAGAACATGAAATGAAAATAAACAATATGAAAGAACTGACTGTGATGTAGAACTGTCTGCACATTCTCAAAAAATTTTTTTTTCAGTCGCTTTTGCAAAAAATATACATATTTTTTAATTTCTTTCTTGTTTGCAAATTAGTTGGGCAAATGTCATCTAAAACTGTTTTAAATTTCAAGTTGATAGCATTAGTAGTTCTTGAGATATCCAGGTGTGACAGACAGACAAACTTAGTCTCACCATAAGGGTTACTTTTTACCATTTTGGTACGGAACCCTAATACGGTCATCTATGGCGATATATTTTGATACTCGCAAATAAATCAAAACCTATTGGGCACTTCCCTAGAATCATGAAATTTGACAAGAAGCAAGGTCTCACGGCTCAAGTAAAAGAAAAGAAGAAGTCCAAGCTCAAGAAAAAGTCTAAAAAGCGTTAATTTATAGTTTTATAACTTAAAAAAAATACGATTACAAATTTACATTTGCAGTTGGAGAATTGACCGTTACGTATATCGATGTATGGGAGAACATTTTTTCAACAACAAAGAAATATTAGTGTTGTTTATTTCAATTACCTAGGACATAGTGGTGTGGTATGAAAGACTAGGTTTGAGATAACTTTATTCTCTTATGAATACATTAATTCACTTACATGAGATTTTTTTTTGTCATTGATTTTTACTAAGAGTAGTTTTTCGCCTCAGTAAAATCCCAATATAATAATATTTATATCAAAAATATACGTTATTATAAACATAATTTGAACAGTAATAATTTCGAACAAAGGAAAAAACCCCGTAAGCACGTTTTAGATGTTTATCGTCGGTGTGACGAATGTATATTCCTCGAATAATCGGCAGAGTTAAATGACCAAAACTAGTTTTGCTGTTAAACCACAACGCTATATGCTCAGTATAAAAAGTGGTAGAGGACTGACCGGAGAATTATTAAACCCTGTGCAGAGCTCTTGAACAGTACTCCTCAAGCTATATAATAATCTAAGGTGGGTGGGTCAGTTTTTGCCAAAACATAATCATAAAAGGAGTATTGATAATACAGTGATAACATTAATTTTGATAAGCTACATTTCCCATTTTTTATTTTTTTGTTTTATTTTATTTGGGGAAATTTTGTATGTAGGTATTTTATTTCAAAGTAATGAATAGTTTTATTAATAAAAGTAAAAATTTAATAATATTAAAAATAAATAAGATTAAAGTAGAATCAGCATCGGTTATATATTAAATTATTCTAATAAACTATAATTTCTTGTGTTTTGGTCGACCATAACATAAATGTTTTCGAAAACATTCTGTGAGCATTAGCATTTATGGGTCATTGTCATTTAAGCGGTCAAGGTAAACATCAATAATGAAGTTCAGCCGATCTTAATTAAAAGAAGTTTCTTCCACATCGTTTTAATTCCGTATTAAAGATGATATTTTAGTGTTTTACACGTAAGGCCAATTTCACACGTAGTACAATAATAATAAATGCGCATAGCTCCTTTTTCGTGTTATTTTCTAGTCGAAAAAAAGGGCAGACTCTTTTTTTGGATATATTTTTATTCAGATGGATTTGTTCAATAAAAGTTATTTTTAACAATTAGGTAGTTGATTGTTGCACTGGAACATTATCTGTGACAGCTGTCAATACCGTCGTTTATTTTTTTAATACCACGCACGGTTGTTTAGATCATTTAAATCACGCCTAGAGCATAGTGACAGCGGCGTTTTGTTTTTAAATTCGATATTAATTGTTTCTTTTTTATTTCCAGAATGAACAACTTCGTAGTTTTGTGCTTATTCGGGCTTTTGGCGATGGCCGTGGCCAGGCCAGATGGCACCTACACCGACAGATTTGACAACGTGAACCTAGATGAAATTCTCGCCAACCGCCGCCTGCTGACTCCGTACGTCAAGTGCATGCTCGACCAGGGCAAGTGCACACCCGAGGGCAAGGAGCTCAAATGTAAGCATCCTCTTTCTTTCATGAGTCGGGTCCCGTACGGGATTTGTTCTCTCATATTCTTCCCTAATATTTTAATGAAGCGCGTTAACCCTAATAGATGCGCGTGTTCAATACACTGACTGCATTGTAAACCCACACGCCACTTTTCGAGATGTTGCAAGTTTGTTGAAAATTTAATTATAGCGGTGTAAGAAATAGGTAGTGCGATGGAGAAAAGAAAAATCTAGAAGTAGTATTAGAAATTAGAATAATTTATTATAATTCAACGCGTTGCCAAGTTGCCATGCTATCTATTATTTTTAGAATTCCGTACCTCAATAGGAAGAAACGGAACTCTTATAAGATCACTTCGTTGTCCGTCTGCCTGTCTGTCTATCAGTCTGTCATGACCCTTTTTCTCAGGAACGCGTGGAGGTATCAAGTTGAAATTAATACCAAATACGTAGATCTACGGTTCCTTGGAGCTCTAAAAAAATCAAGCAATTCAAAACTTTTAATATTTTAAATATTATCTGCTATTTTCCAGCTCACATCAGGGAAGCGTTAGAAGAGGACTGTGCTAAGTGCACCAAGACTCAGCGTGACGGAACTCGCCAGGTCATGGGCCATCTTATCAACCACGAAGTGGACTACTGGAACCAACTGAAGGCCAAGTACGACCCCCAGTCCAAGTACTCCAACAAGCACGAACAGGAACTGAGAACACTTAAACAATAAGAAATTTATAGTGAAGAATTAATAGAGCTTACTTAGTAACTTTTTTCGATTTAGTTGGAACACCCTTAATATCAAGGCTTGTGAATTACATTAAATAATTTAGTGTAGTGCATTTATAAAATAAATTATTGGTTGTTAATCGAGAGATGGTATTCTTATTTCTGATCAAACCTGTCCATCCACAGTGCCGGTTTTTTTATGCACCGCTTTTGGACATATACCTTTCCAAAATGATTTATAACGAGTTCAAACTACCTCATCACCATTTCCTGTTGAATTAACGTTAGCTCACTTATCGTGATTGCCGTCACTTAACTCACTAATTTGTACATTAAAATTTATGTATAAATTCCTAAACATGTAATTATTTTTCTTTTGTTTAACAATTATTCTACAATACTTAATAATAATGTAAGATTTTGATAATTTTTAAATAATTAAAAATGGGGAACTTAAATTTAAAAATGTGGGTCTGGAAATCCTACATATCAGTACAGTTTTATATGTATCTATAAAATTTTGTAGTCACACTGACAAACAAACATGTTGTATGTTAAAAGAGGTGTTTTAGCCTATTTAACATTGCTCGGATTATGTTAGTTTACATATTTTAAAATAAGATCTGTTTGTTACCTGGTACCTTTCTGTTAATAAAGACCTTAAAAAATCAATCAATCAATCGAGACTTAGTATTTTTATTTCTGATCAAACCTGTCCATCAATAGAGCCAGTTTTTTATGGACCGCTTTTGGACACATACCTTTCCAAAATAACGGGACAATTCACTGCGCTTTGGAAAATTTGGATCTTCAATCTATGCCACTCTGCCACTGGAGTTTCTTGCCCATTTTCCAAGGATTCCAGAGTGCATGCTGGTTTTATCTCCATATTTTTCAGTAAAAACATTATATTTAGCTGTAATTACTTTCAAATCTGATTTAACTTCAGTTATTTGCGCAAAGTTCATGATCTTACAACTTTTGTCTTCACACCGTTCTTCTGACACATATAATTATACTGTTTTTGTCACTAATAACATGTTAATTACTTATAATGATCATGTAAATGTGAGTAATGATTTAGCGTACAAATATCGTCATTGTCACTTAATAAACTTTGACACTAACGTCATTGCCAATGTAAGGATGTAAGCATGTGTCTGAGGTAAATAATAATATTTAAACATTGAACTTTACGTCCATGGAATCGTAAAAAAGTTTACTCAACGTCATTCTTCGTTTAAACATGTTTACATTTGTAACCTAGGTTGGCACAATATTGATTCAGAATCGCGAAATAGACTGGTATATCTTGCGGTGCCGTGTGGTGCCGGACGTAAAGAATAGCACCATCCTATTTCTTCCCGTGGGTGTCGTAAAAGGCGATTATGGGACTTACTAGAGGATGGGCAGCACCGTTCTCTATGCATTTAACACCATACTGAGATCGCCAACCCGTCTGCCATGCGTGGCGATTATGGCAAATCCTCCCCATTGGGGGAGGCCTATGTCCAGCACTGGACGCCTTTCGGCTAGTGATGATATTTTGTGGTTTTTGCCTCATGTCAAGGATTTTTTAGAATCAGTCCTGTTTGTCCTAGTGTTAAATTCAGTCAAAAGTATCTTTTGACTGCTGTATCAACTTTCAGTTTATTAATAAGAGTGATCCACTTTACGTTACAAACTGCCTAGCAAACGTATTAACTGACGCGCAGCAGACGTGTAGCAGATGCGACGCAGCTGCGTAGCCGAGTGTAAAGCTGACGCGTAGCAGACTCTTAGCTGACGCGTAGCAGACTTTTAGCTGACGCCTAGCAGACACGTCGCAGACGCTTAGCAGACACGTAACAAACGCGTAGCAGACGTGTAACAGAGGCGTAGCAGACGCGTAACAGACGCGTAGCAGACGCGTAACAGACGCGTAGTAGATGCGTAGCCGACTAATTGACAGATTAAAGACTCAAGTTCTGAATTTCATAAATATACACGTTATTTTGAAAACAATGGGTATAAACATGTTTATAAATTATCTTAATTATTATTTACTTCCAGTTACAAACAAGATGAATAAGACAAGTTCACTTTGATAGCAATAATAAGTCATGCAATAGTGTTTTAATTACGATTCATATTATTTTACTAACTTTTTTCCGCGGCTTCGCCCGCGTGGATGTCGGAGAATATCCACGGGAACGTACTACAAGGATTAAAAGTACCCTATAGTGTTAATCCAGGTTATAAACGATCTGTGTGCCAAATTTCATCCAAATCCGTTCAGCCGTTTTTGCGCCAATCCGGAATATACATCCAGACAAACGGACAACAATTCTAAGTTATTATTTTATTATACATATTATCTGCCTTCAGATATAGGTAGATTTATGTAGATACTTGTGTAATTTATAAGACAAATAGAATCATTATGTGGTTTTACTCAGTATTGCTTTGTAGTTTATTTATGTAGTCGTGTCAGTTCCAGTACTTACTAATTAAATCATTATTATACAGAGTGTCCACTGTCCAGTAAATACAGACTGCATGGTGTGATGGCAAACCCAATAGTGCACAATAAAATGTGGAGACGACATTACGAAAATAAATTTAATCACTATCAATACTAGTGCAGAGGAGTATTTTTAAATTTAACCTATCAAATTAATCGGAAAAATGAAAAATAAACTAAATAGTTATGATGAAAGGGGCTCGTGACTAAATAATAACAGCGGCACGGGTCAATCGAGGTCAGTCCGCGGATGGGTGACCATCTATTACCCCTCCGTGCCTCGGAAAGCACGTTAAACCATTGTTCCCGGCTGTCATTTGTAGATCTTTGACAGTCGTTACGGGTAGTCTGAAGCCCGAAAGTTTGACAGCCAGTCTTATTAAGGCGTATCGTATCACCTAGTAACTGGGTTGTGGAGGACAGATAGGTAATAGCTCCATGTAATATACTGGTATTCCGCTGTAACCGGTTAGACTGGAAGCCAACCCGAACATAGTTAGGAAAAGGCTAGTCAGATGATGATGAGCCGACTATGGGTTTTGCCAATTAGACGACTAGTGATTAAACTATTCGGTATATTTACCAGAATTTTTATATGGGAACGTCATTTGATATACGAAGTTTATTTATCGTCGTATTGTCCGCGAAAAGTTATGAAAATAACCGTTTCTAGGATTGGTTTTCACATCAGATTATCTGTGAACAGTTTTTCCATTAGTTAGGTAGTCGTTTTCATCAAAAAGATCGCGTTCAATATAAAATACAAAAAAAAAAAACTTTTTTATGTCTTCGGTTTTTTTGCAGAAAAATATCGTAATTTTATCAAAAACGAATAAAGGCTTGTGCAGACTGGCGCGATATCACAGACGGGACGACGTGACTAGTTGCACAATTTCTTTGTAGCTCCCTGTCACGCCCGCGATATCGTATCAGTCTGTACGAGACTTAATACCACTATGAAATTGTTTCAGTAGATATAAGGCCCTTTTTTAGAAATTGAAGCCATAGTTTTTACTTTATTATTTTGATCCTCATAAGAAACATGATCTTTTATCATAAAACATTTTTTTTGTGAAAATTGCCCATTTTCTTGCTGGCTGTGCAATTTATTTAAAATCTGTGTATGCAGATATAAATATCTCATAAAATTAAGAACAGTCTCGTAAGACCGATTTCGTGTAGCTATAATAAAATAATAAATAAATAAATAAAATAAAATAAGTTTATTGACACAAAATACCCTTTTAAACAATTCCAATACATTTACAATAGGTAAATTAGATTTTGGGAAAAGGCTACAGAAATAGTGAAAAACCCTGCCTTCTAAACTAGGGGAACCCTGTGACCTAGGAGTCAGTGTTCTACTGTAACTTAGCTACAACGGTTAAAGTACCCTTACTGCCCCATCTCAAAAATCCACCCTGTATATGTAAGGATGATTGACTGCTTAGCCCCATAAAAATATAGCGTGATGATAATATGTAAAAGGTTAACTCTGTAACTATCTACAATGTTCTTACCGCTTCGCTCGTCTTTTTACAATGTGCTGTAAACTATAGAAGAATACAAACAATGCAATATTGCTCATCCTCCATAGGAAGCAGCGAGATAAAAATATAATATATATTACCTACAGACTGACCAGACTTATAGGGAATATAAATATGCAAAATTTTAACAGAATGTATCTGAAAGAATTTGCTTGATGCTGGACCACTTATTCCAGTAATCCCCATTGACAATCCCAACTGCAACTTTCGCTTGATCTTCTCTTGGACTACTTCTCTAAATAGAAGCTTAAAGTGAATTCCAGTAAAACAGAGATAATTATGTTCTCAAGAAAGCGATCACTTTCCCACCCGCTTTGTTAAAATTGAAGGCTATGATGTTCCGTGGAGGAAGTTAAGTATTTGGGAACAGTTTTGGACGATAAAGTTATCAGGTTAAAAATATGGAAGAACTTCGTTTAAAAGGAGTCAAGTCTCTTAACAGCTTAAAACCAATCCTTAATCGTAAATCTAATTTGAGTCCTCAAACCAAATTACGCATTTATTCCACACTGGTGCGTCCTTGTATGACATATGTCTGGAGTAGTATTAGTGACACTAACTACAAAAAAAACTACAGGACGTTCTGAATAAAGCACTCAAACTAGCATTCAACACACCTCTCTACACAAACCTCACACAACTACATAATGACATCAAGTTTCCACCTGTAAAGGATTTCATTCTTAAAGTATCTCGAAAATTCTACCTCTTCAATAATCCACGTCATCGTAATTCTCTGGTCTCACACATTGGTAAGAGTAGATTATCCCGGTTACCTTATGCCAGGACTTATAACGAGTACAAACTACCTCATCACCATTTCCTGGTGGAATAACGTCAGCTCACATACCACCTGTCCAGCGTGATTGCTGTCACCTAACTTTCTAATTTTTACATTACAATTATGTATGCATTCCTAAACATATGTTTTTTTTTTCATTTGTTTTAACAATTATTCTACAACACTTTGTTAAATTTATATTTTAAAAATAAATATAAATATAGGGCCTGGGTAAATTAAATTTAAAAATATGGGTCTACAAACCCTACATAACAGTAGTCTTATATATTTTGTATCTATTAAATTAGTAGTCACACTGATATTCAAACATTTTGTATGTTAAAAGAGGTGATTTAGCCTATTTAACATTGCTTCGATAATGTTAGTTTACATTTAGAATAAGATATTTTTGTTAAATTGTAATAAAGACATTTAAAAATCAATCAATCAATCCCCATCATTGGGAATTTGTGAACTATTCTTTCAAAAATGCTCATTGAGGTCTCATAGAGTTCATAATGGTGATTATTGTAAGAAAATTTCACAAATCAGATGTGATGTCAAACAGACAAAAATTCTAAAAACTTTGTTTTCGGCATTAGAATTGATCCCAGGGGGTCTACTCCGAACATAAATCCGAAGTATCGGCCGAATGTTCGGTCGTTTCTTTACTACGGCAAACTATCGCTGACTACGGCGAAAACAAAGACAATCGAAGAGATAAGCCAAAGACAAAACTGTGACTAGAAGTCGGGTAAGGACTCAAAGTAAAAAAAGGAAACTTTGGAAGTTATAAAACGGCCGAACATTCGGCCGATATTTCGGTTTAGCGCTTCGGACCTGTTAACAATTTACTTTTTTTCAATAATATTCAATGTACAATTTTGACTTCGCTACGATTTTATTATATGCATAGATATTATAGATTCATCATGCGTAAGTAATAATAGGCTTTGAACAAGGCCACTTAGTCAAGTGAACTCTTGAAAGAGTCAAAGTCTGTAGAAGCAAAAAATAGAATTTAAATAGCTATGGTAGAAGAACTTTATTATTCCTCATTAAGGCTCCGTGCACGAAAAAAACCCTTTTTCGTCAATTTCTTATCTAATTGTGAGAAAGCGTGAAATAATTGAAACATTAAGTCTGTGTAACTATAAAGTACAGTTTATGTGGTGCTAAACCATTCGTGTCAGTCACAGCACCTTAACAGTTTCATCACAAGTTAATAGTTTCATCGCTCTCGAAAATATAGTTTATTTTGCCTTTGATTTACTTAATGAAGGTATTTTATAATCATAAAATAAAATATTGATTTTATCTCAAGAGTAGCTGCAGCCCAGTGTGTGATTTTTAAATTTTTTGATAAGGTTTGCTGAATAATAATATATGAAAAAATACATTACCCACAGGGTTTAAAAAAAAATTGGTTGTTCAACATTATTTTTCTGCTTTATTTATATATCGAAGTTGAAAAAGTGCTTCCGCTACATGCAAGCAGACCATTTATAGTAATGTTGATTATATTTTATTATGTTCAAAATCCAAAGTTTTTTATTTTATTTTTTATCGTAAAAATATGCAAACATCCGTCTCGCGTCATTTTTTGGAAAACCTGTTGCGATTATTGTAGTTTTCCAGGAATTCAAAATTTAATTGAAAAAAAATCTTTTCTGCCACATGCAAAACAAAGAACTTTACTTTACAAATCACAAATAATTTTGGGTAAATTCTTTTTCAAAATTTATCAAAATCAGTCGATCTCGTGCATGGCCCCTTAAAAATTAACAATTAATCACTTACTGAGAAACTAAATTTACATAAAATGTTTATGAGCGTACAAAAACAACGTTAAAATTAAATTTATAATAATAAATAGGAAGGTAGTGATAACACAAAAAAATATCAACAAATTACCAACTGAGTTAACATGGATCTACAGTAAAAACAGATGTATTACTAGATGTGGCATAATTATGGCAGAGCGTACTGACTAATAAAGATCTTTTATTTTTATTTCGTTTGTTTGTATGAACCCTAGCGAAAGGTAGTATTTTATATTATTATTGTTATTGATAACTGCTGCTTACCGCTGGTTCATGAACTTATAATAGTGTACCTATGATACAGTCAGGGAAATTCACTGTTAAGTAAATTGCCCCTTACGTCAATTTGCCGTGTTATAGCCATTTTATACAAAGAATTACAGTTATGATTAAAATATACAAGCTAACTCTCAAATATGTATAGTATGTACAAGTATATAATAAAATAGTAAAAATGAGGGAAGTGCTTATTGGGCATCAAAAAATTCGTCCGCATCGCTGTCAATGGGAAAAGTGCCCAAAAGGCTGGCAGCATTGCCACGTTGGATGGCAATACTGATTCTTTAGGCTAAAAATAGGCCAGCCCTTTGGTCACGTAAAGAGTCAACCAACCGCTTGGCGATGTCCCAAAATACTTGATGAGCACTTGAACCCCAAAGCCCTAGTGTTTCAACCCCAAACGGGTCAAAGATATACCTCCCAATAAGGTTGTTATATTTGCGTTGTTTGAGGTTTTCTGCTCAGATCAGCGCTCTTGCTGCAGGATAGGCCATGGTGTCCGAGGCAGTCAACTCCTTCACCGCACTGACAGCGATGTGGAGGGGCGCCCAGACGTAAACATGTAACGAGCCGGAATGTGGTGTCACCCAGCATGGTGCCTATGTTGGGTGACGGTAGCGACTGTAGCCAGAGGCCCGACTCCCATTCACCCACAGCCAGCAGGCGGGCATACTCGGCAGTATTGGCGGACGTATTAATGAGTTTGTTCCGTACCTACCTGCAGAGCGACTCATCCCGTCTCTCCTTTCTATGGGAGACGGGTTCTCGGGCTGAACCGTATCTGGGAAAGCCACTTTCCAGGCGTTCACTGCATCGGACGAACGCGGCACTTCAGAGTCAACCTGAGAAGGGGCTAAGATTCTTGTGGTTAACTTTTCGGTGCTGTGGACCGAGGACAGGAACGCGGCGTAGGCTTACACTAGTTTTGTGGACGCCGAGCCCACAAAAACGAATGGGTAGTGTGGCTTGCAGCCATGCGCGTTCGTCCAATGCCACATTTAAAATTGATGTTAGAGTTGTTCGAATAATATGATCGATTTTGTCTGAAAGGATTTATAGATATAATATAAAGTGGATTGTAGAAATAGAACCGCTCCGAAGCGAATGCCATTTGTCTAGGCACTCTGATCTGTCTCAAACTCTCAATCTGACAAAAATACTTAAAAAAAATATTTTAATTTTTGTCAACTTTTTAACATTGATTGTAACTAAGTACATTAAACGTTACTAAGTTAACGTTTGTCATAAATCACTTTGGGCATCAAATGTCTTTTTAGGGTTCCGTACCTCAAAAGGAACAAACGGAACCCTTATAGGATCACTTCGTTGTCCGTCTGTCTGTCTGTCTGTCAGTCTGTCAAGACCATTTTTCTCAGGAACGCTTAGAGGTATCAAGTTGAAATTAATATCAAATACGTAAGTCTATGTTCCCTTGAAGCTCTAAAAAAATCAAGCTTCCAAGTCAACGCAATAAAAAAATACGGCGATATAAGCGACATTATTGCGACGTATTTCGATACTCGCACATAAATCAAAACCTATAGGGTACTTCCCGTTGACCTATAATCATGAAATTTGGCTACAAGCAAGGTCTTACAGCAAAAGTAAAGGAAAAAGTCCGAAAATTGTTAATTTGTAGTTTTATCATATAAAAAAAACATTTTTTGGGATTACAAACTTAAATTTTCAGTTGAAAAATTGACCGTGGCGTATATCGATGTATGGGAGAACATGTTTTTCAACTACAATGTTAAGTTTGTTTTAAGGATAAATTCATCCTAACTACGGAAGCCTTCATTGTGCGTAGTCCGACACGCACTTGGCCCGTTTTTTTCTAAATAGAGAACCTGCGTCAGCCCATGTTTTCAGTAAACAATATTTTTTTGTATTTTAACGGCGCGAAGCTATGCCTAGAATAATTGCTATGTTATTATACTTATTATCTAAGATCGTGGAAAAAACCTCCATTTGTAACAAACCGTGCTAATTAAAGTCTACCGCAGACTGGCGCGACGCGACGGCGCGAAGCTTTAATGGACGACATACTTCGCCCGGTTCAGGTTTCCATTGACGTCAGACTCTAATAGTTAAAATGGTTAACTTAATCTTAAAAATAGACTTTGCCATAGCATTATCTGTGGCAGAAGCTGCAGCGTTGGGAGCACCGATGCAGTTATAATGGGAGCAATGACGTCAGTAATAAGGCTGCACATACAACCAGTCAATGCAAGTATAAAAAAAGCAAGCTCTAGATGTATCTCAAACAAGTCCTTCTGTTTGAGTTACATCTAGAGGCAATGTTTTTTTTTTTTTTTTTTGGTTTTATTTGCCCTGTCTTGTCCGAATGGAACCAATAATTTCTAATGTCCCAAGTCACAGACAGCCTCGTTGGTCTCGCGGTTGGAAGCGCGATTGCTGAGCATGGGTCCTAGGTTCGATCCGCAGGACAAGAAACAGTGTTAGTGGATATTTCTATTCGAATTTCTTAGTAACTGCTCGGAGTCAAGTTTTGTGCTCGGTTTGTGGCAAAAGATTCGACTCCTTTTTATTTATCTATTTATTGGTCTATCTTCAATCGTTACACTGTTCAACCAATTATCACAATATGACACAACATGCAAAAACAATTTTATAACAAAGGAAAAAAAACAATACATTAACTACAGAAATTACACATTATTTTTACATGGGCCTTTAACAAAATGGTACTGGCGACATTGACAATCCCTACTCTAAGTTTATACGCCTATGCTTACCCCTTCGGGGATTTAGACCCTTTCCTCATTGGTCGGTAACCAGCATATCCCGAAACTATACCGCACTATTTTCATTTACGGACCTGACGTTATATTTTCGGCATAGTTTGTGAAGTACGCGAGAAAATGTCTTCACTGGATGTTTCTACCGAGACGTGGTAAACAGAAACAATCCCGCCCCGCTTCCGCGCATACCGAGCTAATCAGGGGGCCGATCGCGCTATTTCTCAACGTAATTACCGTTCGAACGGAACGTTTTTGGTTTTGGTTTAGTTTTGGTTTAGCCGATGTAAGAAACGGTATCGCGCTATTTTTTGTGAGAGTATTGTTCGATCGATCGTTCCTCCAACGTAACTTCCAAAGTAAAGCTAAATCGTTTCCGTTGAAATGATTAGCGCGATACGAAATGTGTCTAACGTAACGTTTTTGGTTGTGGTTTAGTATTAACGTTCAAAATTAGCGCGATCGGCCCCCAGGAAACGCTTATTGAAGTATAGGCGCTCGGCGATCTATGAGGGCCCTAGACGTAATGTTTTATTTAAAGTATTATAATCTACAAGAAAAGTGTAAATAAATTGACTTTCGATCCTCCGCCATCAGACATGCTGGTAAAACAGGGGGCAAAAACAATTAACGTCTAATTCTAAGAACCGATTAGTTCACTGAATGTGGTAGATAAACATAAGTCTCACATTATTGATCAATTAAGTAGAACGATCGAAAGATTTCCATGAAACACAATGATATTATAAGTAAAAAGACGTAGATAGGTTACCTACTCAACATTCGATCTTCAAACACGGCACAATGTCGCACTATTAGATGACACGTGGAAGTAGGACGGCATGTCGTAATTATCGGGAGCGAAAAAGAGATAAGACGAAGAAAATGTGGCTAATTAGCCATATTTTGACGTGCCACTTGCGGAGCGTGTATAACCTCTTTTTACTTTAAATATCGTTTGTCTCTTAAAATACAGGTCACCCTAGTTTAAGAGGCAGGACTCACCCAATTCATGTACAGGCCTTGTGGTTACAGCATAATTATGTACCTAGTACCTGTCTTTATTCTTATGCCAACCAGTTGTAATCCATTTTTTACCTATTTCTAACCATAAAAACTACATAATGTATTTTCTCGTCTGTAACTTATTTGAAATAAAATAAATTTTTACTTTTTTTTTTTTACTTTATAGGAATCAGTCCTAACAGACCGGATAAGATGAAACAGGTACACGAAGATGAAAACTATAATGTGCAGACATTAAGTATAGACAGTTAGTATGGCTGTATATGTATGTGCAGACAGCAAGTATGGCTTCAATCAGAAAAGGCTGTGACAGCAGTAAGACCCAAACTGGGTATCAACAAGTGCATTGATAATAACAAAATAAAAAAAAATCCAACGGAAAGCCCTGAGTGGCTTTAAAATATCGCTTTTAGGGACAAGACTGCCCATTGTGTCACCCCTTGTAAAATTTCTGTACATAATAAAGAGTAGGTATTCTATCTGTCTAACAATCCACAATCATGTGGTCAGGCAGGCACTTTACTTTGTGTATTTAATTTCATCACCACTGCTCTCAAAACGGTGAAGGAAAACATCATGAGGAAGCCGGCATGCCCTAGAACCATTTCGAAGACATGTGACATCCGCCACCCCGCACTGGGCCCGGAGTGTATGGGCCACTCCCTCTCACAGAGAGGAGCCTTGTGTCCCAGCAGTGGGAACAAGGCTGATTATGATTATGCTAAGTAGAACGATCGATAGATTACAATGAAACAGGTACAGTCGGTGACCAGCATTTCCTGACCCCACTTACAAAGAAGACTAATGGAAAAGGGGTCAGATAATGCTGGTCACCGACTGTACACGGATGTCAAAACTACGATGTGCAGATATTATAGGTATTATTGTATTCATTGAGAATTCTTCATTGTAATTAGAGAAGAAAAGGTCTTTTGATGCAGATTTCCGTACATACCTACACGCCATCAAGTATTTTCTGAAGATGAAGTAAGTACCTTAGAAAACACATCCATTTTTCTTGTGTACTACTAAGCTGTGATAGTTACTTAGTATATATATTTTCTATCAAATCAGTAATTTTTTTTTTACAAGATTAATCAGACCATTAACCGGAACTTTAGATAACCAAAAATCGCGATAAAAATTGCCTTTACATAAATATTGAGATTGTAATGTTTGAAAAAAATGTAGAAGGAAAAAAATCCTTAAAAAATAGCTACAATATCGAGCCAGGCCTATCGTTTAAAAATAAATAATAAAATAAAATAAACATTTATTTTCAAGTATCATATAGAATCATAACGTTAGTAACAGTTTACTTACAAACTGTGTTAGTAATATTTACAAAACATAAACACCACATCAACAAAAAACAACACAACTACGTTCCTATTAGCAGGTACATGCAGCTGGCTTAAATAGTAAATGACAGGGCAATCCAGTTTGCTAGCGATGACAACCAGGAGACTAATGGAGCTGGCGCGCACTCTACGCAATAGAGATGCTGCACGCTTGCGGCTGATCGCAGTGAAGCCGTCAGTCTGCGCGTCCGCGAACATATCCGAGGCACTACAAAAGCGTGGCAGCCCCAACAGCATTGTTGTACTGAACGCGAAGAGCATTTACAGCTTTTTGAGTGAGGCTAGACAAAAACTACAAGAGTATATAGCACTTGACATTATGCCTTAAAAAGCCAGCCTTAATATTAACAGCACCCGAGCAGCGTGAGAACCTTCGGATGAACATAATATTACATCTCCCTGCTAATGCTCTTCGCCCCCGGAAGCTAAAGCTTTGGTGTATCTATTACAACATAACTGAATATAATTTTATTTTGAACTTTGGAGTGTAAAAATGTGTTTTGTATCACCAAACGGTCAAAAACTGATTGGTTTGTAGCCATTAGATACATGACGAAACCTTTGAGATATACGAAATAAACAAAGCCACCAAAGAGTTACTTACATTAAAAACTTTCCTACAGGCTGCCGATCCCAACTATAAAAAACCCTAACATCAATGTTTATTAAGTCAAAACTTTATTAGATTAATTTCACAGTCAGTGACCTCAGGCGAAAACACTTGGCAAATCATTTTTAGGGTTCCATACCCAAAGGGTAAAACGGGATCCCTATTAATAGTAGCTCCGCCGTCTGTCTGTTTGTCCGTCTGTCACCAGGCTCTATCTCATGAACCGTGATAGTTAGACAGTTGAAATTTTCACTGATGATGTATTTCTGTTGCCGCTATAGCAACAAATACTAAAAACCAGAATAACATATATGTTACGTTTGTTTTATGGGAACCCCCTTAAATATATATATTTAAGGGGGTTCCCATAAAACAAACGTGATTTTTTTGCCGTTTTTAACTATATAACTAATAAGATAACTAGCTGCGCCCCGCGGTTTTACCCGCGTAAGTCTCGATGCCGTGAGAATATCGGGATAAAAAGTAGCCTATGTCTTAATCCAGGGTGTCAGCTATTGGGCACGCCACAATTGTAGCGATAAGTCCCCTATTTGAGGAGTGGCTAGAGAGGCGCCACGGCGTCCTCACCTTCCGCCTGACGCAGGTCCTCACCGGACATGGATGTTTCGGGAGGTTCCTGTTTAGGATTAAGCGGGAGGAAACGCCCGGGTGTCACCACTGTGTGGATCGCCCGGAGGACACGGTGGAGCATACGGTGGAGGTCTGCCCAG
Organism: Tiliacea citrago; assembly: GCA_963921375.1. Lineage (NCBI taxonomy): Eukaryota > Metazoa > Arthropoda > Insecta > Lepidoptera > Noctuidae > Tiliacea > Tiliacea citrago. The sequence goes on from OY992799.1 coordinate 13,680,321, forward strand.
CTTGGGCGAAGCACCGCCGTGTCCTCACGGAGGCGATCGGCGGCGGCGATCTCTCGCGTCCGACCCTGGTTCAGGCCATGGTTCGGAGCGAGAGTGCATGGGAGGCCGTCACGTCCTTCTGCGAAGCAGTTATGCTAGCGAAGGAGGAGGCGGAATGCGTGAGGGTGAGACAAGGTTCGCGCCCTCGCGCCCCTAGTCGCCGCAGGAGACGCCCCGGGCGTCGGGAGTCGCAAGCCGATTTCCGGCCACCGTAGGCGCGGGCCTGCGGACGGTGAGCGATGGGTAGCTCGCCGTCCGATAAGGACCAGGCCCGGGTCGACGGCGCGTTGTGTTCCACGCGCGCCTCAAAGAGATGTCAGCACAAACTGACGGGGTCCGTTAGGACCAATGCCTGCCGGGGTTGCGAGTTTGTCCGAAAGGGATATCGTGGCCCTGGCACACAGGCAACGGAAGGAACACGGGTGGGTTTTAGTCAGTAAAAGTCTGACACGCCCTCCCGCTCCGCCCAGAGCGGGAGAAGTTATTTGATGATTTCCCACCCAAAAAAAAAAAAAAAAGGGTGTCAGCTATCTCCATGCAAAATTGTATCATAATTGATCGAGCCGTTAGAGCGTGAAGAAGTAAGAAACATATACACACACACACTCACCAACTTTCGCCTTTATAATATTAGTGTGATGGTACGGAACCCTTCGTGCGCGAGTCAGACTCACTTGGCCAGTTTTTTTTTACTATATGTAATAAATTTATTTTTTACGCGTAGTTACTCATACACACACTAAGTACGTACAAGCTTTTTGCCTCACAACTTTAATGGTATATAAGTACGGGTAAAGCCACTGGCAGTTGTAGATCGCACAGCATCTGATCAGTGAGTAAACCTCTCTCAAACCAACAGGTATTTATAAATTTCAATCATTATAACTGCGGCAAAAATAGTAAATTGTTAAACAATATGTATTTTTTTTATAAGAAAAGAGGAATATTAAAATTATTTTATTGAATTCAATTATGAAAGTTTCAACTTTTGATAATTTTACTATAGCATCATAGGCTTGGTTTATGATAAATGTGTTGTATTTTATATTAGTTTTGATAAACCTTCCTGGGTGGTTAAACAGTGAATATACTTCAATATTTATTCATTAAAGAGGATTTAAAGTCATTGTGTTAACTATATAAATATCTTGGTTTCCAGCATCAAAATGAAGTCCTGCATTGTTCTGTGTATCCTGTCCGTGGCCGTGGTGGCTCTCGCTCGTCCCGAGGAGGCTCACTACACCGACCGTTACGACAACGTAGACCTGGACGAGATCCTCAGCAACCGCCGCCTGTTGGTGCCCTACATCAAGTGCATCCTCGACCAGGGCAAGTGCGCGCCCGACGCTAAGGAGCTCAAAGGTAAGTGGTGAAGATTCAAGAGCTTTTATGAATGTATGGTTGGAGTTTCCGATGGGACCGTGAACCAACCCACTATAACGATATTTTGTTATTAATCATTTGACACCTGACTCTTGAATCATTCACTTTACTCTGCATTAACTTTTTAAAGTTTATGAAATCACCATAACATCTCATCATTTCTTTCTTATCACAGAGCACATCAGGGAAGCCCTCGAGAACGATTGCGGCAAATGCACTAAAACCCAGAGGGACGGAACCCGGCGCGTCATTGGCCACCTGATCAACCACGAGGCAGATTACTGGAACGAGCTGACTGTCAAGTACGACCCTGAGAAGAAGTTCACCGCCAAGTACGAGAAGGATCTCAAAGAGATCAAGGCATAAGTGATTGACCAATTGTTTGGTACTGATTTGGAATTAAAAATAATTGTGATAGTGTGATTATAGTTTACAAATAAAAAAGGTTTCAATTAGTTTTTACACAATTTGAAACAATATTTATTAAAGGTTTGCAGTTTCACTTCTTGTCGCTATTTTAAGGAATTTGATTGTATTATGCAAAGCAAATAAAGGCTCCCACAGACACGCGCGACGCGACACTAATAGCACAATTTCTATGTCGCTGTCTGTCGCGTCCGCGATATCACGTGAACTTTTCTGAAACCCGTATAAAGGCTTCAGAAAAGTTGCCGTTGATCTTTATACTGATCCTTTTGTTCAACTGAAGCTTTCCATAATTTGGAACTACAAACGAGCATAACAACACGAAAATGTGCCTAGCATAATTATTATCCTATAATATAAAAAAACCAGCAGTGCGTATTTTTTAATGGACGAGATGCCTTCCTCGGCTCAGATACCCACTGACGTCATAGACTAAAATAGCAAACCTAGCTTCATGAAATTCAAATTAATTTCACATAAACCTACATGGGCACTTACGAAGCATTAGAAGCCAGATGCACAGTTTCCATTTATTGGTCCTTTCTTATGGAGAAGAGCCGGCAAAAAACTCCACGGTTTTAAAAATAATAGGTGTTTATAATATTTCCAAATTACAGTGTTTACTGGTATTTGAGGACAGTTTAGGCCTGTGAACAAGTACCAGGTACTTAACATAATAGAAAATGGCCAACAGATCGAATCATCTGTGAATAAAAGAATCTATATACTATACAGGGTGGAATTTTGTAATGCCACCTGGAGGGAAAGTACTCTTAATACTGCAGATAGAAAGTTTTACTCAAAGGAAACATTCCTTTATTTTTGAATAGAAAGCAAACTGCATTCAAAGATTTTCGAAAACTCTCTTCTCCCACACCCGGAAATCGAACCGGCTAAAATCTGAAAAAATTATACCCTGTACTTTTATTGCATCGATCGTTGGGTCAATTATAAGGATGAAATCTCTCTAACAAACATGATAAATTAAATGAAAGGAAAACCAGGAAATCTTAAATTAATTTAATTATTTACAAAAAATGGTAAACTAACTAATTAGTTGCTCGAAATGGGCTCCATTCTCTTGGATACACAAATTTATTCTTTTAACGAATTCATTTCTAGTAACCTTTAATAAAGTGTTGTGGTGAATATTATAAATCGTATTCTGTACTTCAACTCTCAACTCGTTGTCATTCGCATAAGATTTCATGTAAATTTGATTTTTTACATATCCCTACAAAAAAAAATCTAATGGGGTGAGATCTGGCGATCTCGCAGGCCATCTGATTGTGCCGTTTGTACCAATCCAGGTATTAAAATGGTTATTAATGTAGGCAGTAGTGATTCTGCTGTTATGTGCTGGAGCACCATCTTGCTGTAGAATTATTTGGTTTCGCTCTTCCTCGGGGAAACCATTTAACTCGTTTCTTTAGAGATCCAGTATTTCAATATACTTGACAGTGTTTAAATGACCTTCGTACACGTGGACTAACACTACATTATTTCTCATAATTTCGCACCAAACGTTGAAAGAAAATCTTACTTGATTGTTAGTTTCATGAACACGAACAGGATTCAATCGAGACCAATAATGGTTATTGCGGCGATTGTACATGCCATTATTGCTGAAGTTGGTTTCGTCAGACCATACAATGTTACTCAAAAAATTAGGGTTTCGGTCAATTTATCCAAGTATGTTTTCACAAAATTGTAATCGTCTGTCACGATCCCCAATATGCAATTTTTGCACCAACCGACCTTCACGATAGCATTTATACTTATATTTTTTCAGCACTTTAAGTACGCGAGTGTGGGTTGTTCCTAATTCATCGGCAGCATCTCTACTTGAAGCCTTTGGAAATGATTCAAAGTATGTTAAAACATCTAGTTCAAAATCGAAATAGTTTTGCTGAATAGTTTGCCGTCTCTTCTTGAAACCACCCGTATTCTTTAAATTTTCTACCATTCTTTTCAATACGAACCGAGTTGGTGCCTGTCGGTCTTGATATCTCTCTCCATACCACCGCAGAGCTAGATTCACGTTTTTGTTATTTAAAAAATAAGCTTCCATTAAATCAAACTGTTCTTGATAAGCCATTTTCACCGTGAGACAAAATGTGAAATGAGTTGTAAAAACAATCAAATGTGAATAACAACTATGACAATCTAATTTTCAAATTTTAATCTAACATTCCATATTTAAATTACCTCATACACGCAGCTACGAGTATGTCGCAAAGGAGTCTGCATTACAAAAGATGGATGTTAGTTAAAGAGCTTTAACTTGACTCATTGAATTTGTAACTTCAGATTTCCTGGTTTTCCTTTCATTTAATTTATCATGTTTGTTAGAGAGATTTCATCCTTATAATTGACCCTAACGATCGATGCAATAAAAGTACAGGGTATCATTTTTTCAGATTTTAGCCGGTTCGATTCCCGGGTGTGGGAGAAGAGAATTTTCGAAAATCTTTGAATGCAGTTGGCTTTCTATTCAAAAATAAAGGAATGTTTCCTTTGAGTAAAATTTTCTATCTGCAGTATTAAGAGTACTTTTCCTCCAAGTGGCATTACAAAATTCCACCCTGTATACACCGTGACATTTTAATCGTCTTACAACGGCAGCCCACTTCATGTATGCAATGGCTAATAATCAATATTTAAAGTAAAAAAAATACTTATTAACATTTCAATACTAAAAAAATAAACAATATGATGCATGATGTAGTTTGAAACACCCTGTTACGAGCGCGGTGCGAGCCTTCCGTTCCAAGGGCGGCGCGGAATATAGCGCAAGGCTCGCACCGCACTAATATCAGGATGTTTCAAACTACATCATGCGTCATAATGAATAATATTAAAAAAAATAAAATGTTCATAAATATTTTTTTTAGTTTCATGAATGATTAGTAGTTATTGGATACATGAAGTGGGTTGCCGTTGTGAGACGAATGAAATGCCACGGTGTATAAATAAAAAATAAACCTATTTGAACCAAATGACATGATTACAACTGCAAGAAATCTGAATGAATATCTTGTCTACAAAAGCCACTAATGAAGAGTTGACGTTGGTATTGTAGGTATACAATGCCATTTAATGGGAAGATTATGCCATAGAAGTAATGTAAAAAAAAACAAAGTATTGTATACATATATCATTTCAAAATCTAATGTTGTTCTTTGGTCAGTCATCGAATGATTATATCGGCCACTTAATTCAAACAATAATAAGTTCTTAGTAATCTAATCTACCATTCTATAATACATGTTATTGTGGTCTTATCGAGTCTCAAATTATTATTTAATCGGATGCAGCTGAATACCAATATTTTACATGGAGCGACTGCCTATCTGACCTCCACAACCCCAGTTACTTGGTAACACGATACCCCTTGGTAAGACTGGTTGACAGACTTTCGGGCTTCTGACGTCCCATAACAACTGTCAAAGATCTACAAATAACAGCTGGGACCAACGGCTTAATGTGCTTTCCGAGGCACAAAGGGGTCTTGGTATGTAAAGATGGTCACCCATCCACGGATCAACCGTGGCAAGCGTAGCTTAACCTGATCGATCGACCCGAGCGGCTGTTATTACTTAGCCACAAGCCCCTCACAAAAAAAGAAACCGACTGGAAATATTATGTTCACTAGGAATAATAATGAAATCAGCGAATCGAAACGTAAACAATGAATTAATGTGTTCATTCTTTAAGACAATACCTACGTTGGTATGTATTACAATTTTAAATATTACGATAACATTAGAAAAGCTAGACAATACACAGGAATCGCTTCCTCCATCTCAAAAACTTTCCTACGTCAAGCTGAAAATTCGCAGAACATACACACATCGCACACACACACAACATCACGCCTGTAATCCCCGAAGAAAGGCAAAGGTATACCTTTTAGTACACCCACATTTCGCCAGTAAACGTTATTCTTTTAGTTATATGTTCCGTTTCATTTGGTGGTCGGAAGCGCGAGTGCTCAGCATGAGTTAGATCCCCTGGAAAAAATACTATTGCATATTTCCATTCGAATTCTCTAGTGGTAACTAACGATATATTAAAAATAAAACAAACAGATACAAATACGATCGCGAACAATTAACTAAGGTACAAAAAATCGAAAAAGACTGTGAGACACTATTAACAGTATTACTCAACGTAAACCAAACAAAACACCTAACTTTGACCTTTTAGATCTGAAGGCCACTCCTCGGGAGGCTGCTGATACGGTAAATAAATACTTCTCTAATATAAATAATAAAACTCCACTGGAGTTCCCCGATACACATCACAATATGCCAACCTCCTCGTTATTAGACACAGACCACTGCGAGTTCCATGGCGTACTAATGAGTCTGAAGTCAGACAGCGCCCCGGGGTTTCTTAAAGGCAGCACGCAAACTCAGAGTCCCACTTATAACTCACCTAACAAATATATGCTTTGAGCAAGCGACTTTCCCAACGGCTCTAAAACTTGCTTTAATGACTCCCGTGCACAAGAGTGGGAACAGGAGTGATCCGTCGAACTACATGCCTATATCGGCATTGCCTTTTTGTTGAAAATTTTAAAAAGGATCGTAAATTCACGGCTGCTAAGTTACCTCAATAAGACCAACCTCTTATCACCTTCACAATTTGGTATTCGGCAAGGAAGGTCTACTGAAGACTCTTCCCAACTATGTTGGGCTCGGCTTTCAGTCTTACCGGATGCAGCAGCTGAATATTAGTATTGTACTGCCTATCTTACTTCCACAACCCAGTTACTGGGTAACACGATACCCCTTGTCAAGGCTGGTTGTCAGACTTTCGAGGTTCTGACTATCGTTATGGGTATAATGACTTTCAAAGATGCGATGTTTTGTTTAATGTAACCTACAAGAAAAGTGCCAATCAATGGACTCTTGGTCCTCGGCCATCAGACTCGCTGGTAGTGTCCGACTGAATTTCGTTTACGTATTTGGTTTTCGGAAAATTTCGGATCCATTTTCGGTCATTTATGTTTACGGCTGAAAAAAATGAAGTGCTGACAAATTAATACTTACAATTAATTGTTTCAGAAACAATCAATAGTTATAACAACTAAAACCATAACTCATGTAAAAATGCAGAAATAATTGCTTTTCGCATAATAATATAGTTTCTGGATCGTCTTTGAGAAAAAAAAAACGGTTAAAAATAATTATAAAAAGATTGACACTGCATTTATTTTACTGATTGCACTGATTTTGCACTTGCGGCACTCAACGAATACAGACGTGCTCATCAATGTTTAATATCAATAAAAATAAATTAAGCTTGCATAAATAGTGACCTAGTTTTAGTGTTTTAGCGTGTTATACAAATAAAACATTATAGTGATAATTTAAAATAATGGTCTGACTGAATACTTTTATTACTGGATATTTATGGAAGGCAGCCCCTTTAATCGGAGCGCCATGATACGACGCAGCCCTCCGCCAACACCGATCCCGGTACCGACACCGGCGCCGACATCGCCCCAACAACCAAGACAGGACCAAGATGTGAAGTTTGAAACGGTTTCCACTCCGGAGATTCAGAACTGGATGACGTCCATTGAGCAATGCCTGAATGAGGTCTGTGTTATTTCTTCTGAGGGAAAACTGAACGCTGATCAGAAGCTAAAAATAAGTAGTCTTTGCCGGAATGTTGGACATGGAGTTTCGCAAATGGCTGTTCAATACCAGTCGCTAAAGCAAAAAGCCATACAAAACCATACCTCCCTTAAAACCATGACCGAAGCTCGAGACCTATCAGATTGTCTAATGGAGATGAACCGGACGATTCAGGAGTCCTGTACGAAGCAGGAAGCAGCTACATCTTTTGCAGAAATGGTGAAGAAGGGCTCCAACACTCTTGTTCGTCCTAATGCTTTTAGCTCCGTGGCCATTTATCCCAGTGACAACTCAAAAACCAGTGACGAAACTAAGAACATGGTCCAAAAAATCATATGCCCTGGAGAAATGAAGCTGAAAGTACGAGGTGTACGCAAAATTGGAAAAGGTGGACTAATAATCAGCACTGAGACTAAAGATGACCTAGATAGGATCAAGCAAACAGTCCAACTTGCTTCGTCAGGTCTTACCGTCGACGAACCTAAAAAGCGCAAACCTCGCATTATAGTTATAGGAGTTCCCACATCGATGGCTGAAAATGAGGTTTATAAATGTATTTATGAGCAAAACTTGGCCGATAAACTGCCCACTATAACCCTAGATAAATTTTTGACCTCAATGAAACTAAGCCACAAATCTGGCAGGAAAGATGCTGAGTATTGCAATTTTATCATAGAAGTTCCAGCAGTGATTCGAAAGGCCCTCATCACACAAGATAGACTATTCATAAATTGGACGTCCTGCCCGGTACGAGACTTCACACTGGTAACGAGATGTTACAAGTGCCAGCAGTACGGTCATGCAGCAAAATCATGCAAAATTCCTGCCCCTACATGTGGACATTGCGGTGAAGAAGGACACACTATTCAAGACTGCACAAAGAAAGCGGAGGCGCCAAAATGTGCTACATGTTTGCGTTTTAAAAAACAAGCCAACCACAAGACGGGGGACGCAGATTGTCCGGCTAAAAAAGCTGCCGAATACAGGTACATTAACTCGATAGACTATGAAGGCGCCTAAGAGCGCCACATAATAGTTTATATTTTAGTCGTATTTTTATTTTTGTAGTTTTAGTATGGATAATCACTTAATTAACGATATAGATAATACATTTTTAACTGTGTCAAAGACATGTGACGTTGAGGATTGCAGACAATATCTTTCCGATTACCAAAAGTCACTAACCGTACTGACCCAAAACATTCGTAGTATTTATAAGAACATAGATAGCTTTAAAATTTTCCTACACAGACTAAACTTTGATTGTGATATAATGGTATTAACCGAGTGCTGGCTAGGTAACCGCATCGATTACCTTCCAGTAATACCTGGGTACAACTTAATGCATACCAAAATAAACCACAGTCAAAATGATGGTGTGGTAGTCTTTACAAAACAATCACTTAAGGTCACAGTCGAGGAACCTACTCTACAAGACTGCATGAGTAATTGTTTAGTTATTAAAATTGGTGCAACCACAGCGATAATCGCTATGTATAGGTCTCCTTCCGCTAGAAACTTGGATTCATTTCACAATTCCTTAAACCAAATTTTTCAAGGGCTAAGCTCGTTCAAGAATGTAATACTAACAGGTGATTTAAATATAAATATTAGCTCTGAAAACTGCGATGCTGGGACCCAAGATTACCTTAATATCTGTTCGTACCATGGATGTCTCCCCGCTCACACGATGCCTACTCATCAGAGCGGTTCCTGCCTTGATCATATGATGATCAAAACCAGTCTATCATATATTACGCTTGTTACTAACGCAACAATTACTGACCATCACGCTGTCCTACTCACCGTAAATTTAACGCTGCCTAAGCTAAATCGTCCCCAGACCAAAAGCAAATTAAACACAAATAAACTCGAATATGAATTATGCAACCTTGATCTTAGCCTAGTTTACAATACTGCTGACGCTAATTTGGCTTTATCGTACTTAATAAAACATGTCCAACAAGCAATTTTACGTAGCACGATAGTTTCTACAGTGAATAAGAAACTTTATAATATTAAACCTTGGATTACTCCTGGACTAATTCGGTGTATAAGACACAGAGATAAACTTCATCAGAGAACTAAGAGATACCCAGATAATCTAATAATTCAGACTACCTATAAAAGATACAGGAATTTCTGCAACAATCTTCTAAAGAATTTAAAAAATAACTACGATAAAAATGAATTAAAAACAGCAGGTAACAATAGTAAGCAACTTTGGAAACATATTAAAAACGTCACCAATATGTCTAAACAGCGTGAAGCAAATTCGAGTTTACTGCTTACTAATCCTTCACCAGTCTTGTCAGCTAACAACGTTAATAACTTTTTTGTCAATATTGGGAAAACTCTTGCCGAGCAGATTCCGAAACATTATTGTGACCAACCTTTTCAAAAATCAATCAATATCTGTAACCTGAAATCTTTTGTTATGCTTGACACTGACGAAGACGAAATTACTCGTATCATTTCTGGGCTAAAAGATGACTGTGCAGTTGGATTGGATAACATAAGCAATAAGATCCTTAAACTTTTTAAGCATATATTGGTACCTCCTTTAACGCATATTTTTCGAATCTGTATTTCCAAAGGTATTTTCCCTACTTGTCTAAAAAAGGCAGTTGTAATCCCTGTCTTTAAATCTGGAACTAAAGACTTAGTTAATAATTATAGGCCAATATCGTTACTCCCCTCAATATCAAAAATATTAGAGAAAATTGTAAACAATAGACTGGTTAACTATCTAGAAAAAAATAACTTTTTGTCCTCTGCGCAATTTGGTTTCAGAGCAAAACTATCTACAGCCGATGCGGTGCATAGCCTAACAAATTACATTTCAGAAGAACTCGGCAAAGGGAACCAGACCCTGGGAGTCTTCCTTGATTTAGCCAAGGCCTTCGACACGGTGTCTGTTTCTGTTCTTCTAAACAAATTACAGGCCATTGGAATAAGGGGAACGCCCCTGAAACTATTCGCTGACTACTTAGATGACCGATACCAGTGTGTTAGAATAGATAATATCACGAGCGCTGAGCAGAAAAGTACAGGTTTTGGTGTTCCTCAGGGAAGTATTCTGGGCCCCACGCTATTCCTGATTTACATTAACGACTTGTGCAATCTTAATATTAAAGACGGCAAAATTATATCATACGCCGACGACACTGCATTAATATTTACCGCTAAAACCAGTAGCGAACTGTTCCAAGTCGCTCAATTAGGTTTTAATCATGTGACTAACTGGCTTCAAAGCAATTTACTTACACTAAATGCTGACAAGACAAAATATATTCACTTCTCCATGCGCAAGCCTCAACTTAACATTGCTAACCCTCAGTTATATGCCCATCAATGTGGTATCCGTTCAGTCAACATGTGTAATTGCCCTCTTATCCTCGAAACGAGCAACATAAAATACCTCGGAGTAATAATGGACGACACACTGTCTTTCAGAAAACATATTGATAGTTTAGTTAAAAGAGTACGCAAATTAATGTATGTTTTTAAAAAATTGCGAACATTTGCAGATTCAAAACTAATAACACAAGTTTATTTAGCCCTATGTCAATCTATAATTCAATACTGCATTACTTCATGGGGTGGCGCAGCAAAAACCAATTTACTTCCTCTTGAAAGAGCTCAGAGAGCAATTTTAAAGGTAGCAAACTTCCATCCCTTTTTCTTTCCCACTGATCTGCTGTATAAATCCTGCAACGTGCTGACTGTTCGCCAACTTTTCATTATGCACTTAGTATTAAAACAACACACCATGCTTACCTACACTGCTGACATTACTAACAAGAGACGGAATGATATAGTATGCGCATCAAATTTTACTTCAAAACGTGTCTTTGTGGAAAGATTTTTTACATTCTTAGGCCCATTTCTGTACAATAGATTAAATAGAAAACTAAGTATCTATAAATTGAATTATTTTAGCTGTAAAAAAATTATACTTAAATATTTACTAACCATCGCCTATGCACAGACAGAAGAGCTACTTGTTGTCTGCAAATAGAAACGCTTACATGCAATTTTACTGTTACTAACCTAAATTAGTTTTAGTTTTCACTTTATACGCATTGTTAATTTATTACATTAAGTATTTATGCACTTCCTAGCCTGAAGCACAGGTTCAACCTAGTTCAGGCAAATAAGAAATTGTGTTCTATTTTAATTGTTAAGAAACTTATTGTAAATGTGCCCTTTTTATAAATAAACGATTATATTATTATTACTTTTACCACAGAAAAACCCATCGACAAACTTTTTTTGAATTCGGTTTTTTGCCGAAAATACAAAAGTCTATTTTCGGTCGGAGTTTACTTGCTAATAAGAAACGGCAGGCAAAAACAGTTGACGTCAATTTCTAAGTACAGGATCAGTTGACAAATGAATAATTATTTTATTTAAACATAAGTCTTACGTAATTGATCGAGTAAGTAGAATGTTCGAAAGATTACCATGAAACAAGTACATGGAGATAAAAACTACAATGTGCAGATATTATTTGGTTACCTTTCATAAAGATTTTTAAAGGTACATACAAACAAAACACACTATTATATTTCTCTTGTGTAGTATTATTTTCCATCAAAGCAAAGATATTTTTTTTTTAATATGATTAACTTCCGAAAACCAAAAATTTTTAGGAGAATAAAAGTTTACAAAAACCTTGGCTTGAAATGAATTGACCTTGAAAACTAACTACAATATCCAGTTACTGTTATCAGCTTTGGGTAACTAGCACGATTTTACTGGATATAACTTTATTTTATTTTGAACTTTGGCGTGTTATATCACGACTTCACAAATCGGTCAAATTCTGATTGATTTGTATAGTGATTACATGACTAAAGCTTTGAGATATACGCAATACACAAAGCCGCCAAAGAGCTAAACTAAAAACTTTCCTACAGACCCCAACTATAAAAAACCATCATCAACCTGTAAAAAGTCAAAACTTAATTCGATCAATTTCCTATGCAGTCAGTCACCTCAGGCGAAAACATTCTGCACATAATTGTATTAAAGTAATATAGTTACTCATACGCACACTAAGTACGTACAAGCTTTTTGCTTCACGACGTTAATGGTATATAAGTACAGGTAAAGCAGCTGGCAGTTGTAGATTGCACAGCATCTGATCAGTGAGTAAACCTCTCTCAAACCAACAGGTATTATATTTTTTTTAATATTATTGCGGAATAAAAAGTAAAATATTAAATAATAATTTTTTTTATAAGCCAATAGGAATATTAAAATGATTTTTCATTTCTCATACTCGGAAAGTAGTGTTTGTTTGATCCGAGTAGCGGGTAGAAAAAGCTGATCCCCACCCTTGGGAGGGAAAGACTCATAGTAATCGCTTCCCTCTCTAGGGCGGGAATGAATTTTAAAAATAGAACTAAATTAGGTTGGGTAGTCGGATACGAAAATTTTTACATAATTAAAAAATATATCGATTAAAATAAAAATAAATGCTGCGGTCTTGTGAGTGTATAAACAGTCAGTGTGTTCCATGTCTAAAATTTAAAGAAAACTATAGGTATAATTTGGCGGGATAATAACTCTGTAAGCTACATCGAAATTAAAAATTTCGGTTGTATAGACTATATATTTAATTTTGATTAGTTAATAAAAATGAGTTCAAGCGATTCTAAAGCGTTGACCCCAGATTCAGTTAAAGACGTGGCAATACTGTAATCAAAAATCTTCTGCCAGAAATTTCAAAGGAATGATATTTAAATACATACAATGATTTTATGAAGTGGCAAGCAAACAAGAAAACAAAATATTTTAGAAAAACTAAAATTGTTTACTTTCCTTATATTCGAAATGAAAAGTAGAGTTTTTGACACGGGTGAAAGTCACCAATTCCTACTTGGACTATAGCCGTCTAGATACCTCCTATGGGAATTGTTTCCTTTCGACCCTTGTATAACAATGTAGTATTTCTGTAGCGAGATTAGATTTTTAGATTAGATTCGATTTGGTTTATGTTATCGGTGGTGGGGTTAAAGTATTGTTTAGACTATTTTATATTAGTTTTGGTAAATCTTCCTGGATGATAAATAGTAACAGTGAAAATAGTTAAATATTTCTTAATAAAAGAGGATTTAAAGATATATTATGTTAACTAATGAATATTTTGGTTTCCAGCACCAAAATGAAGTCCTGCATCGTTCTGTGTGTCCTGTCCGTGGCCGTGATGGCTTTCGCACGTCCTGAGGAGGCTCACTACACCGATCGTTACGACAATGTAGACCTGGACGAGATCCTCGGCAACCGCCGCCTGTTGGTGCCCTACATCAAGTGCATCCTCGACCAGGGCAAGTGCGCGCCCGACGCTAAGGAGCTCAAAGGTAAGTGGTGAAGATTGAAGAGCTTTTACGAATGTATGGTTGGAGTTTCCGATGGGCCACTGAGACCAACCCACTCTGCAAGCTAGTTGGCTTAAATAAGCCAACTGGCTGTCTGGCTGGCTGGCTTGTAAATACAAGCTCATCATGTAAACAAATTAAAGGCCAGATATAATTAGTGTAATTATAATTATTTGTCTACAAAGTAATTATATAAATCAATCTGCCACGAGCATTGCATCTATTGTTCATGTAAAAATATAGTGAACAAATTTGCATAAGCAATGAGCACCTGACTCTTGACTCGTTCACTTTATTTCCAAGAGAGGTTACTTTGCATTACCTTATTAAACTTTATCAAATCACCATAAAATAGAGCGAATACTAAAACGAGCAAAACCTTTTTGAGTTAGTGTAGTGTAAAAAGTGTAGTCATATAAGTGTTTATATTATTATATCAGACTCTAAGAAAGTGGAATGGATTCGTGTAAAATACAATCAACACTATTCTAAGTCTTATAATAATTATCACGTAGCAAATTAAGTTAGATTCAAATTACTTATTAGTCTTATAGGTCAGATTGTAATTAATTATTAAGAACCTGTTTTTTTTAATAAAGGATAAAAAAAACCATAACCTTCACCATTTCTTTCTAATCACAGAGCACATCAGGGAAGCCCTCGAGAACGATTGCGGCAAATGCACTAAAACCCAGAGGGACGGAACCCGGCGCGTCATTGGCCACCTGATCAACCACGAGGCAGATTACTGGAACGAGCTGACTGTCAAGTACGACCCTGAGAAGAAGTTCACCGCCAAGTATGAGAAGGAACTCAAAGAGATCAAGGCATAAAGTGATTGATTTGATTGTTTGATACTGAATTGGAATTGAAAATAATAAAATAATTGTGATAGTGTGATTATAGTTTACAAATAAAAAAGGTTTCAATTAGTTTTTACATAATTTGAAACAATATTTATTAAAGGTTTGCAGTTTTACCTCTTGTTCGCTATTGATTGTATAATGCAAAGCAAATAAAGGCTTCAGGCAGAGAAGCGTGACGCGACAGCGCGAAGCGACACTAGTAACACAATTTCTATGAAAACTATATGGAATGTGTCACGCTGCCTGTTGCACCTGCAAAGCGCCAGTCTGCATGAGCCTTTAAACAGGTTTCAGCAAAAGTTGCCGTTGATCTTTATACTGATCCTTTTGTTCAATTGAAGCTATCCATAATTTGGAACTACAAAAGAGCATAACAAAACGACAATGTGCCTAGCGTAATTGTTATTCTAATAATATCCTATATGATAAAAAACAGTAGTGCGTGTTTTTTAATGGACGAGTTGCCTTCCTCGGCTCAGATCCCCACTGACGTCATACACAAACAGCCTACCTAGTCTCGTGAAATTAAAATTAATTTCACATAAACCTACATGGGCACTTATCAAGCATCAGAAGCGAGGTATTCCTCGAAGCGCCACCGTTTTGAGGCGCACCTAATGAGGCGCACCTTTATTATTCCTCCGAGCGCACCTTTTAGTAGCGCTCCCAAAAACAATTAAAAATATTAAGCCAGGTGCACGGTTTCAATTGGTCCTTTCCTATGGAGAAAAGCCGGCAAAAAACTCCATGGTTACTCTTTTAAAAATAATAGGCGTTTACAATATTTCCAAATTACAGTGTTTGCCTGCCAGGGTTACAAGCCTGTCCGAAAGGGATATCGTGGCCCTGGCACACAGGCATCTGAAGGAACACGGGTGGGTTTTAGTCAGTAAAAGTCTGACACTCCCCCCTCCCGCTCCGCCCAGAGCTCAGAACTTATTTCATAATTTCCCAGCCAAAAAAATAAAAATTGGTTGAGTCATACAGGTTGCAGAGGTCGCCATTTTGAAAATCAGTGTGTTTGATTGACCTTGTGAAGCTGAAGACGAAATTACGAAACAATCATTTAATTGAATGAACAAAATTAATTATTTGATAATTTCCCACCCAAAAAAAAAAAAAAAGGTAACTTGTATTTGAGGACAGTTTAGGCCTGTCAACAAGTACCAGGTACTTAAATTAACATAATAGAATATGGCCATCCGATTGAATCATTTGTGAAATAATATAAAATAATCAATAGGAAGGTAGGTAGGTTAATTTTTATTATTTTATTTATCTTGTACATATACAAGATAAATAAAATAATAAAAATTAACCAATTTAAACCAAATGACATGATTTTCATTACAACTGCAACAAATTTGAATGAATATCATGTCTACAAAAGCCACTAATGACGAGTTGAAGATAGAATTGTAGGTATACAATGCCAATTAATGGGAAGAAACCGGCCAAGTGCGAGTCGGACTCGCGCACGAAGGGTTCCGTACCATTATCTATAAAAACGTCAAAAAAATCACGTTTGTTGTATGGGAGCCCCCTTAAATATTTATTTTATTCTGTCTTTTAGTATTTGTTGCCATAGCGGCAACAGAAATACATCATCTATGAAAATTTCAACTGTCTAACTATCACGGTTCATGAGATACAGCCTGGTGACAGACGGAGAGACAGACAGACACACAGACAGACAGACGGCGGAGCCTTAGTAATAGGGTTCCCGTTTTACCCTTTGGGTACGGAACCCTAAAAACGAAGTATTGTATGTAACATTTCATAATCATAATCATTTATTCATTTGTTAACATAGGTACAATAAAATACTTGTTACAAAAAAAATTACAAGCGCGCTATGTTATATCAGAAGGCGTACAAATATTCATAGATGTCATCGACATACTTACTAAAATTGATAACATAATTACATTAATCAAACGATATTATTTGATTTACTCAAAAAAAAAAAATAAGAAAAAAAAATATACATGTCTAAAGAGAAATAAAAAAAAGCCGGCCAAGTGCGAGCCAGACTCGCGCACGAAGGGTTCCGTACCATTATCTATAATAACGGCAAATAAATCACGTTTGTTTTATGGGAATCCCCCTTAAATATTTGTTTTATTTTAATTTAATTATTGATTTTCAAAGTGAATATATGAATAAATATTCTGTGAATATTTCAAGAGTCTACCTGTTACCGTTATCAATATCGAACAAAAACGAGCAAAAAAATCACGTTTATTGTATGGGAGCCCCCTTAAATATTTATGTTATTCTGGTTTTTAGTATTTTTTGCTATAGCGGCAACAGAAATACATCATCTGTGAAAATTTCAACTGTCCAGCTATCACGGATCATGAGATACAGCCTGGTGACAGACGGACAGACAGACAGACGGCGGAACCTTTGGGTACGGAACCCTAAAAATAAGATTATGTTGGCAACTTCGTGGAGCGAGCGCCATCTGTTATTGGCGACCGGAACTACAAACGTCACCTAACTAACCGTGACGTCAACATCGGACGATTGCTGGTAGGTGGTAGGGGGCCGATCAGGAGACCGGTTCGCTCGGCGCGCCCGGCCTCTTGTCGGTTGGGCCGTACGACGGAATACTCAGTTTTTAGCTCCATTATTTAGAACCGATTATTATTATTTATTTGTTTAATCTAACGGCTGATTTAACCAATTAGTTCGTACCCTCGATTTGCTTTATTATAAGGTTTTGTTTGACTATAAATGTTTGCTGAAAGTTAAGCTAATAGTTTGATTTATTAGCTCAATAATTGTTAAAGTGTAAAATATTTAAAATACCCACATCTACGCATTAGAAGTGTGAAGTTTACAATTACTACGTAAATATTCAAATAAAACAAATTTAAACAAAAAGAAAGAATAAAATAATATAATAATTTAAAATGACACAAAAATGACACGAGCAATGTTAAATGGACTTGAACTTAAACATATCAGATGAGTACCAACTAAAGTCAAAAACAGTCATTGAATTTTGTCTGTCAAAAATTCCGAAATGCTGTAATAAAATGCTGTAAAGCTTTATTCAACAGTAAAGATTTAAGCCTTTTCTTAAATAAGATTATGTTTAATTCTTTAATTGAACTAGGTATGTGGTTGAATATGATTGGTGCCATACAAAAAACACTTTTTTGCATCAATGCTGTAAGAGACCTTTTTACGCAAAAGTTATTGTTCTGTGGTCGAGCTCGTTTGTGATAAAATGATATTCTAGTAAATAGGTCTGGATTTGTCATAACAAATACAGCTACCTCAAAAATATATACCTAAGCAAGGAAATGTCAATCATTTGTATTTGATAAACAATGGCTTACAGGGATCTAAACTGTGGAGTCTGAACATTGACCTAATACACCTTTTTTGTGCTTTCAAAACCTAATATTGTTCTTTGGTGAGTCAACGAATGATTATCGGCCACTTCATTCAAACAATAATAAGTTCTTAGTAATTAAATCTACCAGTCTATAATACATGTTATTGTGGTCTTATCGAGCCTTTTAAGTATTAATAATTGGTCACAAAAAAAGAAACCGACCGGAAATATTATGTTCACTGGGAATCATAATGAAATCAGCGATTTGAGACGTAAACAATGAAGTAATGTGTGCATTTTTTAAGACAATACCTACGTAGGTAATGTAATAAAGTTTGAAATGTTACGATAACATTAGGAAAGCTACACAATACGCAGGAATCGCTTCGAGTTTTTGAGATGTAGGATTTCCAGCTTTCAAAGTTTTTGAGATACATCTCAAAAATTTTCCTACGTCAAGCTGAAAATTAGCAGAACATACAACTAGTCTTTTAGTTAAAATATAACTAAAAGACCACAGAATGACAGAACATAATTATTATGTTCTGTGATTCTGTGGTCGATAGCGCGAGTGCTGTAGCTCTACCATGACTTTACACAGCCTAAACTCGCTAGCGTCTCCGTAAATGATATGTATGAAATATTGTATAGCGCCTCTAGCGGTCACAGTAAGAATTAAAATGCGTCACATGAGCACTATAGATTTCGATAGGTAAGAAACCTAACGTAATCTATTGGAAAGTCACTAACGTTTTTCCGCTGTCACCATACAAAACGGCACCATAATTCGACAGAAGCTATCGAAAAATACGCTTGCGATAGTAGTTACGTAGATCACTAAAATTTTGAGGTGTGAAACATATTACTTTACATTTTTTTTTTTGTATTAATAAGAACTAAAGTTCCTAATAATTTATTACAATCTAGCCTAATAGACTAATAAGCAATTTAACTTTAACTTATTATTTTACGTGATAGAATACGTTATAACTAAGAATAGTGTCAATTTGCACTGGTACACAAGTCCGTAGCACTTTCTTAGAGTCTGATAATTAATAAAAACACTTTGTTCATGTGTTACATGTATGCATGTGTGCACAGCATTGTTACTATTATTCATTCTTGCTTGTATAATATAATTTTATTATGTATTGATAGGCAGGATTTTCTTCCGAGTAACCAATACATACTTTTATAACGTATGTCAAGTTCCCGTCTTTTCTTTTTAACGTGAGATTTCCAACGCAGTTTGGCGTCAAGAGTTATGCCAAGGTATTTGGCTGTATTAGCATAAGGCACTTGCATGCCGTTTATATGGATTGGGTAGTAATCGCAGTGTTTGTTAGTGAAGTCAATGTGAACTGATTTTGACTCATTCAGTTTGATCTTCCACTTTTGTGTCCAGTTATAAACTTTGTTCACAGCTAATTGAACTTTTTCTACTGCTTCTTTGTGGCTTGATCCAGTAGCCATAATAGCAGTGTCATCTGCAAAAGTCGCAATCGTGTTGTTTCCTAGCTCTGGGATATCACATGTGTATAGCAAGTACATGATTGGGCCTAACACACTTCCTTGTGGTACCCCTGCTTTTATAGATTTTAGATCGGAATATGCATCCTCTTGCCTTACTCTAAACATTCTGTTACTTATATATGATTCTAATGTGTCTGCAAATTCTGGAGGTAGCATGCGTCTGAGTTTGAATATCAAACCCTCATGCCAAACTTTATCAAAAGCTTGCGCGACATCTAGGAATACGGTGGCGCAGACTTCCTTGTTTTCGAGTGTTCTTTCAATAATGTTAGTTATTCTGTGTACCTGGTCTATTGTAGAGTGTTTTTCCCTGAAGCCAAATTGATGGTTAGGTATTAGCTGTTTTTCTTCTATTATTGGTTTTAATCGTTTTAACAACAGTTTTTCAAATAGTTTCGATAATACGGGCAACAGGGAAATGGGTCTATATGATGATGCTTCATGGGGTGGTTTCCCAGACTTCGCAATCATAATGACTTCAGCAACCTTCCATGGCTCAGGTACATGTTTTAGCATAAATGCAGCATTGATAAGTCTGGTCAGCTTTACTATGGCTTTGCGTGGTAGTCGTTTTAGAATTTCTCCTGTTATGAGGTCGTAACCCGGGGATTCCTTCAAGCTAATGTTGTTTTGAATTTATCTCAGAACTTCTTTAGGAGTCACAAGCCGAATTCTTTGACTATGTAATAACTTTTCACTGTCAAGTATTTCTATGGAGCTATCATTGGGTTGAAAAGTGTTTTCTAAGTATTGGGCAAACTTAAACGCTTTTTGTTCCGTTGAAATCCGTTGATTGGTCGTTGGTTAGCTGCACAAGTTTAGTATTCAGACATTCATCCTCAAATTGTAGAATTTTCCTCTTTAAACGTTTAGTGAGGTTATTTAATAATGTTTTATCCCGCGGCCATCTTGTTTGCTGCCACCGCTTTCTTTGCTTTCTTTTCTCAGAAAGTAAATTCACAATTTCCTTGGGATAGATGTGTCCCTTATATTTACGTTTTAACTGTGGCGTATTTTTCCACGCACTTTCTTGGATATTAACAGCATATTTGTTTACTTCTGAGTCCAGCTGATCCTGATTTTGTAACGGAGGTTTTAGGTCGATAATATTATCTAGATCAATGCCAAAACTATCCCAGTCTGTAGACTTATTAACTAGGGTTAAATGGCTTTCTCTTAGTAGAATTTTTTGACTAAGTCTTAGGATAATCGGGGAGTGGTCCGAATTCATGTGAAGACCTTCCTCCAAATTAATGTAATTGGTGGATATATTTTTACATATGAAAAAGTCTATAAGATCCGGTATTTTCTGGTGGTCAGTGGGCCAGTATGTTGGTTTGCCTGTGCTTTAAGAAAAGAGCAAAATTCAACAACCACTAAATACCATAAGTAGTCAACTAACCGCCAACCTTTCTATTTAGTCGGATTATTTCTTGATATTTTGACTGCCATACGAGCATATGAGCCGTTGTCTCTTCTTATTACTGAGAAAGAAAGAAACAAAGCATAAGCCGTGAAGTTAGCTAGACGACGTAGCGTTTAGCGTCCGCGTAAGAGTCCGTAAAACTCATGGTGCAAGCATTATCGAAATCTATTTTATCCACGTTAATACGCTAGCGAGAATTTTTTATATAACGACTCATGGTAGACGTACAGGTGAAAACACTCGGCACATCATCGGGGTAGCCAGAAACTACGCCACCTGCTACGCTTTTGACATACTCCTGTTGCTTCGCCTACGTTCATACATCTGGTCATACACGCTCGCTGGTTGCGAGTACTACGCACCTGACCTTTCTGAAGAATATCACCAATTTGTCTATATCATCTATATATAATATAATAAAATACATAATAATAAAATCGTAGCGAAGACAAAATTTGGTTTTTAGGATCTGGGATCGGATCTAATGCCAAAATATAGTTTAAAAAAAAATCTGTATGTCTCAATATATGTTCCAGCATCAAGCAAATTTTACCGGATAGATTTTGTTCAAATTTTGCATATAATTTGCGGACATTCGGCCGATACGTCGGTTTAGCGCTTTGGAGTAGACCCCCAGGTTACTTAACATTTTTTTTGTGAAACTAGGGGTACGTTGCGAGGTTTTCTTTCCAAAAATCTAATAAAATAAAAATGACCAAAATTGCATTTCAGAGGTTTTCACTCTAAGGCGACGAAATTGTAAATAGACAAGCCAAACGGTTAGAACATTGCAGACACTTACAGGTTTAACCTTTTAAATGATTATCATCACGCTATATCTTTATGGGGCTAAGCAGTCAGTCATCATGACATATACAGGGTGCATTTTAAATATGGGGAAGGGTGAGGGTATCTTAACCGTTGTAGCTACACGAAATCGGTCTTAGGAGACTGTCCTTAACTTATTGAGACATTTTAATCAGAATACACAGATTTTGAAAAAGAATTACAGTCAGTAAGAAAATGGGGTACTTTTACAAAAACAATATTTGGCCAAGTGAGGTTGAATGAATGAATGAATGACATTTCCGCGAAAGACACTTGCGCGACCCTACTTGCTCGTACAAGTAGGGTCGCGCAAGTGTCTTTCGATGCAAAAGTTGATTGTCGTCATTTTGTGATGATTTTTCGTCACGGGTGTCGTTTCCATGGTTTTTGAGGTCTCTGATAACAAAACTAGGGTCAAAATCAAAATTTAAGATGGCTCCAAGGAAAATGCAAACTTTTAGTCATGGGTGGCGTTTCCGTGGTTTTCGAGGGCGCTGACAACGATAATGGAGACAAAATCAAAATTCATGATGGTGCCAACGAAAAAACGGAACGCGTATAGGATCACATCTTTGTCTGTCCGTCTGTCTGTCTGTCTGTCAAGACCCTTTTTCTCAGGTACGCGTGGAGTATTGAGAAATTAATATCAAATA
This sequence comes from Tiliacea citrago, assembly GCA_963921375.1. Lineage (NCBI taxonomy): Eukaryota > Metazoa > Arthropoda > Insecta > Lepidoptera > Noctuidae > Tiliacea > Tiliacea citrago. The sequence continues at coordinate 13,702,858 of OY992799.1, forward strand.
CGAGTCTACTGTCCCTTAGAGCTCTAAAAAAATCAAGCTTCTAAGTCAACGTAATAAAAAAATACGGCCACTTATGCGACATACAGGGTGTAAGGGACAGCCCTCCGCAAATTAACTGAGTGCATTCAGCTCCCTAGTTTGAATCATATTCCAATGAAAAATTTCTCAGGAAAATTTCCAATTTTTTTATCGTTTTTTCAGTGCGTGTTTCATCGTAAATTACATTCTCTGTACGCAGTACTCCATTAATGTAAATAACACAGCTAAAATAAAAAAAACAGCAATGGATGTTGAAATTCTGTAACAATATGTTACGTGGCGCGAGCGCGGCCGTCCGAGGTGGCAGAGAGGGTGTCCGAAAGCTCGCTGCGCAACCGTTCGTTGTGTGCGTTTTGCCACGGTAGCGATACATTGCGTGTAAGGTAATAAAACAAAACAGGTTCATTGGATTCCCATAACGTTCCTGAAATAATTCCATGTACCTGTCATCTTAGTGCGATATACTGAATGCACCCCATCAGTCTGGGGAGGGCTCTCCCTTACACCCTGTATTTTGATGGGATAAATTCATCCCAAAAACGGAACCCTTCATTGTGACTAGCCGCTACAAAAATCAGGAATAGCAAAATACTTTTCCCATCATATCGTTTTTATTTGCGTAAATTGTGGTAGGTACCCACGGCTACACGTCAAGCTATACATTTCCAGTATAAGCTGATCTCGCATTGTGTAGGATTTCCGTACATGAGAGGGCAGCTAATACTGGAAATTTATAGCTTGATGTGTAGCCGTGTGTAAGAAAGAAAAAAGAAAGAAAATAAATTTATTTGACCCAGGTTAAGGCACACAATATTCACACAAAAAACAGAAAGAAAGAAAAAATGCTTAAAATAGCATTGAGTGCCTCACGGCTGCGCCACAAAAGATGTTACATATAAAATTCAGTGCAAAGATATATTCCGCCGTGCACTGGTAGCATGGAAATATTTAATGGACGTCAGTCAGTTAAACAGTCATCATTATCACCTTCATTTCAGCCGAAAAACGTCCACTGCTGGACATAGGTGGGGTGGGGTGTTTGCCATAATCGCCACGATTAGCAGGCGGGTTGTCGATCGCAGTATGGTGTTAAAATGCATAGAGAACGCTGCTGCCCATTCTCTAGTAACTCCCTTAGTCGCCTTTTACGACACCCACGGGAAAAACAGGATGGTGCTATTCTTTACGTCCGGCACCACATGGTACAGTTAAACAGTAACATACAATAATTATAAGCAAATTCATTAAAAAAAATTGGTTTTACATTGGAGTTTTTTGTTTTTTGTTTGAATCCTATGAACGAATGGAACACCCGTTCCATTCGTTCATAGAATTCTTAACGTCATGTTCGTTTATACAAATCTAAACGTTCTAAATTATGGTCCTAATTTTGTTCATCGAAAGTCAGAAATCAAAAGCAACATACATACTATCCAAATTCTGTTCTCAAAGCGAATAAAATTATATGGTGAACTATTAATTATGGGTGACTGTTAATTTAGTGATAGCCGTTCTTCAGGAAAAATCTGTAAGAATTCATCAATCAATGTATCAGTGTTATGACAGGAACGCAGGCGTTCTCATTAATTAACTGAAAACGAAAAACTTTGCAAGCAATGGGGAATTGCTACTGATGACTGCGAAGTAGACCTCAGGACTAACTGCATCTCACACGGACAACTGTACGTCCCTTACTCCCGCGTCACCAGTCCTGAGTCTGTATATTTTGGCTGCTGAGATTAAAACTACAAACGTACATAATATAAAAACGTATACTAACTACATGGTTTTTTTATAAAAATAACATAACATCACGCCTGTATTCCTCGAAGGGTAAGGCAGAGGTGTACCTATAGTACATCCACATTAGGTACTCCAGTTATCTTTAGGTCCCATGTAATAGGGGGCGAACGTATTGCCACTAACCGGGCACAAACCCAGACTTCGGACTGTTACTGAGAAATTTCAGATAGAAAACCCAATAACGCTTTGGCTGACCCGGGAATCAAACCCAGCACCTTATGCTCAACAGTAGCGCTTGCGATAACTAGACCAGCGCGGTATAACAATGTGGCTGTTATTTAAATAAATTGTGTTAACTTACAAGTTCTACAAGTCGCGGGCAGAAGCTAGTTGTATTATAAATAAGTAATATAGTTACTCATACGCACACTAAGTACGTCCAAGCTTTTTGATGGTATATAAGTACGGGTACAGCCGCTGCCAGTTGTAGATCGCACAGCATCTGATCAGTGAGTAAACCTCTCTCAAACCTCAGGTATTATAATTTTTAATTATTATTGCGGAATAAAAAGTAAAATGTTAAATAATAATCGATTTTTCAATAAGCACAGAGGAATATTGAAGTGATTCTATATCGTATCATCTTTTATTTATTTTACTGTAGCATAGGGTTGGGTTATGTTCACTGTATTGTATTTTATATTAGTTTTGGTAATCATTCCTGGGTGATTTAATAGTAACAGTGAAGGTTTAATATTAATTAATTAAAGAGGATTTAAAAACATGGTGTAAACTATATAAATATTTTGGTTTTTAGCACCAAAATGAAGTCCTGCATCGTCCTGTGCATCCTGTCCATGGCTGTGATGGCTATCGGTCGTCCAGAGGAGGCTCTCTACACCGACCGTTATGACAATGTAGACCTGGACGAGATCCTCGGCAACCGCCGCCTGATGGTGCCCTACATCAAGTGCATCCTCGACCAGGGCAAGTGCGCGCCCGACGCCAAGGAGCTCAAAGGTAAGTGGTGAAGATTGAAGAGCTTTTTCGAATGTATGTTTGGATTATCTGATGGGCCAGTGGGACCAATCCACTATAATAGATCAGCCATGGCAAGCCAGTTGGCTTATTTGCAACCTCATCATGTAAACAAATTAAAGTCTAAAGAAAAAGAAAATACATTTGTTTAGCACAGACTAAAAGGCACACAATTTAATATACAGCAGATAAAAAAATAAAACCGAACAAGTAAAAAGTGTGAAATGCGGTGTAAGAAATTAGCAGTAAAGTGTGCCTCACGGCTGCGCCAAAAAGGGCCCAGTTCAGCAAAAAAATGTCAGATAACTAGTGCCTGACGCTGGTGGTCTAGATATAATTAGTGTAATTATATACTGTTTACAATGTAATTCAATAAATCAATCTATTACGAGTATTGCATCTTTTGTTCCTGTAAAAATACAGTGAACGAATTTGCATAAGCAATGCATAACGATTGTAATCACTAATTTGACACAAATGATTCTGGACTCATTGACCTTGCATACAAATTATTGTGGAATTAACCGTTTCCAAGAGAGGTAACTTTGCATTGCTTTTACAAGTTTATCAAATCACCATAACATCTCACCATTTCTATCTTATCACAGAGCACATCAGGGAAGCCCTCGAGAACGAATGCGGCAAATGCACTAAAACCCAGAGGGACGGAACCCGGCGCGTCATTAGCCACCTGATCAACCACGAGGCAGATTACTGGAACGAGCTGACTGTCAAGTACGACCCTGAGAGAAAGTTCACCGCCAAGTACGAGAAGGAACTCAAAGAGATCAAGGCATAAGTGATTTACCAATTGTTTGGTACTGAATTGACATGGAAAATTGTGACAATGTGATTTTAGTTTATAAATAAAAAAGTTCTCAATTAGGTTTTACTTAAATCAAAATGAAAATCAAAATATTTTATTTCACATAAGCCTACGGGCACGTAAGAAACGTTAGAAGTTAGATGCACGGTTCCAATTGGTCGTTTCCTATGGAGAAGAGCCGGCAAGAAACTCCACGGTTACTCTTTTAAAAATAATTGGCTTTTACAATGTTTTTAAACCACAGCGTTAATAGGTATGAGAGGACAGTGTAGGCCCGTCAAAAGTACCAGGTACTTAACAAAATAGAAAATGGTCTACAAATGTACAGTCTATTAAACCTACAACTTAATTTGAAACAATATTTATTAAAGGCTTGCAGTTTTACTTCTGGTTCGCAATTTTAAGGAATGTGATTGTATTAAGCAAAGCACAAAATCAGGTTTCAGAAAAGTTGCTGTTGATCTTTATTTATGTAGGTATTGATCCTTTTGTTCAAGCTATCCATAAAGGCACATGCAGGCTGGCGTGATATCGCCGGCGCGACACTTTCCATGATGTTTTCATAGAAATTATGCTACCTAGTGTTCCGTCGCGCCTGCCTGCGCCTTAATTTGGAACTACAAACGATCATAACAACACGAAAATGTGCCTAGCATAATTATTATCCTATAATATAAAAAACAGCAGTGCGTGTTTTTAATGGATGAGATGCCTTACTCGGGTCAGATCCCCATTGACGTCATAAGCTAATAGCAAACCTGGTCTTGTCAAACCTAAATAACTCGGAAGCACTGATGCAGATAAGATGGAAGCATTGACGTCAGTAAACAAGCGTCAGGCTACACCTACAACCAGTCTTAATGCAAGTCTTGAAATAGCCTGCTATTTTGAGCAAACTCTATTGATGGCTGTCAAGTGGATGTTGATCTTATATTAAATATATTTTAGATTACTTAAGGTTATTGAACGGCTGTGAACTGGAATGTTTAGTGTCAAAACTCAACTATCCTTGGAAACATTCATGTGCTTCTCGTGACGTAAGTAGTGGAAACCTGTTTCACCCTACACCAATTTGAAATTTAGCAAAGTCTTGATATTACCTGATCAATTGCTGCATTATGGCTATAATTAGGAAATACTACGATAAGTAAGACCCAAAATAGAGACCCAAAATAGGGACCAACAAGTGCGACGTAGGTGCATGGTTTATTACCAACTAATAAAAATATCTCATAAAAGTCTTCAATGAACATCGCGAATTTCGGCCATCAGTCTCACAGCTGACGAGAAATAGTGGATCAACAGACGTCAACATCTTGGAATCATGATCAGCTAAGTATTGAAATTATCTATATCCTGATTCTATCTATAAAAATGAAATTAATGCTGTTCTTTGGTAAGCGCATCACTTGAGAATGGCTGGACCGACTTGGACCGACGAATGGCAGTCAAAACAAAACTAACATTTTAAATGTGTGTAATATTCGGAATTAGGGACAGCAATCGCATATGGTGTGTAACATCTGACATCTCACCTTGGTAATAAGCAACTAAGCAGCGACAGAAATTAACCTCAAAATGTAAAAAAGCTTATTAATGAAATATTTATTCATTACTAGTGGTCGCCCACTGGTCGAAATTCGACCCCCTGTACTTACAATCTATATAGTACTTACTAATTACATGCTATTATGAAGTACTTACTAATTCCATGCTATTAAAAAAGTACTTACTTATTCCATGCTCAAGCCGTCACTTCCTTTTACACACTTTCGTCCTTTTTCACGAAATGACCACAGAAAGCGAGGAGAAAGATATTACACATAAATTATTTTTTTTCAGACGAATTGAGAACCTCCTCCTTTTTTAAAAAGTCGGTTAAAAAAGGACATTCAGTTTGTTCCAACTTTGATAATTTTCCGGGAACATTTCCAATTTTTCTTTCGCTAATAACCTAATTCAGAATATTACAAACATTTTAAAACAAAAAAAAAAATAGCCAAATCGGTCCAGCCATTCTCAAGTGATGCATGCGCATACCAAAGAACAGTATTTCATTTTTATAGATAGAATCAGGATATAGATAATGTCAATACTTAGCTGATCATGATTCCAAGATGTTGACGTCTGTTGTTCCACTGTTTCTCATCAGCTGTGAGACTGATGGCTGAAATTCGCGATGTTCATTGAAGACTTTCATGAGATATTTTTATTAGTTAGTAATAAACCATGCACCTACGTCGCACTTGTTGGTCCCTAGTTTGGGTCTTACTACTATCGTAGTATTTCCTAATTATAGCCACAATGCAGCACGTGATCAGGTAACATCAAGACTGCTAAATTTCAAATTGGTGTAAGGTGGAACGATTCCACTAGTTAAGTCACAAGAAGGGCACATGAATGTTTCCAAGGATGGTCCAGTTTGACACCAGATGTTCCAGTTCACAGCCGTTCAATAACCTAAAGTAACCTAAAATATAATTAATGTAAGACCATCCACTCAACAGTCGTCAATTGAGTTTGCTCAAAATAGCAGGCTATTTCAGGACTTGCATTAAGACTGGTTGTAGGTGTAGCCTGACGCTTGTTTACTGACGTCAATGCTTCCATCTTATCTGCATCAGTGCTTCCGAGTTATTTAGGTTTGACGAGACCAGTTGCTATTAGCGTTTGACGTCAATGGGGATCTGACCCGAGTAAGGCATCTCGTCCATTAAAAACACGCACTGCTGGTTTTTATATCATAGGATATTAATAGTATAATAATTATGCTAGGCACATTTTCGTGTTATTATGCTCGTTTGTAGTTCCAAATTAAGGCACCCGCGGACAGGCGCGACGCGACACTAGTAGAGTAGCACAATTTCTATGAAAACATCATGGAAAGTGTCGCACTCCGGCGATATCACGCTAGCCTGCACGAGCCTTTATGGATAGTTTGAACAAAAGGATCAATACCTATATAAAAAAAGATCAACAGCAACTTTTCTGAAACCTGATTTTGTGCTTTGCTTAATACAATCACATTCCTTAAAATAGCGGACCAGAAGTAAAACTGCAAGCTTTTAATAAATAATGTTTCAAATTAAGTAAAACCTAATTGAGACCTTTTTTATTTGTAAAGTAAAATCACATTGTCACAATTTTCCATTTCAATTCAGTACCAAACAATTGGTCAATCACCTATGCCTTGATCTCTTTGAGTTCCTTCTCGTACTTGGCGGTGAACTTTCTCTCAGGGTCGTACTTGACAGTCAGCTCGTTCCAGTAATCTGCCTCGTGGTTGATCAGGTGGCCAATGACGCGCCGGGTTCCATCCCTCTGGGTTTTAGTGCATTTGCCGCATTCGTTCTCGAGGGCTTCCCTGATGTGCTCTGTGATAAGATAGAAATGGTGAGATGTTATGGTGATTTCAAAAACTTGAAAAAGCAATGCAAAATAACCTCTCTTGGAAACGGTCAATTCCACGCCATTGTTATAGGTAGGAAAAAGAATCGAGAGTCAGGTATTAAATGAGTGATTTTATAATCACCCATTTAATACCTGAAGAGAGAGAGGTAACTTTGCATTTTTTTTTCAAGTTTATCAAACTTGAAAAAAAAAAATGCAAAGTTACCTCTCTTGGAAACGGTTATTTCCACAATATATTTTTTATGCAAGGTCAATGAGTCCAGAGACTGATTTATGAAATTACAATTTATAATTAAACTAATTACAGCTTGATTTTAATTTGTTTACATGATGAGCTTGCAAATAAGCCAACTGGTTTGCCACGCTTAAGCTATTATAGTGGGTTGGTCCCACTGTCCTATCAGAAATCCAATCATACATTCGTAAAAGCTCTCCTGAAATCGCTCTCTTTCGATCTTCACCACTTACCTTTGAGCTCCTTGGCGTCGGGCGCGCACTTGCCCTGGTCGAGGATGCACTTGATGTAGGGCACCATCAGGCGGCGGTTGCCGAGGATCTCGTCCAGGTCTACGTTGTCATAACGGTCGGTGTAGAGAGCCTCCTCTGGACGACCGATAGCCATCACAGCCATGGACAGGATGCACAGGACGATGCAGGATTTCATTTTGGTGCTAAAAACCAAAAGATTTATATAGTTTACACAATGTTTTTAAATCCTCTTTAATTAATTAATATTAAACCTTCACTGTTACTATTAAATCAAGCAGGAAGGTATACCAAAACTAATATAAAATACAATACAGTGAACATAACCCAACCCTATGCTACAGTAAAATAAATAAAAGTTGATACGATATAGAATCACATTACTATTCCTCAGAGCTTGTTGAAAAATTGAAAATTGATTATTATTTAACATTTTACTTTTTATTCCGCAATAATAATTAAAAATTATAATACCTGAGGTTTGAGAGAGGTTTACTCACTGATCAGATGCTGTGCGATCTACAACTGGCAGCGGCTGTACCCGTACTTATATACCATCAAAAAGCTTGGACGTACTTAGTGTGCGTATGAGTAACTATATTACTTATTTATAATACAACTAGCTTCTGCCCGCGACTTGTAGAACTTGTAAGTTAACACAATTTATTTAAATAACAGCCACATTGTTATACCGCGCTGGTCTAGTTATCGCAAGCGCTACTGTTGAGCATAAGGTGCTGGGTTTGATTCCCGGGTCAGCCAAAGCGTTATTGGGTTTTCCATCTGAAATATCTCAGTAGCAGTCCGAAGTCTGGGTTTGTGCCCGGTTAGTGGCAATAGGCTCGCCCCCTATTATATGGGACCTTAACATAACTGGGAAAATGTGGGTGTACATGAGGTACACGTCTGCCTTTCCCTTCGGGGAAAACAGGCGTGATGTTATGTTATTTTTATAAAAAAAACCCTGTAGTTTGTATACGTTTGTATGCAGTGTACGTTTGTAGTTTTAATCTCATCAGCAAAAATATACAGACTCAGGACTAGTGACGCGGGAGTAAAGTGACGTAAAGTTGTCAGTGTTAAATGCAGTTAGAAAGTATTTATGTAATAAGTATAAAGTAAGGATAAGGATTAAGAGGAAAGTCAAAATCTACCCTTTAACAAGGGTTTTACTGAGAAAAAAATTGACAGACTGGCATCCACTGGATCAATATCCTATAATGCAACTGAGAACTTGTAGTATCATAAATAAACTCTCACGCTAGCATCCTATACACTAATTGCACATCTTACACACACTCACACTCACACTAATTTATTATAAAACTTCCATAAAGATCTGAAAGTCTGGAACAAATGCCTTCCATGTATATTGTATGGGGCGTTGATGGCTGCGCCACAGTATTTTACTTTTGCAGCTATCTTCCTGTCTTTGGTTAAGTTATACCTAAATTGTTCCTAATAAATAAACTTTATTATTATTAGTTAAGTGAAGGTCAGGTTAAGTATTCCGGTAATAAATTAACCTTGACTCGGAATTAATTGACCTAGAAAAGTAACAAAAATACAACGAGCTAGGCCTGTGGTGTGTGCTTTGGTGTGTATAATCTAATATATATAAGTAAACAACTAAATTGATGTAATAATGAGTTCTTAGAAATAAAGTCTACCGGTCTACATGTGGTCTAAATGGAGTATTTAAATAAATAAGGAAACACCAGGACATTTAACGTTTTATAATCTACTTTTTTTTACTCAGCAATAACAAATTTTCTTTATAACCGCAAAACCTTTTTTCTACAAAGTAAACAGAAAAGTTCCAATATTAAGAAAACTTTCTTACAAAAGCAATAAAATCCTAACCAATTTAAAATAAACATTACTACCATCTTAGGCATTCAATTTGTTTTAAATCTCCGTACATTATGATAATGCACATCCGATCGCTTTTAAAATGGGGAACTAATCGTATGCAAAGCGTTGAGTGAGCGTGAGCTTTGAGCCTGTAAATACCCTGTGTTATCTTCTCGACAAACCCAATTCTCTTTATTACCTGAGTTCCCACGTTCAATACTTATGCTCTGCTCATGGTAAAAATCTTCGTTTCACCAATAATAGTCTCCTACGATGTCCTCTCACTGCTTTGGGTTCATTCACTCTTCTTTCTTTGTTCAGATGGTATTTTGGAATGCGGTCCATCTGAACATCAGGACGGCAACCAGTTGGTTCTCTTTTATAGCGAAGGCATGTGAACATATTTGTAAGAAGTTGGCAGAATCATCGCAGTGTTTATTTGTGCGACATTTAGTTGTTTCTCTTGACAACATTTATTCTGTTAAATTAATGTAGTAATGAATCTATGTACACATATTAGTATTTAGATTACTCTAGTCTGTATTTTATAATTATTTTCGAGTAATCTATCTCTTATGTTACACCTGCCATGATTGTTTTGTTTCTGCATCACCATAAGGTAGCCTAGAGATGCCTATGGCGTGTCGTGTACGGAGCGCTATTGAAATACAAGTTCTGTGACGTTCAGGCTACTCATTGGTGTTACTTTTGAGTAATTTACAATCCACAATTTGCATCTTTATTGCATTCCATAACGTTGGTAAACCAGTTGGTAGGCTTAAAATGAATGAAACAATTATGGATCCTGTCGGGCACAGCATAGTAGGAGAGAGGAGGAAAAGCGCTTCTTTGTGTTTATATTATTTAAGTATTCTGGTATTTGTATTTTTATTTTATTATTACTGTTTCGCCTTCATATATTTAATTTATTGAAGTATTTTAATAATATAAAAAATATATATATTATATTAGGTAACTAAATATTTTGGCACACTGTAACTAAGTTATAAATAATACCTGCTTGAGGAAGTAGGTCTTTTTTTGCTAAACTTATAAAGTTTTAGTTAGTTATTTTGTTCAGTATTTGTTTAAACTATGATATTTGGTTATTATACTTAATTTATTGCAGGATTCTTTATTTATTAACTAATGACTAGAATTTATTATGAATTGGAAATAAATTATTGCACCGTGTATTTAATATATTTATTATGAATTGCAATTTAGATATTGAAGTATTTATATTAATTGTTTTATTTGTTAAATTATGTATTTATTGTCTAGTATTTAATTTTAATTTGTATTTATGTCTTTCTTGTAAATGATAACTTATCGTCTACATAATATTTTATACTAGAAGAATTTTAATTTATTAATAAAACTGTTATCTTTATTTATATTTTTATAGACATTACAATAGTTTTACAGTCTTAAACTTTAATGTAGGCTAATTTGAAATCCAAGACTTGGTCCCTTTTTCAGCTCCCTGCTTCAATGAGCGGAGTTCGCGTAACTTGATTTTGGTTTAAAAATATTTGAACTGGCGTGCATTTTTAGTCGCGATGTTGGTATGTTTTTATACCTAAGTGTAAATCTAGTTTGTATGTTTTCTCGTTTAGTACAAAGAATTCCGGGTATTTGCGAAAAAAATTACATATTTTAAAGATATAGAGACGGAGTTAGTATTTTACATTAATTGCGTTATTTACGTTGTTGAGCGGACAATTTTTTCAAACATTACGAAGCAATGGATTAGCAATATACCTAAATCAAAATCATTTGTTCCGTGTGATTCCGGACGTAAAGAATAGCACCATCCTATTTCTTCCCGTGGATGTCGTAAAAGGCGACTAAGGGACTTACTAGAGAATGGGCAGCAGCGTTCTCTATGCATTTGAACACCATACTGCGATCGCCAATCCGCCTGCCAAGCGTGGCGATTATGGCAACCCTCCCTCTCAAATGTTTGGGGAGGCCTATGTCCAGCAGTGGACGTCTTCTGGTTGGAACGATGATGATGATGATGATCAAAATCATTCAGGTTGTGAGTGACAGTGCAATGCTGGCGGCACAGCGGCGGTTGCAGTGTTACGCAATTAAGGTGCAGTTTTAAGATTATAGTTTTGTTGTCCTCGTGGAAGGAAAGGAATATATTTTTTTGGTTAATATGGCTATTATTTTTTAATGTGAAATTTCTGTATAATATGTGAATCTGTGTCTAGTCCTCGGTGAAGAAGTGTCGTGGACGATGTGCCTTTAAGTCTCACGTACACTAAGTACGTACAGGCTTTTTGTCTAACAACTTTAATGGTATATAAGTACAGGTAAAGCCGCTGGCAGTTATAAATCGCACAGCATCTCATCAGTGAGTAAACTTCTCTCTAACAGGTATTATATTTTTTATTTATTTAAATTCTGTTCCTCTCGGGAGGGTGTTAATTTAATTATGTTTTTTATTTATTTATATTTTTGCATAAATCTTTGGCTTTTGTTAATTTTTAGGGTTGTGTTCAAATAAATTGATTAACCTGTATTATTCAATGGCGGGCCGTACACATTATGAACTAGCTTGTGTTTGGTTTCCAGCGCCAAAATGAAGTCCTGCATCGTTCTGTGCGTCCTGTACGTGGCCGTGATGGCTCTCGCACGTCCTGAGGAGGCTCACTACACCGACCGTTTTGACAACGTAGACCTGGACGAGATCCTCGGCAACCGCCGCCTGTTGGTGCCCTACATCAAGTGCATCCTCGACCAGGGCAAGTGCGCGCCCGATGCTAAGGAGCTCAAGGGTAATCGTCACTTTTGAAGTTCTTTTTAACTGACTCCAAAAAGGAGGAGGTTATCAATTCAACTGTTTTTTGGTCTGTAGTTGTTATGTTTAGCGATATCTTCGCGAATTTTTTTATGGATTTTTTGTGTACTGTGTAGCACTGTAGTGCATTTTGGTTTAGAACGAGCATAGGTTCGATTAAAATAATCAAGTAGACAAATTCCCAGTGGTAACGTTCGCGAGTTGTAGGTCATAGGTACGGACCCAGGCAGGCGCTTTATTTTGTGTAAATTATTGCATCGCCACTGCTCTCAAAACGGTGAAGGAAAACATCGTGAGGAAACCGGCATGTCCTAGAACCAAAAAATCGAAGACATGTGACATCTACCAACCCGCACTGGGCCCACTCCCTCTCACTGAGAGGAGGCCTGTGTCACAGCTGTGGGAACATTATAGGCTGAATATGTATTGTTTTAATCTGAGACGAGTATTGCATTGTTCCTGAAATACTATTGGAAATACAATTTGCAAAAGCAATTCAGTACGATATTCGTAATCACTTTGATACAAAAGAAAAATAAAATCATACTAAAAATAATAAATATATCATTTCGAAGAGTGTCCATGGTGTTTCTGGCCCGTCCTTCTCCATCACCTACTATGCTTTGGAATGGGCAACTAGCTTCGTTTTTCTGACTGAGACTTTCGATTATCAAAGGAGTCCGACTTTGACAATTTAAAAGTCTTCTAAAGTCGGCCTGTTAATGGTGTTATTCAAATAAATGTTTTGAGTTTGACACTTGGCACTATTATTCAGGTTATATTTTAGGTCATTTGTATACAGACGCTTTCAGTTGATCAACTGTGATAATGCTGTGATAGTGATCACTAATCTACGCTGAACTAGAAACAAATCTCTAACCACTTGTTTTTCGTTACAGACCACGTCAGGGAAGCCCTCGAGAACGAATGCGGCAAATGCACTGAAACCCAAAAGAAGGGAACCCGGCGCGTCATCGGCCACCTGATCAACCACGAGACAGATTACTGGAATGAACTGACTGTCAAGTACGACCCTGAGAAGAAGTTCACCGCCAAGTACGAGAAGGAACTCAAAGAGATCAAGGCATAAGTGGTCATTGACAAAAATTGTACCCAGTCGGCAGTTAAAATTGTAAAGTTAGTAAATAAAAAAGTTTTTAAATTACTTCCTCGTTTTTAGTGGTTGTTTACGTGATGTGTGGTAATTAACTACGAGTACCAATAAATTTAAATATTTATGGTAAAACAAGGCTGAACATCATTGGAATTGATCTTTGAGGCAAATGATTGAATATGTACAACATACATTAACAGCGATGCGGACGAATTTTTCGATGCCCATTGAGCACTTCCCCCTTTTTAATTATTTTAATAAATACAATTTGTTTTTAGATCGTATTTGTGAACATAGTTAATTTTTGTTTCATTCTATTTTATTTATAACTTAGGTACATTATTTAGGTCATATGAAATTGCCGCCTGCTAACTAGTTTTATTTGACAATTTTATAAAACATAAATTAATTTTATTGTAAATGTACAACATTGGAAGTAGATAATAAAATAGAGAAGTATGGAAGATAAAAAAAAGACATTTTGCGCTGATCCCAAATTAATTGGGCAGCAGAATGATGATGAAGATCGGAAGTAATAACATTACATCTTTCAGTCTCGGTGTCCTCATAGCTCACCAAAAACATTTTTTTTTATATACAATCTCCACGCAATAGATAAAAAATCCCAGTTACACATGGTCGTCAAAAAACCGTAAATTTACATCATTATCGCTTGGCTAAGCAACTAAAACAAAAAAAAAAACCTAATGGTTCTCGCAACCATTATTGTGTACTTAGGCATGTTTCTGAGGAGCATTGTCAGCAAGGTTACAGAATATTAGGAAGGTAGTAAGTAGGATTTTGTACCTACACTTTTCATCAATTGACCCTCCTTGATGAATGACTTAACACGCGTCGTGTTAAGTCATTCATCAGCTGCCAGCTATTTCTGTTCTATGCTCGTGATTATAAATCTATTTTTTAGGGTTACGTACCTCAAAAGGATAAAAACGGAACCCTTATAGGATCACTCGTGTGTCTGTCTGTCCGTCTGTCACAGCCGATTTACTCGTGGTACATATCAAATTCTGTGACCCAAACACAGACGTGTATAAATGAATTTTGAGTATGGGGGTCACTTTTTAGAAAATTAAATAAAAAGCTTTGCAATTGGTACCATGCGACATATCAAATGAAAGGGCTTAATGTAAAGATTTCAGATTTTTTTTTTTTTATTAGTTTAAATAAATATTTTTAATGTTATTTAAGAAAATCGATGAAAATAGACCATTCCCCTTATCTCCGAAACTATTAAGCTTAAAATTTTGAAAAAATACAGAAAATAGTTCTTTACTTATAGATTACAGGAAAACCTATAAGAAGTCACAACAAGTCTTAAATTAACATGGTAAATCTCTCAATATTGTGCGTACAAACTTAAATTTGTAGTTGGAATGTATGAGGGAACATGTCTTCCAACTACAATGTTAAGTCTGTTCTTGGCATAAATTCATCCCAACTACGGAACCCTCCACTATGTGTGGTCCGACACGCATTTGGCCAGTTTTTTTTTATAAGTGATGGATTTGCTCTGATTTAAAATGAAATATAAATAAATAACAACTTATTCTGAATTAATTAATTAGCTTAGTGGAATACCTCTTATTAATTACCTATTTATTATAATCATTTTTTCATAATATTTTTCTGCCTCGTTGGTCTAATGGTTGCAAGCACGACTGCTGAGCTTGAGGTCCCGGGCTCGATTCCCAGGTCGGGCAAAGTGATATTGGGATTTTCCATTAGGAATTTCTCAGAAGCAGCCTGGAGTCTGGATTTGTGCCCGGTTGCTGGCAATAGGCTCGCCCCCTATTACATGGGACTTAAAACATAACTGGCGAAATGTGGTTGTTCTATTAGGTACACCTCTGCCTAACCCTTCGGGGATTACAGGCGTGATGTTATGATGTGTTGTGTGTGTTAATTTATTTATCTTTTGGTATGCACGTATTTCTGTGACGACTAAATCTATGTGGTTTTATTATCGTTTAAAAAAAACGTGGGAGGAAAAAAAAATTTGAAACTGTAGTTAACTTGTTACCTCAACTTTATGATTTATATATTTTATGTGCATGTGTATTAATAAACTGCGTTTTTATTTTTTGTACTTGGTTTTATTCGTTTTAATAAAAGAAAATTAAATATATATCCACTCACCAGGCCAAAAAAACACAATCTCGTCAAGCAATTTTGACCGTCTAGAGACCCCATTAGGACTTTGCGACCGAATTCGGTAGTAAAGCGATCGCTATCTATGTCGAGACTGCAGGCCTGTGAGACTAATGATCAAAATTCGCGATGTTCATTGACCTTTGAATTGAAAACATATTTTTATTTTGTAATGAATCATGCATCTACGTTGTACTTGTTGATCCCTACACAAACGAACATCAAGAATGCTGCATTTAAAATTGGTATAGGGTGAAATAGGTTTCATAAGAACATGACCCATATCTTAGAATAGGTAATTCTTATTTTTCCCAAGAATGGACCAGTTTTGACGCCGACGTTCCGGTTGAAAGCCGTTCAATAACCTACAGTAACATAAAATATAATACATACGTATAATACCACCATCTACTTGACGCAAACTCAATTGATGGCTGGATTTCCCCTTCTATTTCAGGACTTGCACTAAGACTGGTTGTATGTGTAGCCTGTTCATTGAAGTCGTTGCTCCCACCTTATCTGCATCAGCGCTTCCTGGGCGCGATTGCTTTATGACCGAATTCAGTCGGAAAGTCCTAATGGGATCTCTAGACTGTCAAATTGCTTGATAAGCACGAAAAAATTACAATCTTGTCAAGCATTTTTGACCGTCTAGGGACTAACTAATTCGGTCGTAAACCGATCGCTATCTATGTCGAGACTGCAGGGCCTAGGTTACTGATCTTAAACGTCACCAGGGGGTCTACTCCAAAGTATCGGCCAAATGCACGGCCGTTTCTTGACGTCGAAAGTTTCCCTTTTTACCCGACTGCGGGAGTGTCACTGGGTATATTAAAATTATTCAAATGGCGGATTTTTGGCGCCAAAAGGTGTGGTTTCTAAAAAAAAATATCTTCCAAAGCGGGTATCAAAATGAAGGGTTTTAACGGGTGATTACAAAAATATACACTTAATATTATGTTTGAATGTAATTTAAATGAGTAATGATAAAAAAGCTATCCCGAACTTTTGGAGTGAGTAATAGCTAGGCCGTTATCACCCGATTATAAGTGAGTATATAACCTAATTTATCTTCATATAATCCTTACTAAAAAGGGTAAAATAAAAAACAAAAACCCGACTGCGTAAAAAATAACATAAGAAAAGATGGAAACAAGATTTACATAAATCAATACTATATAGGTTTTTTTAACTGACTGAGTGCTTTGCTTAATACAATGACATTTCTTAAAAAAGAGGACAAGAAGTAAAACTGTACGAGTATACCTTTAATAAATATTGTTTCAAATTAGGTAAAAACTAATTGAAACCTTTTTTATTTGTAAACTATAATCACATTATCACAATTTTCAATATCCATTCAGTACCAAACAATTGGTCACCCAATCACTTATGCCTTGACCTTTTTGAGTTCCTTCTCGTACATGGCAGTGAACTTCCTCTCGGGGTCGTACTTGACAGTCAGCTCGTTCCAATAATCTGCCTCGTGGTTGATCAGGTGGCCAATGACCCGCCGGGTTCCGTCCCTCTGGGTTTTAGTGCATTTACCGCATTGGTTCTCGAGGGCTTCCCTTATGTGCTCTGTGATAAGAAAGAAATGGTGAGATGTTATGGTGATTTCATAAACTTGAAAAAGCAATGCAAAATAACCTCTCTTGGAAACGGTCAATTCCACGCCATTGTTATATGTAGGAAAAAGAGTCGAGAGTCAGGTATTAAATGAGTGATTTTATAATCACTCATTTAATACCTGACTCTTGACCTCTCTGAATATCGTTGTGCATTGCTTATGCAAATTCGTTCACTATTGTACCTATTATCGGATCAATAGGTACAATGCCCGTAACAGATTGATTTATTGAATTACGGTTTTTTTTTATTAGGTTTGTATAATTCACTAATTAAATCTTGACTTTAACTTGTTTACATGATGAGCTTATTCCAAGATCCCAAGATCCCACAGCCAAGCCCAAGCATGTTCCATGTTTTCTTAATCTGTTATTGTGGAAAATTTTTATCATACATTCGTAAAAGCTCTTGAATCTTCACCATTTACCTTTGAGCTCCTTAGCGTCGGGCGCGCACTTGCCCTGGTCGAGGATGCACTTGATGTAGGGCACCATCAGGCGGCGGTTGCCAAGGATCTCGTCCAGGTTTACGTTGTCATAACGGTCGGTGTAGTGAGCCTCCTCTGGACGTGCGAGAGCCATCACGGCCACATACAGGATACACAGAACAATGCAGGACTTCATTTTGGTGCTGGAAACCAAAATATTTATATAGTTAACACAAGGTCTTTAAATTCTCTTTATTGAATAAATATTTAAATACTTTATTTTTATTTTTTTATTTATTAGGAACAATTTAGGTATAACTTAACATTATATCACTGTTACTATTTAATCACTCGGGAAGGTTTACCAAAACTAATAAAAAATAAAATATAGTTAACGTAAACCAAGCCGTATACAGTAGAATTTGCAAAAGTTTTAACTTTCATTATTTAATTCAGCAAAATCATTTTTAAACGACTTCAAAAAAAAAAAGGGGATTCTCAATTCGACTGTATGTTTTTGTATGTTTATTACGCGAATACTCCACCAATTATGAATTCATTTTGATTATCCTTTTTTTGTTTGGTAGGTTATACTTCAGAATTGGTCCCATATAATTTTTTTCGAAATTGATTCAGCGCTTTTTGAAAAAAAAAACAAAAAATATATACACTGATGACGTTTTGGTTTATGGTGCCCTTCAGCAAAAGTTTTGATCACGACTTTCAATCTCTAAGCCAAAGTCAAATTATTTATTTCAAATAGGCACATAACAGGCACTTTTGAACGTCAAAATTTACAAAAAATAGAATTGATTCTAGTTGCCCCTCCCAGAAGGTAGCTTCGTATGGAGAAGAATGGGCAAGAAACTCCACCGTTACTCTTTTAAAAATGTTTTACAATATTTTGTTTGAGTAGGTACATTAATTATATGATTATATGTGAAGACGATGCTTATAATAGAATTACTATTCCATAATAGGTAAAACGAATTAAAAACTAAGCAATGAAAAATAACTTAATTATGAGATAGATACATGGTGCTCACATATTACCAACATAGTAAAAGTATGTTTTTCTTTAAAAAAAAAAAGTCAGTGTGTGAGTATAGGTAATCATAGAATTGAAAAAATATGTAGATTTTTCCTTACATACATCATTTTTTTGCTCTGTTTTAACTGTTATCAATCCAAATAAAAAAATACAAACACAAACTTTATTTGATGTTATAATACTTCCTGTCGCTGTTGTTTACATAACAAGTAGTGGTATATGAATTGGTGTGGGGTAGATACCACAACTAAAAAGTGAAAAAAAAAAAACTATTTATAAAAAAAAAAAACAAACAACTGATTTCATCGAAAAACTCAAACTCGGAAATAAAAGTTATTTTTTACTTAAGTATAGCGTTTTTTCTTTTGTAAGTTGATTGTTTTTTTTTATGTAAACAAAGTTTTTTATTTTACATTTTTTAGTATGCCTCTTTGCTTACTGAAAAATTAAATATTATTCAACATTTTTTGATAAATTTTCATTTCGTACTAATTATAAAAAAAAATTAATACCTGTTGATTTGAGAGAGGTTTGATCACTGATCAGATGCGGTGCGATCTAACTTTACGGCTTTACTTGTACCTACTTATATACCATTTAAGTTATGAGGAAAAAAGCTTATACTTACTTAGTGTGGGTTTTTTTTGTGCTTTATTGAAAATAAACTGGCTCTTAATAATTAATTACTATCTAGCCTTTAAGACTAATAAGCAATTTTAATCTAACCTATTTTTTTATGTGATAATTATTTTAAAACTTAAAATAGTGTTTATTGCACTTTACACAAGTCCGTTCCACTTTCTTAGAGTCTGATATTATAATAAAAATACTTTGTTCATGTGTTATATGTGTGTCATTGTCACTATTATTTCAACACTTTTTACACTACTCCTTAGATTATAGAATAGTAGCACTACACTAACTCAAAGGGTTTCGTTCGTTTTAGTCTTCGCACTATATTTGTGTTGTCTAACAGCTGAATTGCCTCGAAATTTACATGTCGGTGGTTCATGTTCATGGGCCTCAGCAAATTTTTGAATTATGTTTGTGACGGGTTCCATTTTTAGGTCACGATGGAGTTTATCATTTCTTATATACCAGGGCGCGTTAACAATACTCCTGAGTACTTGGTCGGTTTAGTACAACCCCACAGTTGGATGCCATACGTTCATATTGACATGAGAATATGCTTATATAATAAAATTTTGTTATGTATCGATATGCAGAAATTTCGTCCAATCAACCAATACAAGTTTTTAAAACGCATGTCTAGTTCTTGTCTTTTCTTTTTGACATGCGCTTTCCAGCGCAATTTTGCGTCAAGCGATATGCAAGATATTTGGCTGTGTTTGCGTATGGCACTTGTTGAACATTTATGAAGATAATCACAATTCTTGTTGGTGAAATCAATGTGAAGTGACTTTGATTCATTCAATTTGATTCTCCATTTTTGTGCCCAGTCCTTAACTTTATTTACAGCGCTTGGTTATATCATAGGTGTACAACAGGTAGAGGACTGGACCCAGCACACCACCTTGGGGCACGCCAGCTTTAATAATTTTTAAATCAGAATAGGCATCCTCGTGCCTCACTCAAAACATTCTGTCGGTAATGTATGATTCTAAGATATCGGCAAAATCATTGGGCAGCATTAATTTTAGCTTATATATCAAACCCTTATGCCAAACTTTATTAAAAGCTTGGGCTACATCTAAAAATACTGTGGAGCAGACCTTTTTATCTTCAAGCGTTCTCTCAATGATGTTGGTAAGTGTTTCTCTCTGAAACTAAACTGATGGTCAGGGATCAGGTTTATAATAGGTTTTAGGCGTTTTAAAAACAATTTTTCAAACAGCTTTGATAGTACAGACAACAGTGAAATGGGTCTGTATGATGATGAGGTGGTTTGAGCTTTGCAATCATAATCTCTTCAACAACTTTCCACGGATCAGGTACATGCTTTAGCACGAATGCAGCATTGATAAGTCTGGTGGTAAGTTTGACAATGGCTTTACGCGGGAAATGTTTCAGGATTTCTTCCGTAATAAGGTATCCTGGGGATTTTTTCAGGTTAATGTTCTGAATTTCCTTTGAAACTTCTTTCGGCATAACAAGCTTAATTCTTTGATCTTGCGGAATATTGGCAAACTGTAGGTTGCCTACAGAGTTGTCATTTGGCTGAAATGTTTCTTTTAAGTGATGTGCAAATCTTAGAGCTTTTTGCTCATTAATTATGGCCCATTTTCCGTTACCATTTCTGATAGGGGTAAGAACTTGTGTAATCGGCCTTTTGAGTGACTTTGTCGCTTTCTAAAGAGAGTATTGCGTAGTATGGGCGCTGGTTAGCTGACGTAGGTTGGTATTGAAAGCCTCATCTTCAAAGACTTGTATATTTCTCTTTAATCTCTTCGTAAGATTATTGAATAAAGTTTTATCTGGCGGGGATCTAGTTTGCTGCCATTTTTTCTTTGATTCCTTTTTTCAGATATTAGGTCCATTATCTCCTTTGGGTATGTATTTCCTCTAAATATTTTAATAAACTGTGGTGTGTTATTCCATGCACATTGTTTGATATTATTGCTAAACTTGTTTACTTCAGAATCGAGCTAACCTTTGCTTTTTAATGAAGGTTTTAGGTCAATAATATTTTGCAGGTCTAAGCTAAAACTTTCCCAATCTGTAAACTTGTTAACTAATGTCAAGTGGTTTTCTCTGAGTAATATTTTGTGACTTAATAGTAATAATATAGGAGAGTGATGGGGGTTCATGTGGTACCCCTCTTCCACACTCAGATAATTGGCTGATATATTCTTCACTATGAAAAAGTCGATTAGGTCTGGTAGTTTCTGGTGGTCAGTCGGCCAGTATGTAGGTTTTCCAGTACTTATGACCTCACAGTGCATGTCTTTAACTGCAGTTAGAAGTTGTCTTTCCTTGGTTGTAGTTAATATCGATCCCCAATATGTGTTCTTAGCGTTAAAGTCACCGCCTAATATAAATCTCTGTTCGAGAAGTCTGAAGAACTGTACATATTGTTTTTTTTTTATCACTGTCTTGGGGGACAGTACACGGCCGCTATTGTAACATTAAGTTTGTTTGTTTTAGATGATATTGCCACAGCTTGCATGTCTGGTTCCTGGTATGTGTATTACTGTTCGTAATGACAGATATTCTCTTTAATAATAACCGCGCTACCTCCTCGAGCCGTGTTCTTAGGATGCAGCGAGTTATAAACCTTATAGCCTTTAAATTTTACAATAGACTGTGTAGTGAAGTGAGTTTCAGAGATCAAACACACATCAATATTTTCTGTATCTAGGACTACTTGCAACTCATGTTGGTGTTGCAGCAGTCCGTTAGAATTCCACGCCATTATTTTAAGTGTGTTATTCATGACTGATTTGCATAGTGCTTGATTCTATTTTCTCTAGTCTCTGGTCAAATGAGAATATGCACTTCAAGATCTGGTTGAGCTTGTCCTCAAGACTTGATGGTTGTGTGCTTGGTTGTGCCGCTTGTGCATAGGAAACACTTTTAGATGCATATGCAGTTATCGCGGTTGTCTGTGCAAACTGTGAACTTGGTTTTGATGCCTGTTTATTGATGTTTTTGACAATCTGTTTAACGGCAGGTGTTACTGGATTATTTTATGTATTTCTGTTTTTTAATATTAGCATCTTTTTAGCAACTAAACGCCCTCTGTAGTTGGCTGGGTAGGGTAAGCCACAGTGGGCACACTTAGGTTTTTCTTGTGCAGGTTTGTTACAGTCAGCCGTGACGTGTTACCTGTGCACTTAACACACCTTGGCTCTTTTGAGCTATATTTTGGGTATGTTCATAAGCCTGGCATTTATTGCATTGCGGTATTATTTTTGAAGTTTTAAGCGGGTGTATTTCAACTGTACACCCTAGGATATGTTTTATGCCGTATATTTTACCGACATCTTCATTATTAGTATAAACATGTTCAGCGGTTTTTTTGTTTTCCAGCTGAACTTGTTGACGTTAAGTCGTCTTTGATCTGATCCGGTAAGCAGGATGAATGACATTTTTTTGCCACTACTCTTATTGGTCTGGCCTGCTTATCCTCGTATGAATGCCATAAACAGTTATTTTCTGTTAAGTGTTTAGCAATCACTCTGTCGGACTCTTCAGGTTTGGCATTTATTTTAACACTATTCCCACTTAACATTTTTGCGGTAAATGTTTATACTGGCTGAGATTCAGTCAAAAAGTCGTAGAATGTTTGATAATTCTTAACACCGTCCACTACGATTCGAGGCGGGGCTAGAATTTTTTTTGGTTGCATTCTCTTTATTATTGAGTTGCTGCTCCTGAGCGCTAGTTCTAGGTTGTTGTGGTGGTGGTGGAGTAAGTGTGCGTATGAGTAACTATATTACTTTTATAAAATTGTGTGCCGAGTGTTTTCACCCGAGGTGCCATAGGCAATTGGTCAAATTGAGTTTTGATTTTTTATCCGTTGATATTATGGTTTTTTATAGTTGGGATATGCAAGCTGTGAGAAGGTTTTAAACTTAAACCTCTGGCAGCTTTGTTTATTTCGTATATCTCAAAGCTTTCGACATGTTAGAGCTATACAAGTCAATCAGTTTTTGATCGTTTTATGACGTCGTGATACAAAACACATTACAAATAAAATTATACCCAGTAAAGTCATAATAGGTACCTACACCAACGCTTAAAAGATAGACCTGTACCCTAATTGCGTAACACAGTTTGAATCGGAATCGGAATGATTTTGAGGTATATTGCTAATCCATTGCTTCATAAGTTAGAAAAAATGGTCTGCTCAACAAGGTAAATAACGCAATGAATGTTGTTGAACTGTCAATCTGAAACCGATTTCTACTGATAGTGTGTTACGCAATTAGCCCTCTGGCTATCAAAAGGTACTCGTACTACCTATGAAATCAGCGTTTTGTATGGAGAATTTTAAAGAAGTTGCATTTTTCTAACATTTTCTTAATTTATAAAACAACCATGAACACTAATGTTTTAAAACTTTTATGCACTAATGTTTCAAAACTAAGATAACGATATGCCACTTAGATTAAGCGCTAGCGCATGCGCTTTTGGCTAAATTAAAACAAATAGTGGTAATTTCTGCAAAAAAAATGAGGAGTCATTTTCAAGGTATTTTTTATGTTTGGAAAACTACAAGTCATAAGGTTTTTTTACTATTGGTAGTTGTCTATGATGGTCAGTATTCGATATAATACCAAGCAATTGATGAATATTTTAAATCATAGAAGTGACGAGGTTCTCTATTTGTGAGAAAAAAACGCCAATTTCATAGGTGGGAACCCAATATTTTAGCTAGTTTTACAAGCCAGTGTAGCAATGAGTATAAACAAGCTTTTAGTCACAAATATTTACCACAACACAGCTACACGAGACAGCTAACACAATTTAAGACTACAAATCGACGCTGTTTTGTTGAATGAAAGTCTATTCAAAGAATCAGTGCCTATTGCCCCATCAATAGATAGAAAAGGTTATGTTAATTCCAAATCAAGTAAATCAGTGAGGGTAGTAAATAGTATAAATAAAAAACATACAAATTAACAAATACATATAGTTAAAACCAAGAAAATGGTCAAACCAAATATTCTTTACGTCAAATGTAAAACATAATAGAGAAAGGTTACGTCTACTGGAACGATTAGATGTAATGGCGCAGGATAGTCTTTATATCATATTAGTGATTCCGCAGCTTCAATATCATTAGGATTGTCCCGAATTAATAGCAGTCCGTCGTGGACGTGATACGACAGCGGCTCCCCATAGTAGTCTATGTGCTCCCCTGACATCATCTTCTGTCATCAGAAGGCAGCGGCCACTGCCGCCACGCAACCATCGATGCGACCTTATAATAATTACTAAAGTTGCGACACTCTGCTGGAGTGACTGTCAGCAGCCAGTGTCACTCTTATCTGACCTTATCAGTGATTTCAGTTACTTCGTAACAAAACTCGAAGAGGCGCCACTTGCTGCGCCGTCAGATTAGATTATTCTTAGATAAAAGTACTAGGAAATACTAAATTGATATAGAGGACTTGCAGATTGAACTTGACCACGTACAGAGGGGCAATTCTACTAATTTTAAGAACGTTCACAGTCTGATCTCAGTCTCAATCTATCAAAAATACCTCTTATTTCCCTACATTTGGACAATTTTTTGAGGTTTGTTTGTCGCCAAGATGAGATTGCGACTAGATTTTGAACGTTTTAAATTACGAGAATTGGCCTTCAGGAGAAACTTTCTTCAGTGACCATCAAATACTTTCTTCAGTGACCTCTGAAAACCAAATGAGGGAATATGTTTTGCCAATGAATGGGCTGGTAAACTCACAAACATACAACCACCAACTATTGATCCCACATCAAACCATTGTTTGACAATATACTGAATACTAACTGTTTCTCGAAACAGAGTGTATATAAAGAAATATATTTAGTGATGAAATTGGAAAGGATCTAGGCCACTTGTTGACAAATAAATAACTTACTTTTTCTCGGCCGTAAACAAAAACTGCCTAAAAGAGGAAATTTCTGCCGAAATTTGCCGAAATCCGAATTCGGTTGGACTCTTGTAGCAAGTGTGATGGCGGTGGATCGAAAGTCCACACATTGACAATTTTCTTGTAGGTTATATTTAACAAAATTTTACGACTAAATCCCCGGAGGGGTAAGACACCTAGTATCAAATTAGTAAGTTATTATCATTTCAATTTGGGACTTGAAGAAAATGGGACTGATGAAATTGCCGACGAGCCGAGCCAAGGAAGTAAGTTATTTATTTGTCTACAAGTGGCCTAGATCCTTTCCAATTTCACCACAAAATGATAAAATTTCTTTACTCTGTTTATGGAAACAGAGTCTAACCTTAATTGTGACAGTTCAATAACATTCATTGCGTTATTTACGTTGTTGACAAAAAGGAAGACAAATTTTTCGAAATAATGAAGTAATGGATTAGCAATATGCTTCAAAATAATTCGGATTATTATTGGTACGACCACAAGTAGACTCGTAGGTATTATTACTAAGAACCTGTTATTGTATCAATTTAGTTTTTGACTCACCAAGATTAACATTCGATTCTGAAAAGTTACAATAATATCAAAACAATAATTTGTTACTTTTCTCGGTCAATTAATTTCAAATCAAGGTTAAGTTATTTTCGGATGACTTTACCTGTCCTTCGCTGAACTGATAAACTCAGGGCTTGGTGGAACTGGTTTCCACTAAGTACTTACGTCATGAGTACCCATATCTTAAAATAGGTCATTCTTATTTTTTCCAAGGATGGTCCAGTTTTGACGTCAGACGTTCCGGTACACAGCCGTTCAATAACCTAGAGTAACATTAAATATAATTAATATAAGACCATCTTGACGCCAACTCAGTTGATGGCTGGATTTCCCCTTCTATTTCTGGACTTGAATTATTAAGATGGTTGTATGTGTAGCCTGTTTACTGACGTCATTGCTCCCATCTTATCTGCATTAGTGCTTCTAGGGTTACTTAACTTTGACGAGACCAGGGGGCCGATCGCGCTAATTTTGAACGTTAATACCAAAACTAAACCACAACCAAAAACGTTACGTTAGACACATTTCGTATCGCGCTAATCATTTCAACGGAAACAATTTAGCTTTACTTTGGAAGTTACGTTAGAGGAACGATCGATCAAACAATACTCTCACAAAAAATAGCGCGATACCGTTTCTTACATCGGCTAAACCAAAACTAAACCAAAACCAAAAACGTTCCGTTCGAACGGTAATTACGTTGAGAAATAGCGCGATCGGCCCCCAGGTTTGCTATTAGCGTATCTATTATTATATTACGTCAATGGGTATCCGGAGAAAGGCATCTCGTCGATTAAAAAACATGTACGGTTTTTTTTTGTTGAGATCTGAAGCCTTCAAGTTTTTAAGGCGAAAGCGTCAGGGTAGCCCGCGAAATTCAATTTTTCTTACGTCTTTTGCAATTTGCAGGTCAGTAACCGGTTGTATGTTGATCTAAATATGATTCGCGGTCATAAAAAAATATTTTGAAATAGTCATTCAATAGGATTCTAAGAACTTGAGAGTTCTAATGAATATAATTCTGTAAAGCCATATTTGTTACGGACGCGAATCCTATTTAAGTCAACATACAACCTAACACAGACCTGCAAATTGCAAATAACTTTAAAAAAATAGAATTCCGCGGGCTACCTTTGCGCATCCCCCTTGACTTAGGATACTTTTTATCCTAGTGACACTTTCCCGTGAGATAATTTCTGACATCCTCGCGGGTGAAGCCACGGCCAGAAGCTAGTTGGCACATAGAAGTGGAGGATTTGTGCCAACTCCTTCTGAAAATGTATTAAAGTCGCCAAGAGACTTCATAGAATTTTCTGACAAACATGACCTGAAGAAAAGAAAAGCATGCATGAGGATATTAGTGAAGAGGGTTTCTAACAATCCGAGCAGGGTTAAAAAAATATGTTTCTAATTATTACTTCCCCACAGACTCATTTTTCACATCAAAATGATGATCAATTTGAACTTTTTGTAGTGAAAATGTCGGAGTACTCACTCCTCCCGCTTGACCAGACTGGGCACGCAGGGGCGGGCCGGCAGTTGGGGAGTGCTTAAGTGCCCTTGTAGCCTCTGGTGCAAGTGTGCGAGGGAACACAGGGTGGTTTTAGTCAGTAGAAGTCTGACAGACCCCTCCGTCCGCCATTATTCCACTTTACATAGTTCACTTGATTACCATACCAGTACTGGAAAACACGTATAATTTCACCTTGTACACCTGCTTTTCAAACTTTTTCCATAAAATGTCAAAGGAGACCAGGTCGAAACCTTAGAGAGGTCAACGAAACACGCGTACACTGGCGTGTTTCTGTCAGTATAATATTGGACAGTCTATTCAAAACTCAATATTGCGCTTTCAGTGGAAAATCCAGGCAAGCCGAACTGTGCGTTGGCGTCGCACAGTGGAACGAGTGTATAGGAGAGGTTGGACTTACCCATTTCCGAGAACAAAAGTCTAATTTTGAAAAACTAATACGAGTAATGCCATCGTATTTAACTATCAAATGCCTTTAAAACTTGTGCTGACAAATTTCTTTTTATCTCTCGTATTTCAGGAGTTAATTGAGAAAATGTGAAATTTTACTATGAAAATGACTGTATCGAGCTCTCTGCCGCCTCATTCCGGCTTCGTTTCAAGTTTTGGGCTTTACTATCGTATTACGCATAGCAAACGGTACATTTACTGCTAAGACACATGGTGCGCCAAACGTACACTTTCTGACATATATAGTGATTTATTTTGTTACTGTTCGAGCTCTCTGCCTCGGGAATCTGATCTTATTTCAAGTTGTGGTCTTTACTAGCATAATACACACACCAAGAGCTGCATTTAGTTCTAAGACACATGGTGCGTCAAACGTGCACCTCCTGACATATAGGGTGATGTATGAGAGAGGTTGAACATAGGCATTTCCGAGACAAAAAAGTCTCACTTTGAAAAACAAATAATGCCACCGTATTTAGTTATCAAATGCCTTCAAAACTTGTGCTTACAAATTTCTTTCTATCTCTCGTGTTTCGGGAGTTAATTGAGAAAATGTCCTCCTGAATCTGATCTTATTTCAAGTTGTGGTCTTTACTAGCATAACACACATACCAAAAGCTGCATTTAGTGCTAAGACACATGTCGTACAAACGTGCACCTTCTGACATACAGGTTGTTTTATATATTATTAACAAAAAACATATTTTGTTAATAATATATAAAACAACCTGTTTAACTTCAGCCCGAATACAAAACAACAAAAACCTCAGGCTTCGAATACTAACAACATTAATAAAGTTGTCATTTATTGTAATTATTGTAATTATATTCCTAACCTTTTATCACACAATAATGGAGTACCTAACGTTTTAAAAATACACATATGAAACGCGAACAACTTGTTAAAAATCAAGAAAGGAAAAACAAATTATTTGCTACTGGCAAAATTATTTATGCCCGGAAAAGTAACTGATACAACCTTTTTATTTAAAAAAAAAATACAAAAAAAAACCGACTTGCAAAAAAACACTAGGTTCAAAGTAAAAAATAACTTTAAGTTCGGAAGTCGGTGTCTTTGGATCTGTATTTTAGTTTTTTGCCACCGACTTCCGAAATTAAAGTAATTTTTCATTTTGTAGTGTTTTTTTGGAAGTCTGTTTTTTTTTGTAAAAAGTTTTTTTATTTTTCACTTTTTAGTGGGTCAGTTTATAATTTATCGAATTTACAATAGCCTAATGTCAAATGCTCATCACCTTTTACAAAATATTGCTATTCCCGATGCAGGGGCGTTCATTGTTGAGGAGTTCTCAGAACCAGGAGAACTGATGGTGACTTCCCCATATGCATTTTGACGAGCATAATTACGTATTATATATTAGTATTGCTTAGCAACTATATTAAAGTGCCTAATCGAATCGCAACGGTGAAATACTTATTATTAAGTAGTTCCGGTGGCCATCTGTGGTCTTCATCATCAGTTCCACCAAATGGTGCTTTTCAAGTGCAAATGCACGAGTTACTATAAAAAATTGTCAAATCGCTATAGGTATGCCGATAAAATTTGAGAATTTCCTTCGATTTCCATGGGATCCCCTCATCAGATTCAGATTTGGTGGCAATGGGACCACCTCGGGAGCATACCCTTCCATACAAAAAATAATTTTCAAAATCCGTCTACAATTGACGGAGTAATCGGTGAAAATACATTAAAAAAAATATAGCCGCAACTGCCGCAACTGAAATGCTACGACTTATACTTTACTTTCGAGGAACAAAACGTGTTACGTCACACACGTCTAGACATAACTTAGTAGGGTAGAAGTATTGAAAGGCCAAATAGGAAGGAAGGGTAAATTGCATGATGCAAGTCTTCGTAGAAAAATAAGTTTGGTCCATAACTTTAGAGGCAATTACGACACTTACAAAAAGATTTTTGTATTGTTAAGAATTTTTATGTAATTCATTATTTAGGTAATTTATAAACACCATTAATAAAATAACTAAATGGTCGTATCTTTAGTTGTTAACAAAAAAATTACCATACGATTTGGACCCATATTATTCTCGTGTAAAATTTAAGTCGACTCATTCGACCTAACATTGATTGTCTCTAAAAACAAAGTGTGCCCTGTAATTCTCACGCCGAGTGCTCTTGACTGAACTAGTATTTGATAGCTGTCTCTCGTCCGCGAATACCGCCGATTTGTGCGAGCAAGACAGCCCATGAGCGACGGGCAATGGAACTGCGGTGGACGATAACACCTAACGATGTCACGCGCCGGCCGGCCGGCTTTTAGTTGTTAGTAAACAAGAAAAGAAGCAACGTGGGACTCTTTGAGTAATTAGTGTTAAAATTATGTGAAAATGGAAAAAGACAGTACAAATAAACTGGGTGCCTTAAAACGGCGCCGTGAACTGCTAGCATCGCTGGCTGCCCGTCATCGCTTAAATATGATAAGGTGAGTTAAAGTAGGTACAAACTATCACTACTTTATGGTTACCTCGTAGAAGAAGTTTTACATTACAATACAATATTATACTGACAGAAACACGCCAGTGTACGCGTGTTTCGTTGACCTGTCTTCTATGACATATTATGGAAAAAGTTCTGGGAAGCAGGTGTACAAGGTGAAATTATACGTGTTTTCCAGTGTATGGTAATCAAGTGAACTATGTAAAGTGGAATAATGGCGGACGGAGGGGTCTGTCAGACTTCTACTGACTAAAACCACCCTGTGTTCCCTCGCACACTAGCACCAGAGGCTACACGGGCACTTAAGCACTCTTTAACGCAGCCCCCAACTGCCCGCCTCTGCGGGCCTAGTCTGGTCAAGCGGGAGGAGTGAGTACTCCAACATTATAACTACAAAAAGTCGAACTAAGGACCAAACGATTTATGATAAGCTGTATAAAAGTTGCAAAATGCCTTTAAGTGTTGCTAGAAATAAGACGGACATCGATTACAATCCTGGCTAAAAATAGAGTGATCACCATTTTGTTGTGACAAATGAGTCTGTGGAGAAGTAATAATTAGAAACATACTTTTTTTAACCCTGCGCGGATTGTTAGAAAACCTCTTCACTAATATCCTCATGGATGCTTTGCTTTTCTTTAGGTCATGTTTGTCAGAAAATTCTATGAAGTCTCATGGCGACTTTAATAAAGTTTCAGAAGGAGTTGGCACAAATCCTCTATTTTATGTATTTATGTGCCAACTAGCTTCTAGCCGTGGCTTCGCCCGCGTGGATGTCAGAAATTATCAAACGGGAACGTGTTACCAGGATAAAAAGTATCCTATGTTAAGGGGGATGCGCAAAGGTAGCCCGTGAAATTCAAATTTTCTTACGTTTTTTTGCAATTTGCAGGTCTGTGTTAGGTTGTATGTTGACTTAAATAGGATTCGCGGCCGTAACAAATATGGCTTTACAGAATTATATTCATTAGAATCAGCAATACAACTCTCAAGTTCATAGAATACTATTGAATGACTATTTAATAAAATATTTTTTTACGGCCGCGAATCATATTTAGATCAACATACAACCAGCCACTGACCTTCAAATTGCAAAAAACGTAAGAAAAATTGAATTTCGCGAACTACCCTGACGCTTTCGCCTAAAAAACAACTAAAAAAACCGTACATGTTTTTTAATACACGAGATGCCTTCCTCCGGATACCCATTGACGTAATATAATAATAGATACGCTAATAGCAAACCTGGTCTCGTCAAAGTTAAGTAACCCTAGAAGCACTAATGCTGTCATTGTTGTTGGCAGCTCAAGGATGACCCCCAAGATAAACTGGTCGCAACTTCCCCAAGTTCAATTTAACGGAATTCCTATTCCAGTAAGCGAAAAACATCTTTCTTGGGGTCCCCAGCTACAGGACGTAAGTCGCAAAATTTTTGCATCCGGGAAATCCCTGAGACGATTAAAGAATTTTCTTCCAACTGCCACTAAAACTGCGCTTGCACAATCCCTTTTACTACCCATACTTGACTACGCTGATGTCAGTTATCTCGATCTCACTGAGGCACAATTAGATAAACTTGAGCGACTTCAAAACTTTTGTATAAGATTTATATTTGGCCTGCGCAAATATGATTTCATTTCCGAATTTCATACAAAGCTCAAGTGGCTACCAATACGTCTTTGCCGGAATTCTCATATCTTATTTCAGCTCTACAGTATTCTGTTCAATCCTAAAACCCCCGCTTATCTTAAAGAACGTTTCCAGTTCCTTCATGACACACATAATAGATATCTGAGGTCATCGGAAAACTTGAGACTAGAGATGCCGATGTATTCTACCAGCTTCTATGACAAGTCTTTTACAGTTCAAGCAGTACGGTTATGGAATGCCTTGCCTGTGTCGATAAGGCGTGCTCAATCATTGTCCACTTTTAAAATTCTGGAAAAAAATCACTTTCTCTCTTCTTAAACAGCATCATTACAGAATACAGTTCCTTTCTCTTGTTTCATGTTTATTATTGTATATTGTATATATATATTTATATAGATAAGTGTATGCTTTGTGTATGTATGTATTTATTGTACATGTAAATGGTACACCACTGACTACCTGCAGTATTGTCTCTCCTTCTCCCTTTAATCCATCCAAAGGTTGTCTGTAAAAGATCGCTTTTAGCGATAAGACCGCCCATTGTGTCACCCTATGTAAAATTTCAACATTTATATCTGTAACTTTTATGGTGTACATAATAAAGCTTTTTAAATGTGATACTTAAAAATCTGTTAAACTGTGCTCAGAACATGAAATGATAAGATACACCTTATGGCCACCTTTCTTCATGGCCAAGATATAACTTAATCAATCAATCTGCCAAGCCTTTTCCCAACTCCTTAAATGGGAACTTTGGGGTCGGCTTCCAATCTAACCGGACGCAGCTGAATATCAGCATTTTACATGGATGGACTGCCTATCTGACCTCCGCAACCCAGTTACTGGGTAACACGATATCCCTTGGTTCTTACCAAGGGATATCGTGTTACCCAGTAACTCGGGAGGAAGATAACAGTGACTTAAACACAAAGAATAATCTTTCCATCGCAGTTTTGCATCCAGAGTCATGCCAAGATATTTAGCAGTATTCGTGTATGGTATTGGTTGATTATTCATGAATACCGGAAAGTATTATGGCTTTTTATTGGTGAAGTCAATGTGGATAGACTTGCTTTCATTGAGTTTGATACGCCATTTTGCAGTCCACTCATAGACACGGTTTATAGACTCTTGAACCTTTTCTACGGCTTCCTCGTGACTATTTCCAACAGCCATGATAGCTGTGTCGTCAGCAAAGGTTGCAATGAAATTATTTTCTAGCTCAGGAATATCGCAGGTGTATAGTAAATACAGGACAGGACCAAGTACACTCCCTTGTGGTACTCCAGCTTTTATCTGCCTAAGGTCTGAATAAGCGTTTCTTTGTCTAATCCTAAACAATCTGTTTGATATATAGGACTCTAAGATGTCTGAAAATTGTTAAGGCAGCATTGTTTTTACTTTATAAATGAGGCCATCATGCCATACTTTATCGAAAGCCTGTGCAACATCAAGGAAAACCCTGGAGCACACCCTCTTCTCCTCTAGTGTTCTTTCAATAATATTAGTAATTCTGTGTACTTGGTCGAGCGTAGAGTGTTGTTCTCTAAATCCGAACTGGTAATCGGGGATTAGATTTTCCGTTTCAATAAGAGGCTTCAATCTCTTTAGAAATAATTTCTCAAGTAGTTTTGACTTCACAGGCAACAGTGAGATTGGTCTGTAAGATGTTGTTTCATGAGGTGGCTTCCCAGGCTTGGCTATCATAATGACTTCAGCTACTTTCCACATGTCAGGAACGTATTTTAACCGAAATGCAGCATTAATGAGCGTGGTAAGCTTGACTATGGCTTTGCGTGGTAGATTTTGTAAAACTTCCCCTGTAATTATGTCGTAACCAGGGGATTTTCTCCGGTTAAAATTACACTTAATTTCTCTGGATACTTCTTTTGGGGTAACCAACTTTATGTCTGAACTAATTTGTACACCCTGAATTATTTTCGTATTGTGAGTCTGGGCTTCATTTGGTTGGAATATTTGTTCTAAATGCTCAGCGAACCTTAAGGCTTTTTGCTCATCCGTCACTGCCCATTTTCCATTTTCTTCCTTAATAGGAGGAATTTGTATGATCGGTCGTTTCATGTGCTTGGTAGCCTTCCATAGCGAGTAGCCTGTTTTAGTATGACTCGTTAATTGGCTAAGGTAGCTGTTTGTTGAGGAGTCGTTGTAGTGCTGAATTTCTTTTGTAAGACGCTTAGTAAGGTTGTTCAGCAGTTTTTTATCTTGTGGACATCTGGTCTGATGCCATCTATTTCTTTGTTTCCACTTTTCGGTTATAAGACACCTAATTCCTGCAGGGTAGGCGGTTGCCTTGACCCGGTGTGTTTTTTCCGGAGTGTTTTTCCAGGCAGCTTGCTGTATACTAGTTGTAAATTTACTTAGTTCCAAATCCAGCTGTTCCGGAGTTTTTAATGGAGCTCTTAATTCTATTGTATTATCTAAGTCTATTCTAAAACTTTCCCAGTCTGTATTAGTATTTACAAGGGTAGGATTGTTCTCTATGCGTAGGATCCGATGCCATACTGATAAAATTATTGGTGAATAGTCTGAATTCATGCCAAAACATTCATCGATGCTCAAATAATTACTAGATATATTTTTAGTTATAAAGAAGTCTATTATGTCTGGGACTTTGCGTGGATCGCTTGGCCAATAAGTTGGTTTTCCGGTAGAAATAGCTTCACACTTTAGCTCTTTCATGGCACTCATAAGTTCCTTTCCTTTAGTGGTAGTTAGTCGTGAACCCCAATGCGTATTTTTAGCGTTGAAGTAGCCACCTAAGATGAATCTTTCTCCGAGTTGACGTAAGAACCTCACCTATTGGTCTTTTTTTATATTGTATCTCGGAGGTGAGTAGATGGCCGCTACGGTGATTGGATACAGTTGAGATTGAATACAAATCGCCACGGCTTGAATTTCATGACATTCATACTTAAGTTTTTCATAATGAGATAGATTATCTTTGACTACAACGGCGCTACCACCTCGGGCAGAATTGTCAGGCTGTAGTGCATGGTACACTTTGTAACCTCGAAACTTTATGTATGATTGCTTAGTAAAGTGAGTTTCAGATATAAGGCATACAGCGATATTTTCTGTGATCAGGACTACTTCTAATTCTTGTTGATGTTTAAGTAGTCCGTTTGAGTTCCATGCCATTATTTTTAATGGATTCATTTTTTCTGACTGGAAACAGCATGACATCATTTTAATAATTTCGTCCAACTTTCCTTCCATACCTTTATCGGCATTAGCATTCTCACGAAAATTCGCAAGGTTAACAGTTTTTGCTGTAATATGCGCGTATGTTTTCTTGTGAGGGTTTTGTGTCACGTAATGGGTTTGCGTTTGTGAGCTAGTTTACACTTTTTCGTTGATTTTGTGCTGACTTTTTGTTGCCGGCTTCTAAATAGTTTTGTTTTTTATGCCTTTCATTTCCCGGGCTACTATACATCCTCTATAATTAGCAGGATGTGGTTCCCCACAATGGACACATTTTGGCTTCTCGTCTGCGGGTTTTTGCATTCAGCAGTGAGATGTTTGCCTGTACATTTGACACATCTAGGTTCCTTTGAACAGTATTTGTGTGTATGTCCGTATGCCTGGCATCTTTTGCACTGAGGTACTAGCCTCGAAGTATGGAGAGAATGTACTTCTACTTTACATCCTAATATTGACTTAATGCTATAGATTTTATTTATGTCTTCCTCGTTTTTGAAAGTCACCATAAACATGTTCAGGGGCTCCTTATTTTTCCACCTCAATTTGTTTGCTGCGTCTTCGATGTGGAAACCTTTATTTTGCAAGTCGTCAATAATTCTGTCAGGCTTACATGTGAAAGAAAGGTTTTTTACCATAACTCTTATTGGCCTTTCCTGCTTGTTTTCGTACGAGTGCCAGAGAAAGTTATTTTCATTCAATAACTTTGTAATAGACAGATAGAAGTGTCTTCGTTCACTGCATTTATTTTAACGCACTTTCCATTCAACATTTTAGTCGTGAATTTATCACCAGACTCAGAGTTTGACAATAAGTCAAACAAGGCTTGGTAGTTCTCGACGCCGTCTACTACAACAGGCGGGGGTGGCGGAGTCTTTTTGATGTTCACTTTCTCAGATTGAATAGTCTCTACGTGTTCAATGTTGGCAGTGTGAGTGGGCGATGTGTTTAATTTTCTCTTTTTTCTGCTCTTTTGCCTGATCCACTGAGTTTCCTTGGCTAGCTCCTCCTCGTCCGTACATTATTCAGGACACTGTGTTGGACTTTTCATTGGCTCAGCTGGCTTACTGGTTGCAGCTGTACTTTGGTCTGCTTTATGCTGTAAATACCTTACTTGTTGTTGGAGGCTTTCTATTTGTTTTTCCATATCAGAAATAACATTTCGTAGTTGCTCATTATCTGCTCTTTCTGCGCTGTAGTATTTGTACAGCAGTTGTTCATTGTCGGTTTTCACCTTAATTTTGGTGGTCTCAGCCATTTTAGTGGCGAGTTAATAAATAACAATTATAATTAAAATGTAGGTTAGTTCTTACGTAATTATGTGTGACATCGCGGCGAGCACGGTCCGGCCGGCGCGGTTGGTTTGCTGCGTCTGCACTTTGCACTTAAGTAGACCACGCGATTGACGCGACTAGTCTCAACGAATATCAAAACACTATATCTGCATAAAGGTGGTAAGAAGAAAGAAGTTATTTGGAAATATAGTTTATAAATATTGCGAAGAGTAAAGGAGATAAAACGCCACCCTGAGGAACACCGGCAGAAGTATAACACCAAGAAGAGCATGACTCTTCTATGCATATACGTTGCCAGCGGCCATACAGGTAACTACGAAACCAGTCAATCGCCGTTGGAGATATGTTAAGCAAGCAAAGCATGCCAAGAAGGATATCGAAATCGACAGTATTAGATGCGTTACTAAAATCCAGTAAGCAAAGAACCATCAGATTTCCTCCTTCCATGCCTAACCGTGTGTCATCAGTGAAGTTAACTAAGGCTGTAGCGGTGCTGTGACCAGGACGAAAACCTGATTGAAAAGGATTCAGCAGACTATTCTTACAAAGAAAAGTACTAAGCTGATTGTGGACAAGGCGTTCTAAGACTTTGGAGAGGAAAGGCAAGATTGAGATAGGACGGTATTCGGAAAAGGAAGTAGGAAGTAGGTAGATTATGTCTGGACTTTAAAAGAGGCTGTGACCTCCGAGTTTGTTTCGGTCTTTCTTCTCAGAGTAGTCAGATAGAAAGCACAGAACTCATCTAGTTTTAAAACATAATAAATTTTTGACGTGTAAAAGTGTTTGTAAAAAAATACTTACAGAAATAAAATCATTTATCATTTAGGTATGCTACACCTAACTAAAGTAAGTGGATCCTTGCTGGTGACAGACAGCGTTTTTTGGGAGAGTTAATAGGAGACAAACATGATATTTTTTTACAAAATCTCGCTACAAGTCGAATACTAGGCTACTACTACTACTCTCTAGGCCCTAGAGAGTATCCAAAATGCAACGTCAATGTCTCGCAATGGGCTTTTTCGCCAAATTGACTGGCATTTTGTGAAAATGTCCTTTTTCACAAAATGCCAAATAAATAAAAAAGAAAATCTATGAATATTTGTGTTTTTTTAAATGTGGCACTTAACAATCTGTTAAACTGTGCTCAGAACAAGAAATGATAAGATACACATTATGGCCACCTTTCTTCATGGCCTAGATATACCTTAGTCAATCAATCTGCCAAGCCTTTTCCCAACTACATATATGGAAACTTTGGGGTCGGCTTCCAATCTAACCGGACGCAGCTGAATATCAGCATTTTACATGGATGGACTGCTTATCTGAACTCCACAACCCAGTTACTGTGTAACACGATATCCATTGGTAAGAGGGGTTGTCAGACTTTCAGACTACTGACTACCCGTAACGACTGTCAAATATCTACAAATGACGGCTGGGACCAATAGCTTAACGTGCTTTTCGAAGCACGGAGAAAAAGAAAAGAAATAAAGAAAATAAGTTTATCGCAAATAAGCATATTTTCTTTATTTCTTTTCTTTTGTTGTAAACATAACGGAAAGAAAGAACACAAACATGGAGGGGTCTCTATATTTATTTTGGTAAAAACACATGCACAACATTACAGACCCAGATCTAAGTTATTGCACAGTTAAATTTCAATAAAAACAGATATATTTACAATATGGAAGGAATAACAATATATAAGAAATAATACAAAAATAACTAACAAAACAGGTAAATCTAACAAATAACAATCAAATAATATTAATATTGGCACCTCATCTTTCGTCCATCATCTCACAGAATCTCGAACATGCATGACATACGTCTATCCATCTCGCGGCAAACAAATCACACTCCAGTGTCGATGTCAGTAGAGCATTCAGTATTGCGAGCGCGCGAACCAAGGGTGAGTTAGAATATAAAACTGTGCGTGCTGGCGGAACGGCCAACAATCCGTGTCGTCGTGGTCTAAGTTGGTATAAAACAAGTAAAGTAATGGATGGTCGCCCATCCACGAACCGACCACGGCAAGCGTAGCAGTACCTCCGATTGACCCGTAAGGCTGTTATCATTAATCCCAAGCCCCCAGAAGTTTAGCAAATTAAAATTTAAGATAACTTCTAGCAACTCTAGAACTTTAGAGGTATGAGCAAAGAGATTTAAGATAGATAATGTAGAGAGGCTATCAGATGTAATTTCATAGAAACATTGTGATCTCAGTGACGCTATCTAGCGTATAGGGCAAAATTACAAAATATTATCACTACGAGATTTGCAATACCATAATGCACAATTTGGCATATAAACTTCGAAATTAATTTTCTTTTGGTGGACACAAATGCGACTTGACATGCAGGCGCATACCTCACTAGACTGAGTGACTTTTATCCACCAGGACAAATGTATCGGATTACGATTTTGTTTGGTATGTCCTGTCTATTGTTAAGTAAATAATTTAATGTCTTTGGGTATGAGGATCAGGGTGTAAAGTTTACTCATCGTCAATAGAAAAGGAAGGATCCTCTGACCAGACGGGTGTCGTGTCTGGTGGGCAACTGCCCGACTGTTGATGTCGGGATGTTGTATATGTTCTAGTTGCGGTAAACTCTGCTTGCGCGATGCAGGATTTTGCTTGACGTCAGTGTCATGCGTAGTCCGCATGTGGCGATGTAGATGCCGCCACAGAACTATGCTTGTTACGTGGTTAAGTGATTTAAGTCAGAAAAAAAAAAGAAATTAAAAAAAAAAAAAAAACTTCGAATATTTAACTTTTTTTAAACAAAACCTTTTAAATTGAGCTCATGATACCTTTTACCGTTTTCTCCATGACCTGCAGTTTAGAACTTACCCCAACTGGGTAGAAAAAAAAGAAAGACATGACGTAAATCCCAAGAAACGAGTATAAATTTATTTCGTGACGTACTCAAAACCTTAGAATGATACATAAAAAAAATAAAACAAATAATAACAAACCCGTTTCGATCAGGAGATGGGACTCATTTCCTTGGTAGTATATAAAATACAATATTCGACAAATATTTCAAACGTTCAGTGATCGTCAGCAGGTGATCTTGTTAATTCCACGCATTCTCTTTAAAAGTAAGTTGAATTGGTACTGGTTTAAAATAAATAAATAAACAATGTTTATGATTGCGAACTTTTAGTTTGATATTTTGTCTTGCTTTAGATTTTTCTTCGTTGTACGTTATTTAAAGAAAGAAAATAAATTTAATTTATAACATTTACACAAAGACAAAAAACAGAAAATACTTAAAATAGTATTGTATGCCTCCCGACTGCGCCAAATAAGCCCAGTACAGCATAAATGCTAGACAACTAGTGCCTGACGCTGGTTTTCAACTGGACCTCATGTTACGAGGACGTCTTACGGATGTAAATCACTTTCAAATTGTGCGTAAATATTTAAATAATAAAAAAACTTTTTACAAAAAAAAAAACCACCAACTTCCAAAAAAAAAAAAACAACAAAGTGAAAAATAACTTTAATTTCGGAAGTCTGGTCGGGTGTCTTTGGATCTGTATTTTAGTTTTTGCCACCGACTTCCGAAATTAAAGTTATTTTTCACTTTGTAGTGTTTTTTTTTTGGAAGTCGGTTGTTTTTTTTTGTAAAAAGGTTTTTATTTTTCACTTTTTAATGGGTCAGTTTGTAATTTATCTCATTTACAATAGCCTAATGTCAAATGCTCATCACCTTTTACAAAGTATTGCTTTTCCCGATGCAAAGGCATTAATTGTTGAGGTGTTCTCCTGGTAAGAACCAGTAGAACTGATGGTGACTTCACCGTATGCATTTAGACGAGCATAAATTGCTCGTCAAAGTGTTTAATCGAATCGCAACGGTGAAATACTTATTATTAAGTAGTTCCGGTGGCCATTTGTGGTCTTCATCATCAGTTCCACTTCACCAATTGGTGCTGTTCGAGTGCAAATGCACGAGTTACTATAAAAAATACTCAAATCGCTATAGGTATGCCTATAAAATTTGAGGATTTCCCGTGATTTCCATGGGATCCCCTTATCAGATTCTGATTTGGTGGCAATGGGAAAACCTCGGGAGCATACCCTTCTATACAAAAAAAAACAATTTTCAAAATCCGTCCACAATTGACGGAGTAATCGCTGATCATACATTAAAACAAAAAAAAAACAAACATACAGCCGAACATATAACCTCCTCCTTTTTAGAAGTCGGTTAAAAAAATGATAGTTATGTGTAGCAAATAATAATAAAAACGATTAGATATTTGTTAAAAAAAATATAATTAGAGATAATCATAGTGGTGTTTAAGAAAATAAATAAAATGGTATGATTGTACAAAAACAATGGACTGTCTTCGATAAAGCATAGATAACATAACATAATTCATATCAATGAAACATTCAGATTGATCATGTCTAGCTTCCGTTGCGCTTCCATGAGGTCCTGCCGTAGGGGTCTTCCAAATGTGTCAATCGTGTTAATTGCTCGAATAGGTGATGGCAGGTTATTCCACACTTTGGAAGCCGCATAATGGAAGCTATCTCTAAACGCTGTACTATGTGATTCGGTCGAGAGTTGCTGCGAGCATTGCCTTCTCCCACATTCTCGTCTAATCGCTATCCAACTCAACTTGTCGTACAGGTAGTCCGGTTTCTGGTATTTAACAACACCGAATACACTAAGTGTAGTTTGCGTCTCGTTTTCATGCTGAATGTAACTCACTCACTCACTCTCTGTAACTTTTATGGTGTACATAATAAAGAGTATTCTATTCTATTCTAATGTGTTGTGTTTATTTAAAAAAGGAGTCACATGAGTTCTGGGAGGAATTTTATAACAAAACCGAGAAGCGTTTTGGACCCTTTGAATGAACCGATCTGTGCGAGCCAACAGGCACGGGCCGTACACTGTACCTGTAGTTTAGTCTAGAAAAAACAAGGGTTTCTACAAGCTATTCCCGTAGTGTTTCAGATAAGTAAGGTCTAATCTTGTACAGAACTTTAAGGCGGTAAAATCAATTTCTTACCGAGTTGGCTATATGTTTTTCGAACGAAGGTTTCGGTAGGAAAAACTTGTTGTAATTGCGTTAAACCTAACAACCACGGCATCAACCTAATGATTCTTACAGTGGGTACATACCTAGCCACTATAAAACATAATCTTCTTATTACAGGCGATTCAACATGAAAGCCGTTATCTGCCTGTGTGCCCTCATGGTAGTCGTCATCGCTCGACCTGAAGACAATTACACAAGCAAATATGATACTGTGGACGTAAAGGGGATTATGAACAACCCAAGGTTGCTGCATCCTTACATCAAGTGCGGAGTGGAGCAGGGCAGGTGCACGAATGAGGCCAAGGAACTCAGATGTAAGTAATTTTGTTATCTCTTAAGCTCTTTCAGCCAACACATAATCAGTTTTAAGTTAAATAGATAAATTCAACTTAAAATTGACTGTGTGTGTGTGTTTTGAAAAAGACTGATTTCCGTTTTCTCTAACACCAGGCGACAATTAAATGTTAAGCCTAAATATTTTTGCACTGTTGCAAAAGCCGTGCGCTTTTATTTAGCCATTATATTAGGTTTCGTATTGTGTTAGTTAAAACAGGAATGACGGTTTTACGAGTGTACAAATAATTGTACACTAAAGTAGGTAGTTAAGTAACTGAATTTACTTGAATTGCTTATATAAGAATAAAGATTTGATCTAATCAACATAATATTATAAAGTAATTATTATCAGTAATTGTTTACCTCCAAAAGATCGTGTTATATTTATTTTTATACAAATTCACTAAAATGTAAAGTGAACGAACTTTAACAATCAAAACAAACACTCTACTACCCTTGACACACCGTTTTATTTTAACTTACATTTCGTTTTGCAGCTCACATCAAGGAGGCAATGGAAACTTATTGTGCTAAGTGCACGGCGAAGCAGCATGAAGCCATCCGCCTTGTCATCGAACATCTGATAAACCACGAACATGACTACTGGGCGCAACTCTCTGCCAAATACGACCCCAATGGAAAATATACTGCCAAATACGAAGAGGAACTCAAAACCGTCGGTTAAGTTAAAACAAAAGACGTTGTTGAAGCAGCGATGTCTCTGGAATTGTATGGGTTGTGCCAATAAACTATGTAATAAGACTACTCAGTTCGTTTTTTTGTTCCTTACCACCTTTTATACTTTTCTTTTAACAGCTGGTTTTGATTCACAAGAACCCAATATAAACTACTAGAATTCAATAAACCGTGTCCTGTAATAAAAGTTACAATCAATGCTAAACCAAAATTTAATGAAGGGGAAGAATAGAAGGGGCCCACTGCTGGCATTAGAAAAAGCAGAGCTATTTTATATAATTTTTACTACGAGAAATCATTGACTTCTGATCAAGCCCTCCATAATTATGTCAGAAACTATTCTAAAATATTCAAAAGAGTTTGCGCTCAAGCTTAATCTAAATTAATAAGTAACAAAATGAGTATCTCTCATAATAAAATAAAAGCTGTGTGGCAGGTAATTAACAAAGAAACTGGAAACACAAAACAGCGAGACCTGAATGAATTTTCTTTAAAAATTCATAATGAAACCATTTCAGATAAGTTAAAAGTTGCTGAGACACTAGAATATTTATATGCCAACATCCCAATAGAGATTACAAAATCACTCCCCACATCATCTATATAAACTGAATCCTTTCTCAAATAAAACTTCTCTAAGGACATTCCAAATTTAGAAAAACCTATTTATATTGTCGCAATTAAAAAAGCATTCAAAAGTCTTAACATAAAGAACACTAAAGACTTATGGGGGATTTCTATTTAGGTTCTTGGAGATATCATTGACACAATATCCCCTGTATTAACAGGCATATTTAATCTATGTTTAGATCTAGTACGTTTCCTGATTTAATGAAACCTATTTATATTGTCGCAATTAAAAAAGCATTCAAAAGTCTTAACATAAAGAACACTAAAGACTTATGGGGGATTTCCATTTAGGTTCTTGGAGATATCATTGACACAATATCCCCTGTATTAACAGGCATATTTAATCTATGTTTAGATCTAGTACGTTTCCTGATTTAATGAAACATAGTAAAGTAGTATCAATTTTCAAATCGGGTAGTAAGAGTGATCCCACTAATTAAATCTATATCTGTGATACTAGCATTGAGTAAAATATATGAAAAAATCATGCTAGACCAAATGTTGTCACATTTTAATTCAAATGAGATTTTACATAGTCGCCAGTTTGGTTTCACGAAAGGTAGGTCGACGACTGACGCAGGAGTAAAACTCATCAGTCACATTTTGGTATCCTGGGGGAATTTTAAGGATGCCACTGGCATTTTCTGTGACCTCTCCAAAGCGTTTAACTGCTTTGACCACAAAACACTGCTCTGTAATAATTTACAGATCAGTGTTTTGTGGTCAACGCAGTAGCACCACTACTTTCCTATCTATCAAACAGGCAGCAAAAAGTAAACGTTAACGGGGCGATGACCTCGGGGTCTCTAGTAAATATGGGCGTGCCTCAAGGTTCAATTCTTGGCCCTTACCTATTTCCAGTTTATATTAATGATCTTCCTTCCATGACGGCTAATTTATCGGATATAATTGTATTCTCTGATGAAACTTCTCTTATTTTTTATAGATAGAAAAGGTACGGATGTCTTACATGTCAACGATAGTCTGTCTGTTCTTTAGAAATGGTTCACAGCTGATAATTTCCTACTTAATGCGAACAAAACAAAATGTCTTAAGTTCTCATAATATTACCAAGTGTACCCCAAGTGAGTCTAAATTTAAAACTCGATGGCAAGAAACTGGATACTATTACGGAAACAGTATTTCTAGGAATTACTCTATATTCGAAATTGCGATGGGGTGCCAACATGTCTGTTCCAGCAGACAGTTAGACAAAATCAAACTGGTTGCTAGACAAAATCAAACTGGTTGCTATTTTTATGGTAAAATCTGTTATTTTTATGATATTCATTTTACATTCTGTGATTTTGAGATTTCTAAAAAAATAAGTCAGTGTGTGAGTATAGGTATACTCACACACTGACTTATTTTTGTAGAAAAACATACTTGTATGATGTTTGTAAATATGTGAACACCACGTATCTATCTAATAATTAAGTTATTTTTCATTGCTTAGTTTTTAATTCGTTTTACCTATTATGGTATAGTAATTTTATTCTAGGTGCATCGTCTTCACATATAATCATATAATTAATGTAATCAAACAAAATATTGTAAAACATTTTTAAAAGAGTACCG
The DNA here is from genome assembly GCA_963921375.1 of Tiliacea citrago. Classification (NCBI taxonomy): domain Eukaryota; kingdom Metazoa; phylum Arthropoda; class Insecta; order Lepidoptera; family Noctuidae; genus Tiliacea; species Tiliacea citrago. Next base: position 13,747,494 of record OY992799.1, read on the forward strand.
GTGGAGTTTCTTGCCCATTCTTCTCCATACGAAACTACCTTTTGGAAGGGGCAACTAGAATCAATTCTATTTTTTTTGTAAATTTTGACGTTCAAAAGTGCCTCTTATGTGCCTATTTGAAATAAATGGTTTGACTTTGACTTTGACCAGCCACCTTTTAAGGTCGTCGGTTCATCTAGCTGGGGGGCGCCCCACACTACGCTTGCCGATAAGCGCTCTCCACTCCAGGACTCGTCTGCTCCACCAGCCATCGGTCCTTCGACAAACATGGCCAGCCCACTGCCACTTCAGCTTGCTTAATCTGCAGGCTATGTCGGTAACTCCAGTTCTCTTCCGGGTAACTTCATTCCTGATCTTATTCTTCAGAGAAACTCCGAGCATAGCCCGCTCCATAGCACGCTGAGTGACCTTGAATTTGTGGACCAGCCCGACTGTTAGTGTCTACGTTTCGGCACCGTATGTCATAACGGGCAGGACGCATTGGTTGAAGACCCTACTTCAAACACTGCGGGATTGACGACGAGAAGACTTGACGAAGTTTTCCAAACGCTGCCCCACCCAACCGGATCCTTCTGTCGGCTTCTTTCTCAAGGTACCTTTTTCTAGGAAGACATACTCCTTCACAACTTCGAGAAGCGACCTTTCTATGTGGATTGGACTCGGCAACACGTGCTCAGCAAATCTGCTTAATCCTCTGCTTGTTTTTCTTTCTTTCTTTCATTTATAACATAAATATAACTTTATTTGCATCATAAAAGTAAAACCATATACATACTTAATAGGTATTTTTTAACATTTGGTAGGTAGGCACTAAAAACTTAAATAAATAGGTTCATACTAACCAATAATGTGATATTACATTTGTCACCTTTCTAACGTCATAAAAATGTTGTTCGTTAGGTACTTACGTCACATGATAAATTATGTAGTACGTATTTAAGCACTAATCACTCACCAATAAATATTTACACTGATATTGTTATTTAGGTTGTAGCATTCGTTTCACACTGTCCTCCGTACTAGTCGAAACTGTATCACGGTAGGACAGGAATTGTAGATTTATAATTTATAGAGGTATGCTACGCCTTTTTTTTTTGGGTGGGAAATTATCAAATAACTTCTCCCGCTCTGGGCGGAGCAGGCGTGTCAAACCTTTACTGACTAAAACCCACCCGTGTTCCTTCCGTTGCCTGTGTGCCAGGGCCACGATATCCCTTTCGGACAAACTAGCTGTCACCAGCAACCCTGGCAGGAGAGGTATGCTACGCCTACGCCTAACTAAAGTGAGTGGATCCTTGCTGGTGACAGTAAGGTTTTTTTTCTGGGAGAGTTACTAAGTGACAAAAATGATGACTTTATACAAAAACTCGCTACAACTCTCATACCCTAGAGAGCATCCAAAACCCAACGACAATGTCTCGCAATGGGCTTTTTCGTCCGGTTGACAAGGGACATTAATTAGGGACTTAGTTGTAATTTTTTCACAAAGTGATAACTAAATTAGGATTTTGAAATTCTTTAGATTATAATGATTGTTTTTATCTTTTCAGATACGTGTTTTTGCAGTTGGTTATTTTTTTAAATAATTTGTTTTATTTCAAACATTTTAGTTTTATTTATATACATATTAGCTTGTGCCCGCGGCTTCGCCCGAACGGAGGTTGGAAATTATACCACGGGAATATACTACCGGGATAAAAAGTATATGTCCTAACTCAGGTCATGGTCTACCTATGTGCCAAATTTCATCCAAATCCGTTCAACCGTTTTAGCGTGAAAGCGTAACAAACAAACTGACTTTCAATTATAATATTAAAAGTTAGGATATTTGGAATCGACTCATTACAAGCTTTTATTTGATACCAATATTGTTGTAGGTAAATTATTTAAAAAAGAAACTGTAGTATTTGCAAACAGCGGCGTATTTACCCTTAGACCAAGAGAGCCATGGCCCAGGGCGGCAGACTGCGATGGGCGGCGCAAGGCACCCCTTGCAGTCTGCCTGATTTTCTTTATTCAAGCATCTAGCCGCCCTAACTTCTAATTTGTATAAATGGTAAACAAGACCTACCTCTCTTTTTGCATCTTACAATCTCCTAATTATTCTGAAGCTTTTATGCATAAGTTGAAAAAGTAGCTTCAATATCACCTGTATGAATGGTAAAAATAAAATCTAATCCATCGTTAAATTATGGGGCGGCAAACCGGCCCGGGGCGCGAAGTTTTAAAATACACCATTGTTTGCAGATGCAATATATAAATATTATAGTTATAGCCTATGTCACTCCCACAATTAAGACGAATCTAACTACACCTCGTATGTTAAAATCCAACAACCCCTTTAGGCTACAACAGAGCGTGCCAAAGAAATAGACATACACACATACTCTCGAAAAACATCCCAACAACCCTCCTTCTGAGGCATTTGGGTAAAAAGAAGAAAAGAGACATGATTATGCATCACCAAAAAACGCAAGAAACGAGTTTAAAAGTTCGTGACGTACTCAAGACAGAATGATATATAAAACAAATAATAACAAACCCGTTTCTATCAGGAGATGGGAGCCATATCCTAGGTAGTATATAAAATACAATGATCGACCATTATTTCAAACGTTGAGTGATCGTCAGCAGGTGATCTTGTTAATTCCTCGCATTCTCTTTAAAAGTAAGTTGAATTTATACTGTTTTAAAATAAATAAATAAACACAAACGTGTTTAAGATTGCGAACTTTTTGATTCGATCTTTTACTAGTCTTGCTTTAGATTTTTATTCGTGGTACGTTATTTGATGGTAAATACTGAAAAACGTCAGTAAATAAACTCAAAACTCAAACTCAAAGCCCATTCAAAAACGTAGCTCTCTATGGAGAAGAACAGGCAAGAAACTCCAAGGACACTCTTTTAAATCAAGATATTATATATGCTGTGAATAACGGTGTGAGTTTCACATTTATATAATATTTTTGTTTATATTATTTGCGCAGATATAATGTGTTACTGTTTGTTTGTCCCAAATAAATAAATAAATAAATATTACAAATCCTGGGTATATAAAAAATAGTACGTTTATGTCATCCAGTGGTTAGTGTCTTCTAAAACATATAATTTGCTCTAGACTATTACAGTAAAAAGTTCAGTGCCCGCCTACCTTGACCGCGGACTATACTTCAGTTGTGGTAATGTCAGGTGAAGATTTCTATGTAAATTAAAATCGCTTTTTGTGTCTATCTTCTAAACTACACAGTGAATATTGATGCGGTTTTTACCATCATTTAGAGCATTTATTAACGAAGGTTTATGTGTATGTACAGAAATTTCGATGTTTTGAATTATCCCATTGGACCCGTGTGAAGCAGGGATGGGTCGCTAGAACAAAATAACGATGTTAGAAGCACAGAATAGTCCTTTAGGCGATACGCTATGCTATAGTGATTCAGTAAGACGAAAAAAAACCAAAACTTGTTCTAATTTCGTTAAACCTAACAACCACGGCATCAACCTGATTCTTACAGTAGGTAACTACCTAGCTACTATACAAAAATACCTTCTTATCACAGGTGATTCAACATGAAAGCCGTTATCTTCCTGTGTGCTCTCGTGGTAGTCGTCACCGCTCGACCTGAAGACAAGTACACAAGCAAATACGATACTGTAGACGCAAAAGAGATCATAGAAAACCCGAGGTTGCTGCATCCTTACATCAAGTGCGGACTGGAGCAGGGCAAGTGCACGAATGAGGCCAAGGAACTCAGATGTAAGTAATTTGGTTGTCTCTTAAGGTCTTTCTTCTCTATTCAACTTTAATTTGACTATGTGTGTGTGAGTTCAAAAGAAGACTGATTTCCGTTTTCTCTAACACCAGGCCCTGCAGTCTCGTCACACATAGCGGTCGCTTTACGCACGAAAAAATCACAACCTTGTCAAGCATTTTTGACCGTCTAGAGATCTCATTAGGACTTTGCGATCGAATCCGGTCGTAAAGCGATCACTATCTATGTCGAGACTGCATGCCCAGGCGACAATTAAATGTTAAGCCTAAATATTTTTGCTCTGTTCCGCAGTGCAAAAACAGTGAGCTTTCATTTAGCCATTATAGTTAGGTTTCATCTTGTGTTAGTCAAAACAGGAATGACGGTTTTACGAGTGTACAATTATGCCCAATTAACAAATAATACCTTCCTGAATTTACTTATTTACTTGAATTAGTTATTTAAGGGGGGATGCGCTAAGGTAGGCCACGAAATTCAAATTTTATTAAGTTTTTTCCAATTTGCAGGTCAGTAACAATTGGTTGAATGTTGATCTAAATATGATTTGTAGCTGTAACAAATATGGCTTTACAGAACTATAATCATTAGAATCGGCAATACAACTAACTCTCTTCAAAATATCCTACTAAATGATTGTTTCAGAAATAATCATTCAGTAGGATTTTTTGAACTTAGAGAGTTGTAATGCTGATTCTAATGATTATTATTCTGTAAAGCCATATTTGTTACAGCCGCTAATCATATTTAGATCAACATACAACCTGTTACTGACCTGCAAATTGCAAAAAACTTAATAAAGTTTGAATTTCGCGGCCTACCTTAGCGCATACCCCTTAAGAATAAAGATTTGATCTAATCAACATAATAATAAAACTTATCAGTAATTTTTTACCTTAAAAAGACTGTGTTACTTATCTTAATACAAATTCACTTAAACGTAAAGTGAACGAACTTTAACAGTCAAAACACACGCTCTACTACCCTAGACATGCCTTTGTTTTAACTTGCATTTCGTTTTGCAGCTCACATCAAGGAGGCACTGGAAACTTATTGCGCTAAGTGCACGGCGAAGCAGCAAGAAACCACCCGCCTCGTCATCGGACACCTGATCAACCACGAACATGACTACTGGACGCAACTCTCTGCCAAATACGATCCCAACGGAAAATACGCCGCCAAATACGAAAAAGAACTCAAAACCGCCGGTTAAATTAAAACAAAAGACTATGTTTAAGCAGTGATGCTCTCTGTGATTGTATGGGTTGTGCCAATAAACTATGTAATAAGACTACTCTGTTATATTTTTGTTCCTTACTACCTGTGCAGCTGGTTAGGATAGATATTTTTATAATTTAAAGCTAGTTTAAGTTTCACCTTCACAAGTTAGCCTTCAGCTTAATAGACTTCCTTGCTGTGGTAGTTTAATAATGTTAAATATTATGTATTTGTTTATTTAACTAGCTTTTGCCCGCGACTTCCTCCGCGTGAAATTTCTTGTTTTAACAGAATATATCTTTATATCCTATGACACTTGGTAATACTGTAGCTTCCCCTTATAGGAAGAATTTTCGAAATCGGATCAGAAGTTCCGAAGATTACCCCCTACGCCCCTACATACAACATTACCCCCTACGCCCCTACATACAACATTACCCCCTACGCCCCTACATACAACATTACCCCCTACGCCCCTACATACAACATTACCCCCTACGCCCCTACATACAACATTACCCCCTACGCCCCTACATACAACATTACCCCCTACGCCCCTACATACAACATTACCCCCTACGCCCCTACATACAACATTACAAACAAACAAATGTCACCTCTTCATAATATTAGTATTACATAAAATATATTCTTTGGCACTCGGCAATACTGTAGCTTCCCTTTAGTGAAAGAATTTTCGAAATCTGATCGGTAGTTCCGAAGATTATCCTCTACGTACAAACTTACAAACAATCATATAAAATATTAGTATAGATGTTTATTATGAAACTTTTTATGAGACTGACATCTGACTTTAGGATTCGAGGTCAGAGCTTACTATGTCTAGGACTTCAATAATCTTGAAAAATAATATGTTACGAATATAATTTGAATAAAGGACAATTTTAAAATTACGTCGGAAACAAATGAAATTATTGTCTTACATAAAAAATATATAGGTATGCTTAAATGCCTCACCACCTCGAAAATAAACTCATGAATAACTTACTCGCTATACTAGCTCGAGGAGCTCGTGGCTAAGTAATAACAGCCGCACGGGTCGTTTCATCAGGTTATGCTACGCTTGCCGGGGTTGGTCCGTGGATGACCATCTTTGAACAAGACTCCTCCGTGCCTCCGGCTATCATTCGTAGATTTTTTACAGTCATTAGGGGTTGTCAGAAGCCCGAAACGCTGACAACCAGTCTTACCAAGAGGTATCGTACTACCCAGTGTCTGGGTTGTGAAGGTCAGATAGGAAGTTGCTCCATGTAAAATACTGGTGCTCAGATGTATCTGGTTAGACTGGAAGCCGACCCCAATATAGTTGGAAAAAGCTGGGCAGGTTGATTGAACTAGATACTAGCTTGTGTTATCTCTTGGAATTACGTGCCTTAAACGAACCACTTTAAGGCACGTTACTTGTGGTTCTATGCTATATTCAACTTTCAGTTCTCTAGCAATTGTGCGTTTTAAGAGCGAGACCGTAAACAAGCTAAGAGTTAAGAAAAATTACAACCAGAAATCGATCTTATGCCCACTGAGACGGTGCAAATTTATTGTCTATGGCATACCATAAAATTGAAGCAACAATTGACTGGCACCATCAAGCAACACGTAAAATTGTTGCACGATACGGGCAAGTTAGTTGCCGTTCAAAACTGGTATAGGTGTAAACAGCACGTACAATTAAATCGCATTCAATTCTGGCATGAAAATTTTCTATCATTCAAACATGAGTGCGGTGATTGAGGGTTTGTTAATCGTTACTGCTCTTTTGAGGCAACGCTTCGAAACACGAACAAAACAAGTTAAAAATATATTGAGAAGACGTTCAATATATATGGCAATATACGGGCAATACTTTAAAATCAATTGTACAAAGACGTGCAACTCCGTGTTTAAATGAGGCAAAACATGCATGGCATAAACGGCTTGACTTGGTGTAAACAGAAGTTACATACAATTATTGAATGGCAAAACTTGTATTCAATTATTGTATGCCATTTTGTGAAAATCGCACGCTTGTAAACACTTGCATGAAGTTCTTGAATGGCAATAATTGAACGTGCTTTATGGCATACGATTATGGCTTTTAGGCGGTCCAGAAACTGGCACTTTAGCGTTCGAAAACATCATAAGGTATTATTTTTCCAAGTAATGCAATCACTTGAACAACTTCTTATGTCCTTTTTTGCTTTTATATCCTTTCTGGACAGGTTTATAAATAAACTGGCAAATAATTGGAAGCCTTCAACTTTATATACCTATTTAATTTTTTGTACCAACTGTTACTCGCGGCTTCCCCCGCGTGGAGATGGAAAATTATCTCACGGGAACAAACGGCCGGGATAAAAGACCGTTATGATATGAAAAGAACACAGACACACAGACAGACAGTGACTTTCGCATTTATACAATTAAGTAACTATGGAGTATGGATGCTTACAAAAAAGCGTAGTTACACATACATAAAATATTAAGTCAAAGTGTTATATTGTTTATAATGTTAGTTATATTGTTTGTATACTTAAACTCATTATAAACGTTCTAGAGAAAGATAATATTAGGAGGAGGCTCCCAATTTTTATGTTAATTTGCTTGAATATTCTGAAACAGTCACACATACAAGCAAAATGAAACTTTAGTACTTATATGATTTATTGGATCTTTTTCTTTCCATGTTGAAGACAGTTACGTATTTATGATATTTTCTCTCAATAAATTTTTTGTGTCATGTCTTTTTTAAGGATAATTCTAAAAACAAACAATATTGTTTAGCTTTTATGTCTAAAATAAATATTCACAGCAAGAAAATATAGTTTATTATCCCGACATAAGATATTTTTTCTCTAGATCAATTATTACTTTAGTTATAAACGAAATAAGACTTGAGACTACGCTATTTAGTTTCGTGCTCGAACACGATCAAAGAGCGCACGCGATATTCAACTTTATTACTGATGCATTAGCGTTTAGCACATAACGGAGTGGCGGGAAGCGAGGGACGGAGCTTGCGTTCGAAATTTGATTTCGACTGCCTGCTCTTAACGACTTGAATAGTTAATAGGTACTCATGTTAATAAGTACGGTACATGACTTGGTTGAACTCGTGATTTCAAAACATTTTTGGGAAGAAATGATTCTAGGTTAGTAGGTTTGTATCTAATAGCAACTAGCATGAAATTCAGCATTGTACTTTAAGTTACAGGAGGACACTCAGTAGATCAGAACCAGGCGAATAATTCAGTAAAGAATGCTGCTCTTAATGGGACCAAAGCAAATTTATTACAACAGACCAACGAACTACCATCATATAAATACGTAGAAATATTTTGCTACACGCAGGTGATGAAAAGATGTAAATCATGTATCAAAGAAGAAGAAAAAATCTATAATTGCTTAAAGGTTTGATAGGGAGGTACACACGGCTACACATAAAGCTAATTATTTCCAGTATAAGCTGACCTCGCATTGTATAAGGATATATGTACAAATGAGAGGTCAGCTTATACTAGAAATGTATAGCTTGATATGTAGCCGTGTGTACATAGCACCTGGTCGTGTGACGTGTATTATTTTACAATGTTTGTTATTAATAGATACATATCGGTGCACTGTAGAAGGCAGTTGGTGAGCTTAATATTTTATGTTTCTCTAGTTTTAGATAAAGCTTTTGACATGGATAGTCAGTTAGTACCTTGGGGGACTCCAAAACGTTTGAATACATTGTAAAGAATAAAGTGAAACTAATAGTTTCTTGTCGTGGCAATAGGCTCATGGGACTTAAACTTAACTGGCGAAACGTGGGTGCACTATAGTTGCACCTCTGCCTAACTCTTCGCGGATTACAGGCGTGATGTTATGTATGTAATTTCTTTTACTCCTAAAGGCTCGTGCCTAAGAGACTGGCGTGCTATCGCGGGCGCGACAGGCAGTGCGATGCGCAGCGCAACACTTTCCATAAAAAAATTATAGAAATTGTGCTACTAGTGTCGAGTCGAGGTGTCGCGTCGCGCCTGCCTTAATTCTCTAAGTGTTGCTTTGTATAATTTATCAGAAGGCTTATAATGTAATTACGATGCGTCTTGGTTTTAAGTTAAGCAGCGTAGTTATTATTAGTTAGGTACTAGCTTTTCCTTGCGGTTTCGCCTGCGTGGATGTCAGGAAATAGTTCACGAGAACGTACTACCGGGATTAAAAGTACCCTATGTGTTAATCCAGGTAAACAATGTATTAATTCCCGAATACATTGTTTTCATATAACTCTATTGAATAACGTGGCGCACGCCAGTAAAGCTCCCAGTCGGCATAATTCCTTCCGACATCTTTAATAATCATCGTAATATTTCAGCCAATTTACACAAAACCTTTATGAATTATACATTTAAACCTTCCTCATGAATCACTTCGTCCATAGGAGAAAATCGTATGAAAATCTGTTCGGTAGTTTTTGAGTTTATCGCGTTCAGACAGACAGACGCGGTAAAAGACTTTGTTTTATAATATGTATTGATTCTTATGTATTACTCGATAAATATTAAATCGAATATACAATCTAGGATCCTATTATATTTTTTTTACCAAATTGCCATTTATAAAATACAATTAATATGAAACTAAACAGATTTCGGATAACATTTAATTTTGTTCATTCAATTAAAAGATTGTTTCGTAATTTCGTCTTCAGCTTCACAAGGTCAATCAAACACCTGTATGACTCAACCAATTTTTTTTTTTGGCTGGAAAATTATCAAATAAGTTCTGAGCTCTGGGGGAGCGGGAGGGGGGCGTGTTAGGCTTTTACTGACTAAAACCCACCCGTGTTCCTTCCGTCGCCTGTGTACCAGGGCCACGATATCCCTTTCGGACAAACTCACGACCCTGGCAGGATAACTCAACCAAACTAACTTTACAAACAATAGATGTATAGGTAAGTCACGCTCTTGGGCTAAGTAAGACGCCACGTGATATTATCTATTCTATATCAATTTATACATATTGTGGGGCTTGTGGCTAAGTAATAACAGCTGCACGGATCGATCGATCAGGTTAAGCTACACTTGCCGCGGTTGGTCCGTGGATGGGTGACCATCTTTACATACCAAGGCCCCTCCGTGCCTTGGAAAGCACGTTAAGCCGTTGATCCCGGCTGTCAATCGTGGATCTTTGACAGTCGTTACGGGACGTCTTACCAAGGGGTATCGTATTACCCAGTTTCTGGGTTGTGAAGGTCAGATAGGTAGCCGCTCCATGTAAAATCCCAGTAACTGGGTTGGACTGCAAGCCGACCCCAACATAGTTGGGAAAAGCCTAAGCAGATGTTGATGATAAACATATAATAAATTAAAGTAACTTTTCTTGTCTGTCTGTGTGACCGCGTTATTATTTTAAACTACGCAACGGATTTTGTTTCACTTTCCCCCATCATTAAGAGAATTTATTCTGGAAGTTTTATGTTTAAAATACGTTAATATTACGTAATCTTCATCTTCATCATCATTTCAGCCGAAAGACGTCCACTGCTGGACATAGCCTCCCCTAAAGGTGGGGTTGCCATAATCGCGGCGGGTTGGCGATCGCAGTATGGTGTTAAAATACATAGAGATCGCTGCTACCCATTCTCTAGTAAGTCCCTTAGTCGCCTTTGACGACACCCACGGGAAGAAGTAGGATGCAGCACATCCGGCAAGACACGGCACCACCACACGGTTATAATCTTACACTTATTATATAATCTCGATTTTTTGTCAAGTCGCAAAAACCCTGCGAAGCAGCTCGAGGTCATTCAATATAGTTGTTTGGTAGAGACTGATCGAGTTTGTCTACGAGTCCAGTGTCTTGGAAACAACAAATTACCGCTGATTAATTTCGTTCACCCTTAAGAACGATGTTCACTGGCTATTTTTATTAGGCAACAAGTAGACGCTTTAAATTTATTTATATAAGTGTATTAAAATGATATGTGTCCATAAATAACCTACTTAATTCATTAATACAAATAATAAAATTATATCCTATCTAAAACTATTCACAAATTAAAATATGTCGTCGAAAAATTCATCCACATTACTGTCGACTGGTAATGTACCCAAGAGACTGGCGGCATTGCCACGTTGTATGGCAATACTTAGCCCTGGCCAAGGTAAAAGCCAGCCCTTAGGTCACGGGAAGTGTCAACTAGCCGTTTTGAGATTTCATTAAACAGACCATGAGCAGTCGGACCCCACGGCCCGAGGGTTTCAACCGCAAACGGCTCGAAAATATAACTGCCAACAAGGTTATCATACTTACGCCTCTTGAAGTTCTCCGCAGCCTCAGCAGCAGCGCCAGCACTGCACGCCGAGCCAAAATGGTAGTAGACGACGCTTTAATAGTTCAAATTGGTACAACTTGTAGCAAGGCGACACGCTGTGAATGTTTTCTCAGTGTCAGTTATTTACAATAGAACTTGCCGGAGCGCATTGTGCATTAGAATATTGCCCAGTAGTGAGGGTGGTAATGCCGAGGTGGTCGCGATATGTATAAAAAAACAAAGTACAGACGCTTAGCAACACATTTGCCAGAATTACGCATCACAGCCACCAGCAGGAGCACCAGTAGTCCAGCGACAAGCACATGCTTTTTCATACGTTTTGTATGGATTTGTCGAATACATGTGGTCGTTGTACACCCGCTACAGCAGTACTTATCACCAGAGCAAGAGGCGAGAGCCCGGTGGTTGTGGTCGGTGGCTCGTTTGCACCGAGCTTTAGGGAGAGATGGAAGGCACGTTTACTTTTACAACCTGGGAGGCAGGATTATAATGACGGATGATGGATGTATGAATATTTTCAGGGAGAACTACATTTATGAAGTTGTCAATGTCATCATTCTACAGCACTCTACTGCTGAACATAGGCCTCTCAAATTGCACGGCATTCAGCTCGATTCTTGGCAACTTATCCAGCTGCTACCAGCCAACCTGCGAAGATCGTCGCTCCACCTAGCCTGAAGGCGTCCTACCTTACGTTTGGCGATTCGCAGTTTCCTGCCAAGAACACGTCTACCCTAACGGTTATCGGTTCTACGGCTAATATGGCCGGCCCATAGCCACTTCGGCTTGCTTATAATTATTTATTTAGGTTAATTAACAATTGTAAACACAGTACATTTAAATTAATTTCCTTAATAGTACGTTTATAAGTGCAACAATTACTTACAGGTTTAACACAAAATGCAACATTTATGGTTGTACATAATAATTACAAAGCCAAAAAGGATATTTACAATTAAAGTTATTCAATCTTTTTTGGTAATTCACGCGTAACAATACTAATAACAAAAATTTCATTCTAAATTATTTTAAAAAAGAGATTGATTAAACATAACAATCAAATAAAAATTAATAAAAGTCTCATCATTTAATACAAATAAATCTTAAAATTTACGTTCAGTTACAAGATCATTGGTTGTGACTTTGTGAGACTAATGTTCAATAATTATTAAAAAAAAATCCTTTAAGTACTGTCATGATATATATAAGAGCACTACCACGTGCATTGGCTTAGATTTTTACACAGGCGTGAAATCGGTGAGTTAACACCCACAACCGTTCTACGCGAGGGTATATTCTGTGAGCTATGTCGACCACTTACTTAGGTTCTCTGCCGGTTCATATTATGTTTTCAACATAGTTTGGCCTAATTCATACATCTACCCGGAGCATCTATTTATATAATAATAGATTTTTGTTTCTCCAAGTTGTTCTTGTATGATTCATTGAAGTAAGCAGCTTGTTAGAAATTGGAATCGATTCATTGGTATTTTACGTGGTGATATGGATATTTTTTTTTTATTACGGGAACTACTAATATTATATGTTTAAAGTTTTTGTTTTACGACGTTGTAGGCAGCTAAGTTTTTACGTGTTGTTGATGGTTTGTTGCGATGCGACTTATCTCGTATAAAAGTAGTTATCGTTGTCGAATCAATTCGACAAGCTTCGTTATTTTTAGGGTTCTGTACCGCAAAAGGAAAAAAAAACGGAACCCTTATAGGATCACTTCGTTGTCCGTCTGTCAATCTGTCTAGACCCTTTTCTCAGGAACGCGTGGAGGTATGAAGTTGAAATTAATATTAAATATGTAAATCTACGGTTCCTTGGAGCTCTAAAGAAATCAAGCTTCTATGTGAACGCAATAAAAAAATACGGTGATTTGTGGGACATAATTTTGACTCGCAAGTAAATAAGTAAGTCAATCTATTGGGAGGACCGTTGACCTAGAAACTTGAAATTTGGCAAGAAGCAAGGTCTCACAGCACAAGTAAAGGAAAAAGTCCGAAATTTGTTAATTTATAATTTTAACACATAAGAAAAAATGCGATTACAAACTTACATTTGCAGTCGGAAAGTTGACCGTGGCGTATATCAATGTATGGGAGAACATGTTTTTCAACTACAACGTTAAGTTTGTTTTTGGGATAAATTCGTCTCAACTACGGAACCCTTCACTGTGCGTGGTCCGACACGCACTTGGCCGGTTTATATATCGGGATCCAAAAAAAGGTGCCGGCTGTGATTGAAGTTTATGTATTTATTAGTTTTTTCATGTCGGTCTTTGACGCACACTCGGTTCCTCTGACGCAAGTTGTGGGGATGGCCGATTCTATTGCATCCATCCGCTCATTATCTTATTTAGGTATTGCCTGATACAAACTTGATTTATTTTGGGATAATTATCGTCTCGACGACTTTGTTGTGGTAAAGTACAGTCTTTACCACAACAAAGTCGTCGAGACGATTTTCCAGTCTAAAATTAGAAATAAATTACTTAAATACCCATCGTTTTTGTATTTTCTGAATAACAAAATAAATATAGACGCTCTTTATGTTCACAGTAAATACAGCATCACGAAAATATGGTAGGAAAATATATGTTTAATATAAATGTTTGGTGCTTCATTCACGTCTTAATATCTTCAAGGCTATTTTTTGTTGACAACATTTTACAGTATTTTAATGATTTTCGTCGTTACGTGGAACAAGCAATGGTTTCATCACAATAATGTACATTTAGCGAATGTAATGTTTAGCCGCTAAGATACAGAAAGTGTTATTATAGGTTTGCAAATAGAAATCTTCTAGGAGAAATTAAAAAAACTTTAGCTCGTACAGATAATTTATTTCTCTACTCAGTAAAATCAACTGCATTTTTGACTACCATTAACTAAGTTTCCACCTCCTTGGTCTGCTATCTAGTCTTCTGCGGCAAGAAAAGCTTCATATATTTCTGAGTACTGATTGTCAGGGTCATATTTAGCGACGATCTGCTTCCAGTAGTCCTGTTCCTTGGCTTTGATATGCTTGACCACCTTCCTACATCCCTTCTTTTGTTTCTCCGTACACTTAGAGCACGCAGTCTGCATAGCGTCCTTGATATGCGCTGGAATAAGATTACAAACAAGTATGTAGTCTACGATTATGTTTTATTTTGAGAAATTACTACCATCAGAGGTCGTTGTGGCGATGTTTTTTAAATGGTGATGCGATTCACAAACATCGACGACCTGCTCTGTGCTTCTCGCGCGACCGATACTGATGATTAACTTTTTGATCTAAATATACAACATTATTTTTAGTATATGCGAACCTGAATATAGTTTGTTCAGAATAAGGAACTGAATCGATTTCAATAATTTTTACACCATGTTGTAATATATTTTGTCCCAAAAATATTTAAGTGTGATGGAAAATGTTACTTACAATACAATCGCCATACGGTTAGGTACCTATTGCCAAATTATTATTAATGAGCGCATGCAATAGCATGTTTTTGTACGGACAACCCGGTAACATAACAACCTTATAACTTTGTGATTTTTCATGATACAGTTTTGAAATTTTGTACATAGATTCATTACATAAAAATACTTTACATAAAAATTCGGGTTTCGCATAAACTAAAACTAATATTGTATAGGAGTATGTAGTACGTCGAAGTAGTGTAGAAACAGAAATGTAAGAGGTTAAATACTACATAATATAGTATGTAGTAGTTTGCCTTCTTACTGGCTTTTTACAAGGCAGACCCGACAGTGAACGTCTTTTGACGATATGATAAACATAAAGTCTAAAGTCTAAAAATCTTTCAGAGGTGTCTCTGACCAGGGGGTCTACTCCGAAGCGCTAAACGGAAGTATCAGCCGAATGTTCGGCTGTTTTATAACTTCAATCGTTTCTTTTTGGACTTTGGCTGATCTCTTCGACTGCCTTTTTTATTTTATTTTTCGCCGTAGTCAGCAATAGTTAGCCGTAGTAAAGAAAAGACTGAACATTCGGCCGATACTTCAGATTTATGTTCGGAGTAGTCCAGGTCAAGTTTCGTGGGGTGATCGTGTTGGTGAGTGTGGTAGTGGTGTGGCTGATCTATTTGGAGACTATTTTGCACCTGTGTACGATGTTAATCAACAACCTAGTAACTTTTCTCCCAAGTTACTCCTTGTCTAATTACAGTATATATATCTTCCATTGGCATTACTGAAAATGAGGTTGAGATAGCATCAAAAAGTTAGATCTTAATAAAGGAGCTGGTCCGGATGGATTTCCACATATAAGTCTGGTAAATGATTGAATATGAATGACGTAACTAACTAAAGACCAATCTCTATTATATCATGATTTGCAAAGATGTTTGAGGGTACAATGTAGTTAATTCCCATCTCCGTCATGTTGTTAGTTTGACTTTTTCTCATTGCTCTGGTGTTCCACAGGGCTCTAAGTTAGGCCTTTTGATGTTTTTGGTATTTTTGAATGATCATTTAGATTTAATAAATTGCAATTGTTTAGCCTCCGCTGATGATTTAAAATATTATATACTGTAGAATATTGGACCAGAATGATTGTACGAAGCTTCAAAGAGATCTTGATGTCCTTCAACAATGGTGATTGACATTCACAAATAAAGTTAATTACATGAAATTTGATTATCATATTGATGGAACAGTACACCAAGCAGTGTATCGGTCATTCGTGACCTCTTCGATACATCCCCATCTATCCGTGAAAATAAAGATAGTACAGTGACTAAGGCTAAAAGATTGATTGGCTTTATAATCCGTATGTCGAAGCCTTTTCGTAATTATATTATAGTAGCATTATTTTACTTTACAGCGCACTAGTAAGGGGCTCCTTGGAATATTGTTTCACTATCTTCTATTATTCAAGTTATATTAATAATGTTGAATCTGTTCAGGCCCGTTTTGTTAGACATTTATGGATGAAGAATCGGATCCGAAAAGCTATCAATTAATTAACCAGCCTATAACGTTCCCACTATTGGGACACAGGCCTCCTCTTTCTGTAAGAGGGAGTGAGCTGAAATCCACCACGCGGGCCCAGTGCGGGTTGGTGGATGTCACATGTTTTCGAATTTTTGGCTCTAGGACATGCCGGTTTCCTCATGATTTTCCTTCACCGTTTTGAGAGTAGTGGTGATGAAATAATTTACACTAAGTAAAACGCCTGACTGGGTTCGAACCCACGACCTACTACTTATTACTTACTTATTTGTAAGTCAAGACCGTTACCACTGGGCCAGCACTGCTCTGCGAAAACCTATACTTGATTATAATGACAGGTTAATCCCTAACACGTATGGCAGGGCAATATAATGAAAGGTCCAATTTGACAGATCACCCTATTGATATTTTTTCCAAGAGTTTCGCTTTATAAAGGCGGTCCCTATTTACAACAGTGCGAACGAAGCTCAAATTGGTTTGTTTTGTAGTGTTCTAGACTTAGGTCTACTAGACACACTTTTCATTGTTGTTGTAGAGACAAATCCCTAATATTAGAATAGAATACTCTTTATTATGTACACCATAAAAATTACAGATATAAATGTTGAAATTTTACATAGGGTGACACAATGGGTCTTATCGCTAAAAGCGATCTTTTACAGACAACCTTTGGATGGACCTTTGGATATCCATATACCAATGTCATGCATACCTGTTATTTGCATGGGTACTGAAATGCGAATTTTAGTTGTTATTTAATTATAAGTTTCTGTGCTATTGGTGTGCTTATTATAAGTAAATAAACAAGTTAACATAGTATTTGATGTACATTGTGGTATGAAAGGAGCAGTTCTATCTTTGTTACCGACAACACGCAAAACTTTTCTTGTAGAAATAAAAGATTCAATCAAATCTAATTTGATATGCATAATTACATCACCGACGTCATCTCGCAGCCTACGTCAATCGCCCTGTTTGTTGTTAGCAATCGCTTGATTATGATCATGGAGCAACTTCACAGAAATTTATAAATACACAATAACATTGCATGGTCATATCGGTAATGTTGTGGGTAGTTTTCCGTACCTTCCGCATCTTTCAAGACGTCAATATTGAAGATTTAATTATGGTCACGGAAGGTTTGTTAGTTTTTGCTCTTCGAACGTGGAAAACGTGGTAGTGAATCATCAACAGGCGTTTCGTAATCTGTTTTCTTTAGTTATTGTTTTAGAGTAAAAATAAGTTTATTTTAAAATTACGAAGCTTTATGTTTGACACACTTTAAACTAAATATCCAATCTATCTGTCTGCTAAAACCTATTTAACATCAGTCTAACATAACACACACATAATATCACGCCTGTCCCCAAGGGTTAGGCAGAGGTGTACCTATAGTATCTATAGTACATTTCACCAGTTCTGTTCATCAGTCTATCAGTTATAAATACAACCTTTGCAAGAGATTGGTGGGCTCATGTTCGTTTACGATAAAGCATTTATTTTGCAGTAAAGTCATTCTATATAAATCTATTAAGTGCTAGATCAAAAACTCATTACAAGGAACTCCACCGTATCAAAAGACTCGGTTGAAAAAGAAAATTTTGCATACCTTTAAGTTCCCTTCCTTCTGGAGTACATCTTCCCTGATCGAGGGTACACTTGATGTAAGGAACCAGCAGCTTCCTGTTGTCTATGACCTCGTCAATGTTGATGTTGTCGTACCTATCTGTGTAAGTTTCAGCGGCTGCGAAAGCCGCCAGAGTTACCACGATCGATAACACGAGAAAATTCATTCTGAAAGATGTAGAGATATTCTATGAAATTTCGAAAATTCTCTAAAGTATTGACCACTGTCTACGTTTCTTGGACACACGTTAAGTAATGATTGGAATTCATAATATTTTCGCATTTTTATAACTATTTTCTATAATACATTAGCGATTTACGATAGTCACCTTTTGCTCTTCTAATAAATTACACAATTTTTCATGTAGTTTTTACATAGTTTAGTCATTTACGATCTCCCTTTTATTTAATGGTATAGGTACTTATGTATGACTAACAAAACAGCCATTGAATATTTCTATCACGTAATTTTTTTATAATGTATTTTTGTAGGTAACGGACTCCGGAAATTATGTATGGACAGGTACTGATTTTTGTGATTTAACTATCTTATTATGATGACGGTTGATAATTAATTATAATAAGTATTTATGCATCAAAGAAATCTGTAATCGGTCGGATAATAATTTAGAAAATTTTATGTGTGATTTAAAGTAATATCAAAATCAATCTGCTTAGCCTTTTCCCAACTTTGTTGGGGTCGGCTTTCAGTCCAACCGGATGCAGCTGAATACCAGTATTTTACATGGAGCGACTGCCTATCTGACCTCCACAACCCAGTAACTGGGTATTACGATACCCCTTGGTAAGTTTGGTTGTCAGACTTTCGGGCTACTGACTGCTAACGACTGTCAAACATACTGAATGACAGCCAGGACCAACGGCTTAACGTGCTTTCCGAGGCACGATTTATAGTAGGTAATATATACCTGTAAATATTTCCGATCTTCGCAGAATATTATCTATTGTAGAGTATTGAAAGACACTGATGATTAGATGAAAATCGATTTCATTTATAGGACTGGTAGCAACGATTACACGCGGAAATGGCTGCCCATTGTCTTGCTAATTATGTAAAACACTTCACCTGCAACCCTGTAATTAGTGCCTATTATTGCCTATTCAGATTCAAGATAGACATGGCGGATAACAAGTACTAATAGGTACTGATGATGACTCAAGTCGAGATAGTTGCGTTTCAGTCAATTATGTTACATCGGTACGTTCCGTGACTGTCGGTTTTATAATTTCTACCATAGATTTATATCGAATATCTACTCATAACCCACATCACAAAAAGCATACCGATAATTCAAACTCAAACCATTTAATTCAATTAAACCACTTCAAGGAACTTTTGAATTTTCAAGGACGACTCCTTGAAAATTAGTCAGAAACATGAAGCTATTTGTCCATTCCAAAGCGTAGTAGGTTTCTATGACGAAACGGCAAGAAATTCCATGGACACTATTTTAAATCAAAATATTGGTTACATCATTTAATGTTGAAATTATAGTTTCTTACTATGAGAACAATGCAGAAAGACGTCGGCGTCCAGAGCAAAAAGTGAACAAAAAAAACCGGCCAAGTGCGTGTTGGACCACGCACAATGTAGGGTTCCGTAGTTGGGATGAATTTATCCCAAAAACATACTTAACATTGTAGTTGAAAAAGTCATGTTTGTGTGTTGAATTGTGTAGGGGTCCGACCCCTAGACAATTCAAAAGTACGCTTTGGAATTGGCAACTAGCTTCATCTAGAGAGACAGTAGGTTCCTACGGAAAAGAACGGGCAAGAAACTTCACGGACACTCTTTTAAATCAAAATATTGTTACAAATTATTGGTTACATCATTCATGTTGAAATTATACATGTGAGAACAATTTAGAAAGACGTGCACGTTAAAAGCGCCCGTGTCTATATTTCCTTTGCGAGTTTTGTGTACCGATTTATTAATTTGCGAATGATCAATTATCAATAAGTTGGCAGTATATTCTACCTACTGTAGTTGAATTGTCGCCAATGCGCCGGAGAATCAAACCCCGGAGACAATAAGGCAAAAAAACAATATTGGGGAAGCTATTAAGCTTGTAAGCTTGTATTCAATCACAGCACTATTTAATTTTCATTGGTTATTATTTTATCTCATATTATAAAAAATCCAATCGTTCTTTTCAGCCGGATTTCCAACGACTGATCAAAATATAAAATGTACTCCGTGGATCAAAATGCTATGAATATTTCTGACAACGTTCTTTTGAAAGAAAATCTAATTTGCATAATTATGAAAAATTGAAAAATTAAGAATAAAAAGAGTTTCCCGTTTTGCATGCAAAAAGTATTTACAACATTGTTATTACGCTGTACTACTGACAAAACAAAATGCGAAAAATTGTTTATGAAACAACTAGCTTTTGCGTATGGCTTCACCCGGTTGGAAGTCGGAAATAATCCCACGGGAATATACCACCGGGATAAAAAAGTATTTTATGTCCTATCCTAGGTCATGGTCTACCCATGTGTCAAATTTCATCCAAATTGGTTCGGCCGTTTTAGCGTGAAAGCGTAACAAGCAAGCAAACTCACTTTAGCATTTTATAAAATAACTAGCTGCGCCCCGCGGTTTAACCCGCGTAAGTCTCGATCCTATGGGAATATGGGGATAAAAAGTAGCCTATATGTTAATTCAGGGTGTCAGCTACCTACATAAGAAAATTTTATCAATATTGGTCCAGCCATTTGAGCGTCAAGAAGTAACAAACGCACACACTCACAAACTTTCGCCTATATAATATTAGTTAGGATACTTTGATGTTAAGTATTTATGATCGTTTCTGTGAATTCTAAACTTCCGCGGAAAATACCAAAACAAAGTTAACAATAATTTAATGATTCCATGTTGTTTATACCATGACATATTCATTAAACTTCATAGTTACCAGGAAACATTACTGGTCGTGATTTAAGTAATGGTCATACATCTCAGATATTTCTTACTCATATGAAAAATGCTATATAAAAGTTATTGTTTTGTTATAATTTACAATGATGACTTTGAAGTGAAGGTTATTTATGAATTATGTTAAGTATGATTCGTTCTCATTTATACTAACATCAGACCTTGTACCGTGTGGTGCCAGATGTAAAGAATAGCACCATCCTATTTCTTCCCGTGGGTGTCGTAAAAGGCGACTTACAAGAGATTGGCAGCAGCGTTCTCTATGCATTTTAACACTATACTAGAAAGAAAGAAAGAAAAGAAAGAAAGAAATAAAGAAAGAATAGAAAGAAAGAAAAATAATTTTATTTGTCACAGAAAAAACGTGCCTACAAAAACATATCTAATAAACTAGAAGGTAAACATTACACAAATTAAACAGATCTACACAATAATCACGAGCACAAAAAAACAAATAGTCGGCAGCTGCACGTCATGACTGTGACAAGAATGCTTGTACTCTGCATGATGCTGTGCTATGGGGGATCCACAGCCCAGCGCTGATTTTCAGTGGCCACCCGAAAAATACGTACGGAACCCAAGTCAGGTTTGATGAGTTGTACAGTAAATAGATACTGCGATCGCCAACCCGCCTGCCAAGCGTGGCGATTACGGCAAACCCCCACGCAAATCGTGGCGATTATGGCAAATCCCTCCCCTTTTGGGGGAGGCCTATGTCCAGCAGTGTACGTCTTTTGGCTAAAATGATGACTGTCATCAGAACTGAATTACGGGTGAATAACCTTTATTCACAGGGTTTTTATCACTGTGCATTGATTTCAGATCTATATTAGGCATTCAAATTACGGTTAATAGTGGTACCCTAGCGATATTACAATCAAGACGAAAAGTAAACAACACCTACACATAACATCACGCCTGTAACCCTCGAAGGGTTAAGCAGAGGTGTACCTATACATAGTACACCAACATTTCGCCAGTTATGTTTAAGCCCCTGATTAGGGGGCGAGCCTATTTCCATCAACCGGAAAAGTAAACCAAAAATATTAAAGCAATGTTTGCGTGGACCGTGCATTGCAGTTGTTTCGATTATTATTGTTGTTTAATAGCATCCATTTTTTTTATTCAAAACCATAACTTATTTTCTATTCAGCTATCCAAGAATCTACCTAAATTAATTTATAGCTGGTTTAGGCCAGGGATTGGTTAAATAAGTGGTTCTGAAGGTTTAAAATAGTGCCTGTCGATTTACAAGACTACGTCTACAATACAAAACCTATCATTATTACGACAGGCGTTAACTTCATCTGGAAATAAATGCTTCATCTAGTTTAGCCTATACTAGCCGGTCTATTCTGATAACATTCTTACCTCGAAAATGTAGGCGAAGTAAGCCTAAAGTGAGCTGGGGGCCTAAAAACACCACATTAAGCAATTTCTCTAAAAGCGATTCATTTCCCAGCAGATCATTAGCAATTCCTCTAATGTTCGTAATATTTATTATTATTACTAGCTTCTGCCCGCGACTTCGTTCGCGTGACAGTTGTAAGGCACCAAAATATACAAATAACAGCCCCATTTTTATAAAAAACTGCCTTGTTGGTCTATTGGTCGCATGTGCTCCTATTGAGCATTAGGTCCTGGGTTTGATTCCCGGGTCAGGTAAAGTGAATTGGGTTTTCCATCTGGAATTTCTCAGTTACAGTCCTAAGTCTGAATTTGTACCCAGTTATGGCAATAGGCTCGCCCCTATTACATGGGACGTAAACATAACTGGCGAAATTTTATGTGGGTGTACTACACCTCTGCCTAACCCTTCGGGGAATACAGACGTGACGTATGTTATTTTTATAAAACATAAATACATACATTATCTCACTTTTTCCCATGGGGGTAGAAGCTATAGAAAGCCATCTGTTACGCTACTT
Source organism: Tiliacea citrago (assembly GCA_963921375.1). Classification (NCBI taxonomy): domain Eukaryota; kingdom Metazoa; phylum Arthropoda; class Insecta; order Lepidoptera; family Noctuidae; genus Tiliacea; species Tiliacea citrago. The sequence continues at coordinate 13,770,275 of OY992799.1, forward strand.
ATATAATCCTTTTGTTTTGTTAACGTTAATACATCTGGTCATACACGCACGTCTGTTTCGAGTACTACACTCCTGACTTTTCTGAAGAACATCACGAATTAGGTCACTATATGTCCTCCTAGGGCAGGGATGCCATCGATGGCACGCGACTAAATAATTTGGGTACGGCATCAATTAAAGAATTTAGGCACCTAAGTCACAGTTACAAACATAGAAATCTGGGGCACGCCTGGCAACGACAGGCGATTTCGACTATCGTTGCCGCAGAAATGCAAGGCAAAATGTTAACCTAATGGATATTATGAATTATTTGGCATCTAGCTTGCAACAGAAGTCGCACTAATTTGTTCTTTCATAAAAATTAATCTATAACGGTAAATGTTAGGATGACTGAATAATAGCAGACGTCTAATTCATTTTGCGAATAAAGAGAATTATTCTGAAACCATATAAGTAGTTACTTAGTTTTTTTTCAGAAGTCAAACTCAAGATTGATAATTGGCACATCATGGCCTTATCAAATTCTTATTTGGAAAAAATGGCACGTGGATGTAAAAAGGTTCGCCATCTCTGTCCTAGGGCGTCCACTCCCGGCGTTTCCACTCACATCTGCCTTGTAAATACCTTTTGTTGGTCGCCGTTCAGTCATCCTCTCAATATAACCAAACCATCTAAGCATACTCTTTTAAATTTTTGTCACTACATCTTCTTTTAAACCGCACCGTTGCATGAAATCATTTTTTAGCCTATCATTCATAGCAAGCAACACATTTCCGCAGCATTGATTCTACTTTCATGCTTCTTTTGCCACACCCAACATTCACTTCCATATATAAGCGTAGGTAGCAGCACATCATTGTGAACAGCCAGTTGAGCCTTTTGGCCATCGACTGGTTGGTCACAATCGCATGTATTGCATAATTTACTTTATTTCCCGCATTTACTTTTTATAAAACTTCTCTCTATACTACCTTTGTAATTGTGGTCTCAGCAGCCAAAATATACAGAGACTCAGGACTGGACGGGAGCAAGCGACGTACAGTTCAAGGTCATTGTGAGAAACTGTTACTCCTGATATCCACTGCGCAGTATTCAGTAGCAATATCCCATTGCTTGCGATGTTTTTAGTCAATTAATGAACACCTGCGTTCCTGCATATACTACCTAATGTCACAAAACTGATACATTGACTGATGCATTCTTACAGATTATTACTGACGAACGACTATCACTAAAATAATATAACAGTAGATTATGCAGAACATATGGCCGGTGGGGCCGAAGGGTTCTGGAGTGGCGACCGCGTACTGGAATACGTAGCGTTGGATGGCCTCCCATAAGGTGGACCGATGACTTTGTGATGGCCGCAGGAATCCGCTGGATTCGGGAAGCACAGAACCGGTCGAAGTGGCGATGCTTAGGGGAGGTTGCGATGTCCAACAGTGGATGTCACTCGGCTGAATTCATGATGTGATAAAGCTACAAATTAACGATTTTTGGACTTTTTCCTTTACTTGTGCTGCGAGACTTTGCTTCTTGCCGAATTTTATGATTCTAGGTCTACGGGAAGTTAGAAGCCCAAAAGTCTGACAACCAGTCTTACCAAGGGATATCGTGTTACCCAGTAACTGGGTTGTGGAGACCAGATAGGCAGTCGCTCAATGTAAAATACTGGTATTCAGCTGTATCCGGTTAGACTGGAAGCTGACCCCAACATAGTTAGGAAAAGGCTAGGCAGATGATGAGGTCTACGGGAAGTGCCCTATAAGTTTTGATTAATTTGCCAGTAACAAAATATGTTGCATAAATGGCCGTATTTTTTTGCGTTTACTTAGAAGTTTGATTTATTGAGCTCCAGGGGACCCTAGACCTATGCGTTTGATATTAATTTCAACTTGATACCTTTACGCGTTCCTGAGAAAAAGGGTCTTGACTGACAGATATAAAGACGCACGAACGAATTGCATAAGGGTTCCGTATTTTTGTTTTGAGGTACGGAGCCCTATTAAGTAAGTTGGGAGTCTCATTTCCCATGAAAGTTATGGGATTTTTTTTTGCGATTTCTGACTCTTCTGGTAGTCAACCCTCAGTTGGTCTTGTAAAGTTTTTTGATCGTCTTAAGAAACAGGATCTGCATCATTTTTTTTTTTGAAAAATTGGGGATTTTCTTGCTGACAGTATTTTTTTTATAATCTGTGTATGCAGATCAAAATGACTCATAAAGTGAAGGATAGTCTCCTGAGACTGATTTCATGTAGCTACAACAGAATAGACTGGTTGATATAATGATTTAATTTACCTACTGCACCAATTACCTGACAATATATTTTTACCTGAAAAATGAAAGGAATATGAAAATGTACCTAATGTATGAAAAATAAATGAATAAATAAATGATGTGTGTTAAATAGTTATTTTGTGCGCCTGCAAAAACTATGTTTGCATTAAGCAAGAGCGCGTTGATGTCGTTTACTCTACGAAAAATGTATGAACATAGTTATTTTATAACATTTTATGTTCGCTAATGTTTAAAACAAATTAGCTGTTCTGTAAATTCTCTTAGTAACTCTAAGCATGAGGTCAATTCAATGCAATTCAATTCATTTAATGCATCAAGTATGGTAGGTACATGAAGTTCGTGGATAAAATATTAGTAACACACATTTGGCCAATATTTAGCATGCAATAGTACAAGTTTTTACATTCAGTCAAATATATCTGTGCTTACAGGGACACTTTTGAAAGAACTCAACTATAGAATAAAAACATTCTTGTAACAACCACTTCCGCAACACAAAAGTTATGAAGGGTAGTTGAGTAATTGACCTAGGCAAAGCATTGTAAATTAGGGGAGCCATGTAAACGCAGCTCCACCGAAAAAGTTCTAGCTTTGGAACTGGCATTTCAAAATCTAAAGGTGTAACTTTCCTTTGTCTGTAACACAGTTTATACTAGCACAGACACAGACGTGCACTCTGTCTCAAAAATGCATAGCGTTGTAGTGAACATGAAACTAAATATTCGGTGAATATTTCAAGCGTCTACCGCTTGAAATATTCACCGAATATTTAGTTTTATGTTCAACTAAAAAAAAAAAAAAAAAATATTTAAAATATTTAACCCATACAACTAACGTGATTTTTTTTGCCGTTTTTATAGATAATGGTACGGAACCCACCCGTGTGCGAGTCCAACTCGCACTTGGCCGGTTTTTTTTCTCTTTCAGTCGCACTTTTTGAAAACATGTTTTTCAAATTATAAATTCCTAAAATATAGACGACGACTAACGATCGATTAATACATTAATTGGACTGTGCAAAAACAAGGTTATTAAACACAAAAGTGAATTCCTTTGGTTTATTAAAATAATTAAAGATGACAATAACATTTTACAAAAACAATATTACAAGATAAGAAAAACTTAAATAACAGCATAATTAACAAAGATAGATCACAATTTTTCAAGCACAGTAAATGAGAAAATTGATGTAAATTTACATAAAAGAATGAGTAACAGTAAAAAAATACTGAGTAGGAGAATTGAGCGGTTAGAGCTGCTTCAGACAGACTGAGTTCAAACATTCATAGAACGCCTCAACAAGGTATATCTGTACCTGCTCTTAGGGTATTAAAAAAGAGGTTCTATTCAGGAATCTGGATGCCGTTGGCCTTTGCGCGTTCTTCGTACTTCTTCCTCCAGGTGCCAGTGGGGTCGAACTTGGCGCACAGCTCGCGCCATAATTCCAGCTCGTTCTTGATCAGGTGCTCGATGACCTTGTATGCTCCCTTCTCTTGTGGTTCAGTGCATTTCTCGCAGCCAGTTTCAATGGCGTCTTGAAGATTTTCTGTAAATAAAAATGTAAATTGTTTTAAATTTGATGTTTACCACAGTTTTGGTAAAATGGATAGGCCAAATTCAACATTCCAAGATACTGGAAAAATCCATGCTGTTAGAATCAAGTAATGTTGAATTGCGCATTAGAGTTTCAGGATCGAGAATTTTTTATGTTATGTTTGTGAATAACAATGCTACAGATAAATAAAAGTTCCATACATAATAAGGTAATCTTTTCCCCAATGTAGACTCAACGGAAGTGGATCGTTCAATGGTAGTGGACGTGACTCGCCTTCGAAATTATAATATTATTTACAGTTCCTTGTATGATATTATCCTCTTTAATTTGATTTCCTTCTGTCATCTTTATTTTATTTCTTAACTTTTTTATCTTAAAACTGAAGTGCATATACACTTACTTTTAGTATAGAGATTAAAAATACAGCTTGTCTAGTTTTTGTAAAAATGGGTCATTTTGGGTGCCTTAATTTAGTTACACCTCTGCTTAACCCTCCGAAGAATGCAGGCGTGATTTTATGTTATGTTAGGTAATTTCGTTAGTTGCGCTTGATTTATTAGCTTAGTATACGATTGTAACAAGCTATTCGTATAAATTCAGCTCAACAAAATGCGCTCATAAAAATTGCCCTGGCGGCTGAGAGTATGTCATGCTCACTCAGATGTCTCGCTGACGGTGGCGTGTGTCTTGGATCATTTAGCTCCCTTCAAAATGGTTGAGCTGAATGGTGCTGATCCATGCGTCATGTTCGTGAACGGGCGCTGTCAGTTGGGACTGGTCATCTCTTAGCTGCCACGGCTTATTTTTAATTATTTTAGTTTTGAATTGTTTTTTTTTTATATCACGGATGCATCTGACGTTTTGCATCGTTCTCACGTGTATATTTTCAATAAGAATGATGTAACCAATACGTTGTATCAAATATTTTATTTTAAAAGAGCGTCCGTGGAGTTTCTTGCCCGTTCTTCTCCATAGGAACCTACTATTTGGAATGGGCAAATAGCTTCATATTTGTAACTGACCGACTTGTTGATAATTCAAAAGTGCCTGTAAATGGTTTAATTGAAATAAATGCTTTGAGTTTGAGTTTGAATTGCACTTTTGCGTTGTCACCTCTAGGTGCAAGTGTCAACGGTAGTGCTATTATTTATACTCTATTGAGATAATTATGCTTCCGAGGTAAAAAGTTAATTGATTTTACTTCTAGGAACACGTGTGTCATTATGTGCTTATGTTTTATGTAATGTGCTAGTCTGCAGTTACAGTCCGGCCATCGTCGAGAGAATACGTTCTTGACATTTATCAATTCCATACTAATGAATAAATGTGTTTTGTGAATTTGATCCTTATAGTTGCTAGAAGTTGTCCAACTGACAGGTATCAGGTACCTACGTATTCTGTCAACGGTCGGACTGTAGTTATCTATCATCAGCATTTCAGCCGAAATATATCTACTGTTGGACATACTTACACCATACAGTTACGGCGAACACGACAATATCTTAACTAATCTACACTAATATTGAAAAGAGGAAAGATTTTTTTGTTTGTTTTTATGTTTGTAACGAATAGGCTCCAAAACTACTAAACCGATTGAAACAATTCTTTCACCATTAGATAGCTACATTATTACGGAATAACATTAGGCTACAAATTTATTTTTAAAAAAAATTAGGGACCCGCTCTTACACGGGTGAAACCGCGGGGTGCAGCTAGTAGGTACAACATATTATAGAGGCAAAAGTGAGTATGTTTTTTACGCTTTTACGCTAAAACTGCACCGGGGTAGACCATGGCCTGGGTTAGGACATAAGCTACTTTTTATCCAGATATTATTACGGGATCGAGACTTATGGGGGCGCACCCAGTAATACATATTTCAACCGACTTGTTTTATTCATCCTAGTGCGTACTGCGATCCAAGATTTGGCAGTCAAATAAACTGGTATTCGGAAAAATTGTTTCATTTGTAATTTTATATTCTCGTATGTTTTCTAATCTCAAATGAGTAGAGCAGTGGTAGTCCAATGGTACCGGTCGTGACGTTTGAACCCAGGCAGGCGCTTTACTTTGTATAAATTATTTCATCACCACTGCTCTCAAAACGGTGAAGGAAAACATCGTGAGGAAACCGGCATGTCCTTGAACCAAAAATTCGAGGACATGTGACATTTACCAATCCGCACTGGGCCCGCGTGGTGGATTACATCCCACTCCCTCTTACAGAGAGGACGCCTGTGTCCCAGCAGAGGGAACATTACTGGCTTATTAAGTTTCTAATATCAAGTAAGGACTGAAACAATGCCTGTGTAGTATTATTCGTATATATACATATTTTTGTATAACGTAGGTTTTTAGTATCCAAATTAATCCAGAAACCAAAATTATTGAAAAAAGGGTTCTTCGTCTCCTTAGGTCTCCAATCCTTGAGAATTCATTCCCCGTTTTTATTGAGGAAAAAATACAAAATTTCAACGTACGTTCGTAATGATTTGAAAGTGTGTCATTTCTTAAGATGTGCAAAACATTGCCCAACACTATCCTTCTAATTATGTTTTAGATGCATCGAATTGATAGTCATTCTTTACACTTCAATTCTATTTTTAGAATTATAATGAAACTTCAAGGTTAAGAGTGCAGAAGGAAACAAACTATCTCACATAAATACATGGGCTACGAAAATTCACAGTTCTAGCTTAGTAACAGGTATTTACTTGTCTGTATTTTTTCTACTGCCAGGACATACACGTCTTCTCTTATGGAGAAGGAGCAGCATTGACCATCAAGCAGGTCATTTATTGTTGGTTAGTTCAGACTGAAGTCCAAGTTTCCTTTAACAATAGTCAATAGACACTATTGATCTAAGTTTACTACAAATATTATGAATCATTTTGTAACATCAGGTCTCGTGCACAAATCATCGTGCTTAAGAAGTGGGTCCCTAAGCTTCCAGTCATCACGACTTTAAGTTTCACCGGAGAAACACTCAAGATCTATTTACCTTTGAGCTCCTTGCCTTCAGCAGTGCACTTTCCCTTCTCCATGACGCAGTTGTAGTGAGCCATGAGGAGTCGTTTGTTGCTGAGGATCTCATCCAGGTTGATGTTATCGTACTTGTCGGTGTACTTGTCTTCGGCCATGACGACGGCCACCATCACACACAGTAGCAGGGCGAACTTCATGATACACTGGAAAATTTAGGAAAAGATGAGTTGAGAGGGGAAAATGGAAGAGATATGCGGAGTTTAGAGAATAACAATTAGAAAACAACAAAATGGAGTGATGGCTCCAGATATAGTCGAATGCGATAAAAGTATTCGATAAAAATAATCAATTCACGAGTCAGCATGATTAAAAGTAGGTAAGTAAAAAGTTATGCAAGCTAACTTTAAATCACTATCTATAACTTTAAAAGGATTCGAAATTAAAGATGGTGCTGTCACACTCAGAAAAGCGATTAAGATTATTTGGCAAGAACTGCTAAGCGACTTAATTCTTGTATCAGCTCGTAAAGATACACTGAAATTCCACTACAAAATAAACAATAAATTCAAGACTTTTAAGCAAGAAAAGCAAGAAAGCTGAAAAAGACACCCACACAATTATAATAAGATATGCCACACCCTTTTCTACTACTTCATGATTTAGATGTATACTATCCACATATTATGTTTTAATGGTATGAAAAACTACTTATTTTATGAAGATTTATTAGTGCACAAATATATAATTAGTATGACCTACCGTTTGTTCCTCAAGTGGGTATGTTAGTAATAGCAAGTAGTCGAATGACTTATGATGTCCGTCGTAATGATATGCCTCTATATATACTGTCGACGTTGTGCGTAAAACATCTAATTTGCCCCTGGTTGGTTCATTATATTATCTGTCTTCGATGCATAACTCGCGTACTTGTATACAGGTCGTTCTATTTTCTTTGTTATGTTTTTATATCACGTCATTGGAAGGAATTATTGTACCTGTCTACATTATATTTGCGTACATTTATGGTGTTCGAAATTTTTCTTTTGTATTTCTTCGATGGTCCTTCGTATAGATTCTGAGAATATTCTTTTCTAATAAGCAGGTTTGTTATTAAATTAAGACGAATAAATAAAGTCCTTAAATAAATACTTAAGGTTTACAACATGATGCATTGTACAGTAAGACTAATTTAAATTCAATCAGTAAAAATTTAATAAAATTTGGCTTGTACGTACTTACCAACATTAATTAGTAGCAAAAATTTTCAGAATGTTTGAAGGGTGCATCATTATGACGTACACAGTTAATCTTAGTTTTAAATATTACTTAATTAAGTTTTTAAAATAAAACACAGAATAATTATGAAAACTAATTTGATTGTTCATTGTTTCTGAAATTATTTGTTATTTTGCCATTTAGTAGCATAAAAAACTATAGAAACAAACAATGTGGTTGATTGATATAGGAGATAAGTTCAGGACAATTCATCAATCGGCAATTAGAAAATCATTATGTCTACTATTATAACTTTGATTTATTGGAAAGCTGTGATAATTATAAAAAAATGGAATTAGAATCATAATTCAATAGTTAGTTGAGTTATATCTTGTATTTATGCATTATAAAGTTTAAAAAAAAATAAAAAAAATAAGCGTATTTTGTGTAATTTAACTAGCAATCAAAGTTGATAATTAAAGTTGCAACACAAACGGCGAATTGAAAGTTACGTTCATCTCATTCACAAAAAGTCTAATGATCGATGTGTATAAAATAATGAGACATTAAGTATTAGATCATTCTGGTTTCATACTTTTGAATCGTTTGTCGACTGACCCCAAGCGCAGATTTCTTGCATCCAATGTAACTCTTTTGCATAATATTATATAATGCCAAATTAAAAATTGTTATCTGTTAATCTCTAAACCAGAAAATCGTTGACATAAACTTTGTGCATTTTATGAAAAAAAGGTTTAAGATTCGGACTATGTGACACCAGTGGGCACAGACTTTAGCAGATTTTCGAAGTATTTTTAAACTAGGTAGTTGGTGTTGTGTTTGGATAAGACAAAATGGTGTGAATAATAGAAAGTTTGTGCAATCATTGCATACCGCCATCAAAACATGTTTTTTTTTTATTAAAAAAATTTGGGTATAATAATTTTTCAATACACAGACTTTAAAGATGAGCTCTTCGAAAATTATAAAGCTTTCTGAAGTTTTCTTTGAAGTCATCTTGGAATCATTTCAATCAGTATTAAACAAGTAAACTTTAAAAAACGGGCCAAGTGCGTGTCGGACTACGCACAATGAAGGTTTCCGTAGTTAGGATGAATTTATCCTTAAACCAAACTTAACATTGTAGTTGGAAAACATGTACGCCACGCTCCCTTACATCGATATACGCCACGGTCAATTTTCCAACTGAAAATTTAAGTTTGTAATCGCAAAAAAATATTTTTTTACGTGATAAAACTACAAATTAACAATTTTCAGACTTTTTCCTTTACTTGTGCTGTGAGACCTTGCGTGTCTGCCCAAATTTCATGTTTCTAGGTCAACGGGAAGTACCCTATAGGTTTTGATTTATGTGCGAGATATTCGCAATTTTTTTTTTATGTGATAAAACTACAAATTTACAATTTTCTGACTTTTTCCTTTATTGTTGCTGTAAGACCTTGCTTGTAGCCAAATTTCATGATTCTAGGTCAACGGGAAGTACCCTATAGGATTTGATTTATTTGCGAGTATCGAAATATGTCGCAATAATGTCGCTTATATCGCCGTATTTTTTTATTGCGTTGACTTGGAAGCTTGATTTTTTTAGAGCTTCCAGGGAACATAGACTTACGTATTTGATATTAATTTCAACTTGATACCTCTACGCGTTCCTGAGAAAAATGGTCTTGACAGACTGACAGACAGACAGACCGACGGACAACGAAGTGATCGTAAAATGGGTTCCGTTTTTTCCTTTTGAGGTACGGAACCCTAAAAAGGAAGGAAATTTATGTAAAGACCTATGGAGGACAGTCATAATTATTGGTTCTAATAGGGCAATGCTTGAAGAATTACAATTTTACATTAATTCACTTGTATTTTACCCATGTATTTGTTCTCATTTTCTGCTATGAGCTAATTACTAATAAGAAACTGACGCAATTAATGATATCATATTAATCATTATGTGTGTCACGTTATGATTTCGTTCAATATCTAAATAGTGAATTAATTTTGAGAGCATACTGTATATGAAAATTATGTTAAGGGGAAACGCTCGCAGGGTCTTCCGTTTCCACTACCGCTATGTCCCCTTGAAACTACGTGCATTGTATATTATAGTTTTATATTTCTCATCACTATCTATCTACTCTTAAAAATCCTAAACATACACAAGAATTTATAGAACGAAAATGGCTGTAATTTTTTTTAATATTGTTTTATGGGCTCATGGCTAATATGTCCAGCCGCACGGGTCGATCAAAGGTTAAGCTACTCTTACCGCGGTTGGTTCTGCGATGGGTGGACTATCCATTACACATTGAAGCCCCTTAGTGAAAGCACGTTAAGCCGTTGGTCCAGGCTATCATTCATATAGTTAGTCAAAGTCCAAAAGTTTTACTAGGGAGCATCGTATTACCCAGTAGCTGGGAGGTGGAGGTCGGATAGGCATTCGCTCCATGTAAAATACTGGTATTCAGCTGTGGGTTTAGACAGGAAACCGACTCCAACATAGTTGCGAAAAGGCTAGGCAGAAGAATTGAAAAAAAAAACTGTTGATATTTTTACTGTTTTTTTAAATGCTGGTCCTACCTGAATCTCGATTGCAAAATAAATTCGAAAACTATATAGATTAGAGTCAAATCTTATAGTTTTGAACCCAGAGTTAAGTACTTGGTACTTGTTGACGGGCCTACACTGTCATCCCATACCTATTAACACTGTAACTTGGAAACATTGTTAAAGCCCACTTTTTTTTAAAAGAGTAACCGTGGAGTTTCTTGCCGGCTCTTCTCCATAGGAAATGACCAATTGGAACCGTGCACCTAGCTTCTGACGGTTCATAAGTGCCCATGTTGGTTTATGTGAAATATTTTTTTTAGGTTTTTTGATTTTAAAGTAGGTAACCTTTTTTTTGGTAACTGCAAATTGAGTCGTACATGTCATCAGATCTGACATTATGTTTCGCTAGATTTTCCTCTGATGATTTTTAAGACCTAAAATTAATTATAATGTAAATTCGTTTACAGGAAACATGTGCACATTTAGTAATGTTTAAACAAATTACTATCAAATACTTTGTTATTGTTCTATTTGATTGATAATGTACTTAATAGCTACAAGCGCTTTTGTGAAGCATGTGGTCCTGGTTTCTATTCCCGGGTCGGACAAAGTGTAATTGGGATTTTCCATCTTCCAGGAATTTCGTAGTAGCTGCCCGGAGTCTGGATTTGTGCCCGGTTGATGGCAATAGGCTCGCTCCTGCGAAATGTGGGTATACCAATAAGTACACCTCTGCCAAACCCTTCGGGGAATACAGGTATGATGTTATGTAATTACTACAATATAGTATTCTTTAGGTGTAGCGTTGTCACCGAGAAAATATGATTTAGTTATGCATTACATATTAATTAGTCTATAAATAATCTTACGAATAATTTACAATACTTCGCTTTGTTGTGATTTATATCCTATTTCATGGAATTAATGATAGAATCCTAAATGGTTACCTAATTTTTTCTATAATTAATTCCTATAAACTATAACTAACCTTATAGTTTCTAGGTAACCATTTAGGATTCTATAATTAATTCTTATATCCTATAACTAACCTTAAAGTTTCTAGGTAACCATTTAGGATTTTATAATGAATTCTTATAACCTATAACATTAATGATATAGGTTGTGTTAAACAAGATCAGTTCTTGTAATAAAGCCACAGTATATAAATATGAATCAGTGGAGGCCCAGTGGTAACGACTTTCGAGAAGTAGATCGTGGGTTCGAACCCAGACGCTTTACTTTGTGTAAATTATTGCATGTCATCACTGCTCTCGAAACGGTGAAGGAAAACATCGTGAGGAAACAGGCATATCCTAGTACTAAAACTTCGAAGACATGTCTTGTGACATATACCAACCCGAACTGGGCCCGCGTATTGATACTACCCTCACGGATAGGAGGCCTGTGTCCCAGCAGTGGGAACATTACAGGCTGATAATGTTTGTATGTATGTATATAAATATTATGTTATTTGGAACAGATAATATTGCCGTGACAATTTTCTTTTAGCGCACGTCATAAAAGCAATTTGGTTTTGTGCTCTAATTAAATATACCTTTTGGCTCCATACATAGTTTGTATGTTTTTTACTAATCTTAATAACAATATCACAAAAATATTTATACCTATTATGAACAAGTACCTATATATAAAAAAGTGAAGAGCTTTCATTGGGCATTAAAAAGTTCGTCCGCAAGGGTATATATGTTACGGCTAATACCCGAAGTGCGGCTACACCTAGTTTTAGCCGGTTAGAACTAGGTGTAGCCACTTACTCTTGGTTAAAACTAGTACGAGCCGATTGTTTTCGGGTAAAATCATTTGGGTTAGGTTAGGTTAGAACAGTAACCATTAACAAGCGAAGGCGAGCGAGCGAAGCGAGCGTGCCGCGGCAGCGGCCGCCGAGCGCCAGATCCCCTCTATTGTTGGTAAATTGGTTTTAAACAACAGGGATTGTCTGGACCTATAATTCTAACCGGCTAAAACTAGGTGTAGCCGCACTTCGGGTATTAGCCGTAACATATATAATAATATGTACGAGTACTAGTGGTCGCCCACTAGTCGAAGCTCAACCTCCTTTTTTTTTTTTGGGTGAGAAATTGTCAAATAATTTTCGCCCGCAAATAATCCGCTCAGAGCGGGAGAAATTATTCTCCCGCTCTGGGCGGAGCGGGAGGGCGTGTCAGACTTTTACTGACTAAAACCCACCCGTGTTCCTTCCGTTGCCTGTATGCCAGGGCCACGATATCCCTTTCGGACAAACTCGCAACCCTGGCAGGGTTGGCTCATTGGCCCTTTCAGACCCCGTCAGTTGGTGCTGACGTCTCTTTGAAGCGCGCGTGGAACACAACGCGCCGTCGACGCGGGCCTGGTCCTTATCGGACGGCGAGCTACCGCCGTCCGCAGGCCCGCGCCTACGGTGGCCGGAAATCGGCTTGTGACTTCCGACGCCCGGGACGTCTCCTGCGGCGACTAAGGGCGCGAGGGCGCGAACCTTGCCTCACCCTCACGCATTCCGCCTCCTCCTTCGCTAGCATTACTGCTTTGCAGAAGGAGGTGACGGCCGCCCATGCACTCTCGCTCCGAACCATGGCCTGAACCAGGACCGGACGCGAGAGATCGCCGCCGCCGATCGCCTCCGGCGGTGCTCCGCCCAAGCAGGGCAGACCTCCACCGTATGCTCCACCGTGTCCTCCGGGCGATCCACACAGTGGTGACACCTGGGCGTTTCCTCCCGCTTTATCCTGAACAGGAAACTCCCGAAACAACCGTGTCCGGTGAGGACCTGCGTCAGGCGGAAGGTGAGGACGCCGTAGCGCCTCTCTAGCCACTCCTCAAAGAGGGGACTTATCGCCACAGTTGTGGCGTGCCCAGCGCTGGGTTACGACAATCGCACTCTCCATGTCGCCATGAGATCTCGCCGGAGCTCTGTCCGCTGTACCGTGATTTCTCGCGGCAGCGGAGTTTCGCCCCGGCGTTTCGCCTTCTTGCGCCATTCCCAGATGTGCGCGACTTTTTCCTCCAGGAGACCGTGCGGTAACTCCGTACCAGCCTGATGGCCATGACCCTTTGGGACGTGTTCAATCGCTGGGCTGGTCGCAGCCTTAAGGAACGTACCCACTCCGGTGCCCCGTAAAGGGCCATGGACCGCACGATCTCCGCATAGAGCCTCCGGCAGGAGTCGTTTGGACGCCCTAGGTTGGGCAGGAGCCGCTTCAAGGCAGCCCCGGCCCGCTCCAGTCTGGGAGCCAAACGTCGAAAATGCTCCACGAAGTTCCACCGGCTGTCGAGGACGAGTCCCTGGTACTTTATCGTCGGCTCGACGCCGATGTGAGCCCCTCCCGCCGTTATCTGGGAACCCGACAGTGGCGCGTTCCGAAGACCATAAAAACACATGGCCTCGGACTTGTGCAATGCCACCTCGAGTCCCAATTACCGGATCCTATCGACGATTATCGCAACCCCACGTGCTGCCAGTTCGGCCGCCGCCTGATGCGACCTCCCCTGCGCCAGGACCAGCGTGTCGTCAGCGTAGCAGACTACGCTGACGCCGCTAGGGAGGTCGGCATGCAGCACCCAGTCGTAGCCGACTTCTCCCACAAATGCGGCCCCAGGACCGATCCCTGTGGGACACCGCACGACATCGTTCGCTGGTTCCACTCCACTGGTTCCACTCTCCATGGTGACAGGGGTAGATGACGGCCCTGTCCGTCGAATAGGCCTCGACCACGCGACAGAGATAGGTTGGCATCCGGTGATACCGAAGTGCCTCCCTAATGCAACTCCAGGGCAAGGTATTGAAGGCATTGGCGATGTCAAGAGACACCGCCAAGACGACCCCACCCCGGGCAACAGCATCCCCCATCGTGAGGGCTCGAACGCGCATGATGGCATCCACCGTAGAGCGCCCCTTGCGGAAACCAAACTGGCTCTCCGCCAAATCCGGCCCCACCCGCACCAGCCGCCCGACAAGGCGGTCTGCAATTATTCTTTCAAAGAGCTTGCCCTCCCAGTCTAGCAGCATGATGGGCCGGTAAGCGGACGGAAGGTCCGCTGGGCGCCCTGGCTTCTTTATGAGGACCAGTTTCCCCTTCTTCCAACGAAGTGGAATTTGGCCCCTCTCCAAGCATGCGCTTAGGAGCCCCCTTTTTCGAGGCCCGAGAGCCTCCCACCACGTATTAATTAATAATTATAATGATGATGATTTTGGCTTAATTTATCCTAACATAATATTATAAACATTACTGAGCAGGCTATTACGCTATTGTTTATTAAATGACTACCTACATCTTAGTATAATTAAACTTACAACAACCACACGTAAGATTTTAGCGTCATCTTGCCTAACAGGAAAATCCTATCGTCAGATTTGATGAAGGTAACTTTTTATTGAACATAAACAATAATATGAATCAACCGTTGCAAGGCCATCGCTATAATTGGCTAAGTAATATTTAGACTAGTGACCCGCCCCTGCTTCGTACGTTGTTGTACATGACTGGAAAAACAACGAGATTTCTTCTCCTCGCCAATCTTGCGGTGTCTTCAACAATACGTCCTGCCCGTTATGACATACGGTGCCGAAACGGGGACACTGACAGTCGGGCTGGTCCATAGAGCGGGCTATGCTCGGAGTTTCTTTGAAGGATAATATCAGAAATGTAGTTATCCGAAAGACAATCGGAGTTACCGACATAGCCTGCAGAGTAAGCAAGCTCAAACATTACTTCACCGAGCGTGAGTCTTATGGCAAACCATTCTCTATTTATCCATAGTATTTTCATTATAGATCAGTCTGATTACTTACATATATTATATACGGCGTTTCGGTCTTCCTTGGCATAAAGGTTCCCGCAGACAGATGCGACACTAGTAACACAATTTTTATGAATATTGTCGCGCCAGTCTGCACGAGCCTTAACGCTGTTAAATGTCAAATATACAGACATCTGATTCTTATTAAAAAATGGGCACAAAAAATTTAAGCTCTTATTTTTTGTATCAGGCCATAATGCATGGCACAGACTTGGTTGCTTTATAAATAGCCTGCATAGATTTACACATTCATAGCTTTGTTATCCCAGCAAAATAAGTGCATCAATTACGCTGAAAACACTGACTACCTACTTAGTACTCAAATACAATATTCGCCTTAAGTATGTTCCACTTGGGCTGTCCAATAATCCGCCCGACAGTTGAATGTAGCAGACGCAACGAGCATGGACCGATGGCGGCCTTCGTGCAACACGTTGAGTAAGCCCGTATGTTTACCACGTCGTCGGCTCTCGTTAGGTGAATCATTATTATCTGGGAAGGTACTTAACGTACATTAATCAACAATCAATCAACTCAGCCTATCGCAGTCCACTGCTGGACATAGGACTCTCCCAGGCTGCGCCACAATACCCTGTCCTCCGTCGCCGGTCCATCTAGCGTAACACGTAACGTGTATAGAAGACAGTAACTAAAAGAAAAGAAAGACGTAGAGGAAGACAGGTGAAAAGGTGGGAGGATAACCTGCCAAAAGGTTGGAGAAGAACAGCGCTGGACTCTGGACAAGAGTAAATGGGGGGAGATAGAGGAGGCCTTTGTCGCAAGACAGCCTGACCTGGTAGCTGATAATACTTAATTTGATAACATAGCGTTAACAAGCAGAAATTACAATATTAATAAATGTTATTAGATTATAAGAACTTGTTTATGTACAAAAGGTCAGCGGAAATAAAGGTTATTTTTGTTTTATTTAATTTATTTATAACTGAATGATTCAAGCTCAGTATTATGTCATAACATAACGGAAGGATTTTTAATAAGCCGACAACCTTATGCAGGGAATGGAATATTGTGTTTTCTGTAAATTACTTTGCTATAGAGTGATTTTTAGGGTTCCGTACCCAAAGGGTAAAACGGGAACCTTATTACTAAGGCTCCACGCTCCAAGCCAGCTCCAAGGCTCCGGTCTGTCTGTCTGTCCGTCTGTCACCAGGCTGTATCTCATGAACCGTGATAGTTGGACAGTTGAAACTTTCCCAGATGATGTATTTCTGGTGCCGCTATAAATAGAATAAAATAAATATTTAAGGGGGCTCCCATACAACAACCGTGATTTTTTTGCCGTTTTTATAGATAACTAGCTGCGCCCCGCGGTTTCACCCACGTAAGTCCCGATCCCGAAAATTGGTTTAGCCGTTTGAGCGTGAAGAAGTAACAAACACACACAAAAACACACACTCACAAACTTTCGCCTTTATAATATTAGTGTGATGATAGTGTACAGAACCCTTTGTGCGCGAGTCCGACTCGCACTTGGCCGGTTTTTTTGAAGTGCCATCTTATTAAAATTGCCTTGACAAAAATACGGACTTTCAGGAACTTGGCTATTATAAAATTAACCCATTGTTAGCCTCAACTTAGCCTCAGACACTTTTGAATCTGATTTGAAATGAACAGTGTGGAATATTTCAGACTTTTAGAGGTCAAAGTCTACCACATCCATGTACATGCGTACCTAATATCATTACCACCAGATTGCGTTCCAACTTACCAAATTACATGCACTACGGATGCGTTCTTAATTATAGTAATTAATTTATTCATCAAATCATATTACATATTTAGATTTAACTACGTCATTATACAAAAACATAATGCTTAATGCAGGTGCACGGGTAATTATTAAAATGGCGATTACTTTTTTGTTGGGATGTCATGAATTTCAACTTTTCCATTAACATAATAAACAGGTAAATAAAATTGAAATGTCTGTTTGTAGTAATGTCAAAATAATACCCTTTTAAAGAAGAAGAAAGAAAATATATTTATTTAGCACAGACTAAAAGGCACACAATTTAATATACAGCAGATTAAAAAAAAAAAAAACAAAAAACAAACAAGTAAAAAAGTGTAAAATGCGTGTAAGAAATTAGCAGTAAGTGTACCTACGGCTGCGCCAAAAAAGCCCAGTTCAGCAAAAAACTGCCAGACAACTAGTGCCTGACGCTGGTTTTCAACTGGACCTTTTACTAAATGCATAATATGAAAATATACGGTAGGTACATATAACAAAAAACTATTTTGTATATGTGTGTCTGTCTGTCTGTTTGTTCCAGTTACTCATTATCATTAATAAAAATCTGTTTTTGTTGTAAAACTAGAACAAAAAAAAGGTAATAATAGAAACATAAACAACGAAAGAGTTCCAGTGTTTTTTCCAAACTCTTGGTATTCCCCATTACAGCTGTATAAAAATAAGATCAAGTGGTTTTTACCCAATGATATCTCTACAAAAAAAATAAATTGAAGTGACTCTTTGATATGTCAAAATAACAGCTTTTTACGAAATGCATTAATAATATGAAAATATATACGGTGCTTTAAAAAAAAACAACTTTTTAACATTTTGTCTGTCTGTCTGTTTGTTCAAGCTAATCTCTGAAACCGCTGGACCGATTTTGACGGAAATTTATCTGGCAGATAGCTGAAGTTATAAGGAGATACTTAGGTTACTTTTATTTTAGTTTTTTACTTTCAAAAAGGCACGCGGGCAGCAGCTAGTGTAGACTTTATAGTCTACACTAGCTGCTGCCCGCGTGGCTTTGGTGCAATTATTTGCACCAAATCTGCAGGAATTGAAGCTATTCGCAAAACTACCAACCGGTTGTACTCGTTACGAAATGTAAGTGTCAACAAGGTTATTTTGGTGGCGATTGCATATTCCGCTTATTCTTTGAGGAAATTAAAAGGTTAAACATTTGCCTAAATAAATATGGATAGTGGTTGTTAAAAGATAGTGGCCATAGTGTTACGTAAACTTTCGGCGAAGATATTTTGTATATAGATCATGCAAAATTAAATTGGCATTAACATTGGTAACCATTCTTATTTAACTTAATTAAATTACAAATTCTCATGTGCAGCATCGCGTAACGTATTTTGTTGAGACTTATTTGCGTTTTTATTTTATTTAATTATTCTTTTATTAATTCAAGGCTGCTATTTTAGTATGTTTTTATGTTTAGTTTTAAAAGGTTGGAAAGTTTCAGTGTTTATATTTAGGTATGTGGATGTTGAGGATGGGGTTTTAAAAACTGAAAGCTCATTCGTGCAAAATCTAAGTAAAATCAAAAGTCATTTATTCAAACTAGGCTGAGAATTAGCACTAAAATTACATTTAGTCATGAAAATAACCTAGTAAATAATCTGTCCTCCGCCTTCCGCATCCAGTCTGACCCAGCCACCTTCCTAAGGTCGTCGGTCCATCTAGCTGGGGGGCGTCCCACACTACGCTTGCCGATACGCGGTGTTGTGGCGCAGCCTGGGCGAGGCCTATGTCCAGCAGTGGACTGCGATAGGCTGAGTTGATTGAAATAGTCTAGTTCAGGTCCAGTTGAAAACCATCTTCAGGCACTAGTTGGTTGCGAGTTGGTCCGTAAGGGCTATCATGGCCCTGGCACACAGGCATCTGAAGGAACACGGGTGCCCAGAGCGGGCATTATTGCTGAACTGGGCCTTTTTGGCGCAGCCGTGAGGCATTCTTACCCGCTAATTTCTTACATCGCACTTTACACTATTTACTTGTTTATTTCTTTTATCTGATCTGCTGTATATTATATTGTGTGCCTTTTAGTCTGTGCTAAATTAATGTATGTATCTTTCTTTCTTTCTAGTTACCGCGTGACTCTCAGCAAGGACGACCACTGAATCGTTCTCTGCAGGGCCTTCACTGGTGTTGTGTTGTCTCTGTAATATTAATGATATAACGTTTTATTTTTTAAAAAAGGTCGATCGCCAAAAGCGGGACATCCAGTCCCGCAGTCCCGCGAGTACCCTTTTTTTTTTTTTTTTTTTGGGTGGGAAATTATCAAATAACTTCTCCCGCTCTGGGCGGAGCGGGAGGGCGTGTCAGGCGTTTACTGACTAAAACCCACCCGTGTTCCTTCCGTTGCCTGTGTGCCAGGGCCACGATATCCCTTTCGGACAAACTCGCAACCCCGGCAGGCATTGGTCCTTACGGACCCCGTCAGTTTGTGCTGACATCTCTTTGAGGCGCGCGTGGAACACAACGCGCCGTCGACCCGGGCCTGGTCCTTATTGGACGGCGAGCTACCCATCGCTCACCGTTTGCAGGCCCGCGCCTACGGTGGCCGGAAATCGGCTTGCGACTCCCGACGCCCGGGGCGTCTCCTGCGGCGACTAAGGGCGCGAGGGCGCGAACCTTGTCTCACTCTCACGCGTTCCGCCTCCTCCTTCGCTAGCATAACCGCTTCGCAGAAGGAGGTGACGGCCTCCCATGCACTCTCGCTCCAAACCATGGCCTGAACCAGGCCCGGACGCGAGAGATCGCCGCCGCCGATCCCCTCCGTGAGGACACGGCGGTGCTCCGCCCAAGCTGGGCAGACCTCCACCGTATGCTCCACCGTGTCCTCCGGGCGATCCACACAGTGGTGACACCCGGGCGTTTCCTCCCGCTTTATCCTGTACAGGAACCTCCCGAAACAACCGTGTCCGGTGAGGACCTGCGTCAGGCGGAAGGTGAGGACGCCGTGGCGCCTCTCTAGCCACTCCTCAAAGAGGGGACTTATCGCCACAATTGTGGCGTGCCCAGCGCTGGATTGCGACAATCGCACTCTCCATGTCGCCATGAGATCCCGCCGGAGCTCTGTCCGCCGTGCCGTGATTTCTCGCGGCAGCGGAGTTTTACCCCGGCATTTCACCTCCTCGCGCCACTCCCAGATGTGCGCGAGGACTTTTGCCTCCAGATCCCATGGCGGCAGTCCGGCAAGGAGGCTCGCCGCCTCACGGGAGACCGTGCGGTAACCCCGTACCAGCCTGATGGCCATGACCCTTTGGGACGCGTTCAACCGCTGCCCGCCAGTACCCTGAGTCAATCAATCAACTCAGCCTATAGCAGTCCACTGCTGGACATAGGCCTCTCTCAGGCTGCGCCACAACACCCTATCTTCCGCTTTCCGCATCCAGTCTCTCCCAGCCACCTTTTTAAGGTCGTCGGTCCATCTAGCTGGGGGGCGCCCCACACTACGCTTGCCGATACGCGGTCTCCACTCCAAGACTCGTCTGCTACACCGGCCATCGGTCCTTCGACAGACATGGTCAGCCCACTGCCACTTCAGCTTGCTTACTCTGCAGGCTATGTCGGTAACTCCGGTTCTCGTCCAGATAACTTCATTCCTGATCTTATCCTTCAAAGAAACTCCGAGCATAGCCCGCTCCATAGCACACTGAGTGACCTTAAATTTGTGGACCAGCCCGACTGCTAGTGTCCACGTTTCGGCACCGTATGTCATAACAGGTAAGACCCATTGGTTGAAGACCCTAGTCTTCAAATACTGCGGGATTGACGACGAGAAGACTTGACGCAGTTTTCCAAACGCTGCCCAACCCAACCGGATCCTTCTGTCGGCTTCCTTCTCAAAGTTGTGCCTACCAAGCTGGAAAACTTGCCCTAGGTAGACATACTCCTTCACAACTTCGAGAAGCGACCCTTCGATGTGGATTGTCCTCGGCAAGACGTGCGAATTGTACATGACTTTCTCTTTCTCTTTTCTTTTTTTAAAACGTTGCCCCACACTAAGAATTTCTCCTGTATCGTGGGTGCGTTTACAAACATTTAAACTCACATACACAAACAGCCAGACCCGGAACAACTACTTATAGGTCGTCGCCGTCGGTCGTGGTTCGTCTTGTCCAAATTCATGCCGAGGCCAACCCGCCGAGAGGCTCCATTTAGACTGTGCAGCATCTGGTCTAACTGTTCCAGCGTCTCTGCCATTATGACGATGTCATCGGCAAAACGAAGGTGTGAGATGTACTCGCCGTTTACGTTGATACCCTGTCCAGTCCAGTCCAGCGTCTTAAAGACGTCCTCCAACGCATTGGTGAACAGTTTCGGGGATATCACATCCCCCTGTCTCACCCCCCTGAGTAGTTGGATGGGGCTGGTTTCCTCATCCTGGACCTGGACAGTCATCGTTGCAGCGTCATACAAACACCTCAGCACTTCGATATAGCGCCAGTCAATTCGACAGAGTTGCAGAGAGGCCAGAACTGCCCAAATTTCTATGGAGTCGAAGGCTTTTTCGTAATCCACAAATGCCATACACTGTACAGCGGCTGATTGTACTCTTCGGTCTTCTGCACAATCTGCTTCTGCAGTAACCTGAGTGGGACGCCCTAAATCCCGCTTTTTCATATAACTAGCCCATTGGTGCTGTAGGAAATAATCAGTCAGCTAAAGTAGAAGCGCAGAAGGCGGGACGGCGGATCTTTTTTGATTTCATTGAAGACCGGTTTTGAACTAAAGGATTGTAACCATATGTTTATTTTTTTTCTACGTCCCGATGTTTTCGTCTCAGTCCCGCTTTTTTTTCATTCGAGTCCCGATATTTGGAAAAACGATTTGTAGATCATTTTCTATTTTGTTTATTACCTGGTTCTTATTGACAGGCCTACACTCCCCTACCTATTAACACTGTAATTTGAAAACATTATAAAAGCCAATTATTTTTAAAAGAGTAACCGTGCTGTTTCTTGCCGGCTCTTCTCCATAGGAAACGACCAATTGGAATCGTGCACCTAGCTTCTGACGTTTCATAAGTGCCCATGTAGGTTTATGTGAAATAAAATATTTTGATTTTGATTTTGTACGGATCTGGCAACGCTAATCGCAGCTGTCATTATGATCTAAAATAAAAATCTCAGTTTTGTTGCGACAAATGCGGTAATCAAGTGGCATTTTTTATCCCCATTAATTTGAGTTGAAGCTTATTTAGTTACAAACCGTGAACCGGATGGGATTTCCCACCGTCAAAAATTGCGAAATTACATACAAACTATTATCCTCTATTTGACCTTGTACGAGTATAGGTTGAATTTTCGAAAATCCATCCAGATCCGGATTTTTCCTTTGGGAAGAGCTCGTGGCTAAGTTATAATAGCCACACGGACCGATCCATCAGGTTAGGACCATCTTTACATACCGAGACTAAACCGTTGGTCCCGGCTGTCATTCGTGAATATTTAACAGTCGTTACGGGTCGTCAGAAGCCCGATAGTCTGACAACCAGTCTTTCCAGTATTACCCAGATACTGGGTTGTAGAGGTCAGATAAGCAGTTGATCCATGTAAAATACTGGTATTCAGCTGCATCCGGGGAGACTGGAAGCCGACCCCAACATAGTTGGAAAAAGGCTAGGCTAATTGATTCTCACCTTCGTTAAATAAGGTATTTAAAGATTAAACCGACAAACTTTAATCAGTGTTTGGACCAACGAACTATATAAAGGCTTCTACAAACCGGCGCGACACGCGACACGACACAAAGGCCCCGCGTGTCGCGCGACGAGCAGTGCCTTTGTGACGCGTCGCGAGTCGCGCCGGTCTGTAGAAACCTTAACTTGTACTATGGGATCCCATACAGTTTACTCGTAGAACAGTAAGTAGGTACAAACTTTAGTATGGAATAGCTAACTTATTTTTCGCGATTTCAAAGATGGTCCCACAGTAAAAGTTATTCAGTTCAATGGTCTAAAAAGCACTCTTTAAAGTTTGTAAGGTTAAGAAACTCTTGTGCATAATTTATAGCTTCTAGACCCAGTGGTTTAGACTGTACGTTGTCTGTCAGTGAATTAATTTAAGATTTTTATTAAGGCACTGACAATAGGAAAATGACCTAACCAGTTGTCACTTGTCTTAAAAAAATAAATTGTCAAATCTAAATAGTTTGTGGTAGCGGGAAAAAATATACATATGTTATTCTTGAACATATTTCTCAGAACTTGGTTGTTACCAAAAGACTTTTAGAAAAAAAAACTTGACACTTACAAATTAACGGTAAACTAACCTTTTACCTTGAGTTCCAGTCCAAAATATCTGTATTAAATATCAACGTACGGTTGGTATTTAATTAATAACAAGAACGTCTTATTTCAATGCAGAACCTGGTTGTTTTTAGGGTTCCGTACCCACTGGGTAAAACGGGAACCCTATTACTAAGGCTCCGCCGTCTGTCTGTGTGTCAGTCTGTCTGTCCGTCTGTCACCAGGCTGTATCTCATGATCCGTGATAGCTAGACAGTTTAAATTTTCACAGATGATGTATTTCTGTTGCCACTATAGCAACAAATACTAAAAACAAGAATAACATAAATATTTAAGGGGGCTCCCATACAAAAAACGTGATTTTTTTGCTCGTTTTTGCTCGATATTGATAACGGTAACGGGTAGATACTTGAAATGTTAACAGAATATTTAGTTATATATTCACTTTAAAAATTAATAATTAAATTAAAATAAAACAAATTTTTAATCCCATACAACAAACGTGATATTTTTGCCGTTTTTATAGATAATGGTACGGAACCCTTCGTGCGCGCGTCCGACTCGCACTTGGACGGTTTTTTTTTATTTTCGATTACTCAACTCATTTTTGAGTAAATAGATAATAATTGCTTCATATTTTGCAATAAATTACTGATATGGATCAGTGTCGGGTTGTATCTTGATCAAAATATGATTCACGACTATACTAGATATGTATTTACAGAATTATAATCATTAGAACCATTAATACATCTCTCTAAGTTAGATTTGCTCCATTGAATGACTTTTTCATGAAATCACGACATTGATACTGTCCTGCAAATTGCAAAAAACTTAAGAAAATTTAAATTCCGCGGGATACAGCTGCGGCTTCACCTTAAAAAAACTCCTTCAAACAACTTTCACGATGTTAATTTGTGGGCTTAAAACACTGCCTACGCCATATAATGAAATATATGTAGATAAAACAGTAATTAACAATGTAGGTAATTGATGCAATTATGATTTTAAAGAATCATGTCTCTCAGCAAAACAATATTACGCAACATCATACAATTAAAATTCAAAATGTAACAACTGACGAACTAAGTCCCGTATTACAGAACGTCACTCAATACTCAAGCATTACTTAAAAATAGTTTCAACCAATCAAATGGCTTGAATCTAGTTTTAAGTATTGCTTGAGTATTGAATGACGTCCTGTGATACGGGCCTAAGTAATTTAGTTTTTACACACAACATTTTCAGTTGATAAACATTATTTTTTCATTTATTTTTTTTTCCATATTAGGTAAATGTAGTTTCCGTTCCATGGTTACGGAAAAACCATGGAACGGGAACTTCTATCGGAACGGAACGGAATCTTCTTCAATCTGACGGGGTCCGATAGGGCCAATGCCTGCCAGGGTTGCGAGTTTGTCCGAAAGGGATATCGTGGCCCTGGCACACAGGCAAATGAAGGAATACGGGTGGGTTTTAATCAGTAAAAGTCTGACACGCCTACCCGCTAAGTTATTTGATAATTTCCCAACCAAAAAAAAAAAGGGTAACGGAAAAATAATGGTGAGAAATTGCGTTATTGTGAACTAAAATGAAACAATATTTTAAAAGTGAAAAATCTAATTCGCAAGAAATTAGATCAAAGTGTTAACATATCAATTACATTGACCACGACGTGTACAACAAGGTCATATTATAATAACACGTAAGTACCTATTCTTTGTAAAACATTAATTTTCTGCCTATTACGGTTGAGAGGTCATGGACAAACAAATGGCGCAGGCTTATTAATGGGATCCCGATTATTTGAGTAAGCTCTAGGTTGCCGACCTGAAAGGAAAAACGAAAGCTTTATAAGACCACTTTCTTGTTCTTTTGTTACAGAGGTTTATCTAGGTCTATACAACTTGGGCATTTGAATTTTGGCATGTCAGTGTTCCGGAACACACAGGTGCTTGGGCTTCGAAACAACGGACGTTTAGGTACTGGTACAAATCTGTTGTATTTTAATAGTTATACAAGTTCTGAATCTGAATAATAAATATGATTAAACTAGCGATAGCGTCATCCGCCATGCGATTCTGGTGTATGTTCAACGACTCGACTCGTAGTGAAAATGCGGAGCAGTTGGCCCACCGGCATGGCTACACGCAGGCATGGCGATGGTAAGTTCTGCCGTGCGACACGGTTTCAGATTTCAGATCGCCAGGCAGACTAAAATTCTAAAAAATATTTTTTTTAGATTTAGTTGGGGATCAGATCGGTCGATCCTAAGAAAGAAGAACTCATTTGAATCAATTAAATGTAGAAATAAAAAATTACCGCCTCATCTCCTAGGTTTCTATTACTCGTAACATTTTATTAAAAAAATAATTTCATAACGGAGATATTGTGTCATATTTTACAGGAAAATTATTGCCCTTTTCGACACTGAGTTGCTGAAATTATATGAAAAAATACCTGCGTGAATAGGTGCCTACTCACGCAGGTCTTTTGGTCTAGGTAGTATAATTATCTTTATCAAATCAAAAACGTTCGTTAGCTGAATCATATAGAGCAGATCAAATCCTTGACATTATGTTATTTAGACGTATAGTTCAGGAGTTACCGCATGTTTATTAATCACGCGCAATAAAGTAATTACGGCTGACCAACGTTCTATAGACTGCTCAGTATAGTTTGGTTCACCAACTCCAATTTTGCGAGCCCGACTCGCTATTGGCCAGTTTTTACCCTTTGGGTATAGAACCCTAAAAACATAACTAAGATAATACAATTAATTGTTCATAAAAATACTGCAAAACTATATAATAAGCACTAAAAAAAATTCAAGTCGAAAAATCTCGAATGCAGAAGTTTATAACTGCTTCAAGTTCCAAACGAATATGAAAACATGCACTTATCGAAATTATACAACAAATTATGTGACGTGTGTGGACATGTACGCTGACAAATACGAATTTTGTACGGTTTTACCGAGACATAATTACAGAAATTACATTTGTACCTGGGATGTCCTAGAGGCTTTGACCTGCATCAAACTTATGTTGACATGTACTTACATGTTAACCGCGGCTTGCGTACCAACCCAAGCCACTTATTAACTTGGACATGAATACAACATGCATGTACGAAGTTAAATCTACAACATTGTTTTATTTTTAACTACATATCTACAAGGTGGAGATTTTTGAGAATCAAAGAACTTTAGGTAGGTAGGAAAGCTACTCTAAGGGCTCCGCGACCTTATATTACCGAGTCGAATAAAAACTTATATCAAATTAATTTATAAAAATAACAAAATCATATCCTATATAAACTCAAACTAAATAAACTAAAATATGGCGTCAAAAAATTCCTCCGCAGCGCTGTCGACTGGCAATGTACCCAAGAGACTGGCGGCATTGCCACGTTGTATGGCAATGCTTAGCCTCTGGCCAAGGTAAAAGCCAGCCCTTGGGTCACAGGAAGTGTCAACCAGCCGTTTGGAGATTTCTTTGAATAAAACATGAGCACTCAGACCCCACGGCCCGAGGGTTTCAACCCCAAACGGCATGAAAATATAATTACCGATAAGGTTATTATACTTTCGCCGCTTGAGATTTTCCGCAGACGCAGCAGCAGCGTCAGCACAGCACGCGGAGTCAGGAAGATGGGATGGCGCAAGAGTATCGACACACGTTGCGTCCCACACTAAAGGCCTACCCACCTTCCATGGAAATAAAGTCATGCCGTCCGGTCTTTTGCCATCGTCACGTGACAATCCATTGGGTTCTAATACAGCTGGAACGCCGACGGTGACAAGAGCTCGTCGGATGATGTCATTAATGTTCGCGTGCCGCGCTAAGCGACCCGCACTTCGCCTGCAAGACAGGCCGTGGTGTCCGAGGCTGTTGACAACTTCGCCACAGTGACAGCGATGCGGAGAACAACAAGAAGCTCCTAGTCGCAGGGAAGCAGCGAGGCGGAAAGTAGTGTCGTCGAACAAAGTGCCTATGTTCGACGACGGCAGTGCATGAAGCCAAAGACCCGACTCCCATTTACCCACAGCCAGCAAGCGCGCACGCTCCGCAGTAGTAGCAGACGTGTCAAGTAAATTGTTCTGTACCACTCTGCAGAGCTGCTCATCCCACCGTCTCTGGGAAGATGGATTGTCGGGTGGATCTGAATTCGGGCAAGCGAGTCTCCAGGCATCCATAGCCTCGGTGAACCACGGCACATCAAAATCAATCAGTGTAGAGGCTAGGATTTTCCTGATTAATTTCTCAGTGCCGTGGATCGAGGATATGAAAGCCGGTAAACTAATACTAGAAATTTTGCGGACACCGAGGCCTCCCAAACGAATAGCTTGTGCCCAAGCTCGGTCGTCCATGGCCACATTTAAGATCAAAGATAATGTATGCCGGATAATTTGGTCCATTTTGTCTAATAGGTGAGTAGGCGCGCTGGTCCGACGGGCCCCGAGTGGTCCGCGGTGGGCGCTGAAGCAGCTGGACCGGGAGCTCCTCCTGGAAGCCTCGATCGTGCAGGCCTGGGTGTCATCACCAGACAGGCCTGCCGACATCAACGACGAGGCGGAGTGGTTCCGGGAGGCCATGTCCGAAATATGTGACGTGGCAATGCCCCGGGTCCAGCCCGGACGTGCTCGGCGCCAGGTGTGCTGGTGGTCGCGTGAGCTGACCGCTTTACGCAAAGCGTGCGTTGCTGCGCGCCACCGGTACTCCAGGCACCGCAGGCTCCGTATCCGCCCTCCGGATTCGTAAGCCATTCAGGCGGAGCTAGACGAGGGGTACAGAGCGGCGAAGACTGCCCTCCGAGCGGAGATCCAGCGGGCCAGAGGACTGGCCCGCGAGGAGACGCTGGAGACTCTCAACAAAGACCCGTGGGGACGCCCCTACAAATGGGTGCGAGATAAACTCCGTCCATGGGCTCCCCCGCTGACGAAAGTCTCCGGCTCCAGCTCGTGGAGGACGTGGTGATTGCTCTGTTCCCTTCGCGAGGGGAATGCCAGATGCGGACCACACCGACGACGACGATGCTCCAGAGGTGACCGAGGTAGATCTGAGAGTGGCGGTACGTAGGCTGAATGCCAAAAATACCGCCCCAGGACCCGATGGCTTGCCTGGAAAAGCCTGGGTTCTGGCCTTAGAGGCTCTCGGGCCTCGACTAAGCGGGCTCCTAAGCGCATGCTTGGAGAAGGGCCAGTCCCCACTTCGTTGGAAGACGGGAAAACTGCTCCTCATAAAGAAGCTAGGGCGCCCGGCGGACTCTCCGTCCGCTTATCGGCCCATTGTGCTGCTCGACGAGGTGGGCAAGCTCTTTGAAAGAGTAATTGCAGACCGGCTTGTCGGGCGGTTGGTGCGGGTGGGGCCGGATTTGGCGGAGAGCCAGTTTGGTTTCCGCAAGGGGCGCTCTACGGTGGATGCCATCATGCGCGTTCGAGCCCTCACGACGGGGGATGCTGTTGCACAGGGTGGGGTTGTCTTGGCGGTGTCTCTTGACATCGCCAATGCCTTTAATACCCTGCCCTGGAGTTGCATTGGGGAGGCACTTCGGTATCACCGGATGCCGACCTACCTCTTTCGCGTGGTCGAGGCCTATTTGACGGACAGGGCCGTCATCAACTCCGGTCACCAAGGAGAGTGGAACCGGCGAGAGATGTCGTGCGGTGTCCCACAGGGATCGGTCTTGGGGCCGCATCTGTGGGACATCGGGTACGACTGGGTGCTGCGCGCCTACCTCCCTAGTGGTGTCAGCGTAGTCTGCTACGCTGACGACACGCTGGTCCTGGCAAAAGGGAGTTCACATCAGGCGGCGGCCGAACTGGCGGCAAGTGGGGTTGCGACAATCGTCTATAGTATCCGGCAATTGGGACTCGAGGTGGCATTGCACAAGTCCGAGGCCATGTGTTTTTATGGTACTCGGAACGCGCCACTGTCGGGATCCCAGATAACGGCGGGAGGGGTTCACATCGGCGTCGAGTCGACGATGAAGTACCTGGGACTCGTCCTCGACAGCCGGTGGAACTTCGTCGAGCACTTCCGACGTTTGGCTCCCAGACTGGAGCGGGCCGGGGGCTGCCTTGAAGCGGCTCCTGCCACAATCTGGGGGGTCCCAACGCCTCCTGCCGGAGGCTCTACGCGGGGATCGTGCGGTCCATGGCCCTTTACGGGGCACCGGTGTGGGCGCGTTCTCTGAGGCTGCGACCAGCCCAGCGGTTGAACGCGTCCCAAAGGGTCATGGCCATCAGGCTGGTACGGGGTTACCGCACGGTCTCCCGTGAGGCAGCGAGCCTCCTTGCCGGACTACCACCACGGGATCTGGAGGCAAAAGTCCTCGCGCACATCTGGGAGTGTCGCGAGGAGGCGAAACGCCGGGGCGAAACTCCGCTACCGCGAGAAATCGCGGCACAGCGGACAGAGCTCCGGCGGGATCTCATGGCGACATGGAGAGTGCGATTGTCGCAACCCAGCGCTGGGCACGCCATTATTGCGCTGATAAGTCCCCTCTTTGAGGAGTGGCTGGAGAGGCACCACGGCGTCCTCACCTTTCGCCTGACGCAGGTCCTCACCGGACACGGATGTTTCGGGAGGTTCCTGTTCAGGATAAAGCGGGAGGAAACGTCCGGGTGTCACCACTGTGTGGATCGCCCGGAGGACACGGTAGAGCATACGGTGGAGGTCTGCCCTGCTTGGGCGGAGCAACAATCTTTCCGAAACGTCATTGAAATTTTGTATTTTTTCCTCAATAAAAAAGGGAAATGAATTTTCAAAGATTGGAGACCCAAGGAGACGAAGAAAGTTTTTTTAGTAGAATAAATAAAAACCTTATTTAATATTATATAACAAATATACTTATATCGTATGACCTACTAGTAGTTGTTCCGGGTCTAGTTGTTTGTGTATGTGAGTTTAAATGTTTGTAAACGCACCCACCATACAGCAAAAATTGCAAGAGGGGCGTTTAAAAAAAAAATGTTTAACTGCTCATCACCTTTTACAAAATTTATTTATTTACTTCTTACATATTATTGATTTTCCATTGCGGGGGCGTTAATTGTTGAGGAATTCTCCTCGTAGAGTATCAGGAGAACTGGAACTGATGGTGACTTCACCATATGCATTGTGACGAGCATAAATTGCTTAGCAACCATAGTGTATATCCGAATCGCAACCGAGAAATATATACTTATTATTACGACTTTTGACTTTTGATTTGATTGGACGTAAAAATGTTATTACACGCAATGGGTGGTTATCAAATCCAACCGGGCAAAACTTCTACAATACCTACTCTATTGTGAATGCATTCAATATTATAGTCAACTTTCAAGAACTAGCCAGCATCCTATTTGCGTTTCACAGCTTGAATTACAATCCGAGAGTTATGATGGATATTGCTAATCCATTGCTTCATAAGTTGGAAACATTCACACAACAACGTAAATAACGCAATTGAAGTGGTAAACTCTCAAAATTAAACCCATTGGTCGATTGTCATTATAAGTGAGTTACGCAATTACTCCAGGACCACGCAAGTTGATCTTGTATATGTAATATGTTAAGTGTATTAAGAGTCTATATTACCTCAGCGTCACCTCACTCTTTATCTCGCTCGAACCTACTGCTGGCGGTTACGCGAGCAAGCGAGACACGGTGGCAGGGAGAAGACTCCAAGGCACCGATAACTTTGTTTATTTCTTTTTACGGTGAAAATAACGGTAATTTAAAAAAAATAACATAAGACCTGCTTTATAATAATTAGTTCAGTTAATATGCAAAGTTTCATTATCTAATTTGAAGTATTTTTTTTGAATACGAGCGGTTTTTTGTTCGGTTTGGAGGTAACTTTAGAATTTTAACTATAGATAAAATTTTATGAAATCGTGTTTTCGTCAAACATAGTACTTAACATTAATCCTCAACTTTACCATATATTTATTTCAAAGTTATTGCTGCAGTATTTTCGACATAACGGAGGAAGATGCTTAGCCATTTGAGGTAGTATTAGTATATCTTAAGTTTATATTATTCGTAAATTACAAGTTCGTGATCTAATTAATTATGAAAAATGCTTTAGAGCTGGACTAGGTGATTTCCGATCAGTGATGGCCATAGAGCAGTGGTGACTGGTGGCCCAGTCGTAATGGCCGCGACATGCGAGTTGTAGGTCGTAGGTTTGAACCCAGGCAGGCGCTTCACTTTGTGTAAATTATTTCATCACCACTGCTCTCAAAATGGTGAAGGAAAACATCTTGAGGAAACCGGCATGTCCTCGAACTAAAAGTTCGAAGACATGTGACCTGCACTGGGCCCGCGTGGTAGGTTACGGCCCACTCCCTCTAACAGAAAGAGGAGGCCTGTGTCCCAGCAGTGAGTGGGAACATTATAGGCTGATCATGTATTTCCGATCAGCCGGGGATCGCGGAAGTTGCCCATGATCCCATGATCCCCGGTGCAAGTGTGTGCACACTGGGGTGGTTTTTAGTCGGGCAGACCCCTCCACCCGACTCAGGGCGCGGACGTCCATGAAGATTTTCCATCCCGGGAACAAAAATAAAGAGGTAATTTCCTATGCCCTACTAATTATTTCATGAAGAAAACTCCCACTCCCAGTGTTCGAAAATTTAAGGATGTAGGTAGGAAAATATTTGGATCATAAAAATATTGACATAACATAAAATTACGCCTGTAATCTCAGAAGGGTTAGGCAGAGGTGTACGTATAGCTATTGCATGTTTAAGGAATATCCTCTTTATGTGGTATTTAGGTTAATTAAAATTTGATCTTATTATTCCAATTCTTTTCTTTTTATTCTTTATTTTTTTATTTGTGGCAAGATAAGCGTGATATAATATCTCACCAAGTAGAACTAATGATGATAGATAGAAATAAAAAAAGGTTAAATAATTTATTATTTTACAACTTTAGATAGTAGGTACAAGACAATAAAAAAATCTGTCTGTCCGTCTGTCACCAGGCTGTATCTCATGAACCATGATAGTTAGACAGTTGAAATTTTCACAGATGATGTATTTCTGTTGCTGCTATAACAACAAATACTAAAAAACCGGCCAAGTGCGAGTCGGACTCGCGCACGAAGGGTTCCGTACCATTATCTATAAAAACGGCAAATAAATCACGTTTGTTGTATGGGAGCCCCCTTAAATATTTGTTTTATTTTAATTTAATTATTGATTTTTAAAGTGAATATATAACTAAATATTCTGTGAATATTTCAAGTGTCTACCTGTTACCGTTAACAATATCGAGCAAAAACGAGCAAAAAAATCACGTTTGTTGTATGGGAGCTCCTTAAATATTTATGTTATTCTGGTTTTTAGTATTTGTTGCTATAGCGGCAATAGAAATACATTATCTGTGAAAATTTCAACTGTCTAGCTATCACGGATCATGAGATACAGCCTGGTAACAGACGGACAGACAGACAGACGGCGGAGCCTTAGTAATAGGGTTCCCGTTTTACCCTTTGGGTACGGAACCCTAAAAACAGCCAAGTGCGTGT
This sequence comes from Tiliacea citrago, assembly GCA_963921375.1. Lineage (NCBI taxonomy): Eukaryota > Metazoa > Arthropoda > Insecta > Lepidoptera > Noctuidae > Tiliacea > Tiliacea citrago. The sequence goes on from OY992799.1 coordinate 13,803,255, forward strand.
TGGACCACGCACAATAAAGGGTTCTATAGTTGGGATGATGTATCCCAAGAACGAACTTAACATTGTAGTTGAAAGACATGTCCCCCATACATTCCAACTGCAAACGTAAGTTTGTACGCACCATAATGAGTAATTTACTATGTTATTTTAGGACCATACACTTCTTATATAGGGTTTTCTGTAATCTATAAGTAAGAACTATATTCTGTATTTTTTTTTATAAATTTTAGGCTCAGTAATTTCGGAGATAAGGGTCAATTTTAATCTATTTTCTTAAATAATTTTAAAGGTATTTCTTCTAAAATTATTAAAAAAATATACCTGAAATCCTTAGAAAAAGCCCTTTCATATGATTAGTCACACGGTACCGTTTGCAAAACTATTGTTTAAAATTTTCTAATTTGCCCCCCAAAATTGACTCCCATATTCAAAATTCATATCCGTGTTTGGGTTACAGAAATTCATATGTATACTAAGTTTCAAGTTAATCGGTCCGGCAGATTTAGAGCAAATTCGCTGTGACTGACGGACAGACAGACACACGAGTGGTCCTGTAAGGGTTCCGTTTTTTTCCTTTTGAGGTACGGAACCCTTAAAGCATAAATTAAGAATATATAATTGAAAAAAAACCGGCCAAGTGCGAGTCGGACTCGCGCACGAAGGGTTCCGTACCATTATCTATAAAATCCGGCCAAGTGCGAGTCAGACTCGTGCACGAAAGGTTCCGTACCATTATCTATAAAAATGACAAAAAAAACACGTTTGTTGTATGGGAGCCCCCCTTAAATATTTGTTTTGTTTTAATTTAATTATTTATTTTTAAAGTGAATATATAACCAAATATTCTGTGAATATTTCAAGCGTCTACCTGTTGCCGTTATCAATATCGAGCAAAAAAATCACGTTTGTTGTATGGGAGCCCCCTTAAATATTTATTTTATTCTGTTTTTAGAGTTTCGTACCCAAAGGGTAAAACGGGAACCCTATTACTAAGGCTCCGCCGTCTGTCTGTCTGTCACCAGGCTGTATCTCATGAACCGTGATAGCTAGACAATTGAAATTTTCACAGATGATGTATTTCTGTTGCCGCTATAACAAAAAAAATACTAAAAAACAGAATAAAATAAATATTTAAGGGGGCTCCCATACAACAAACGTCATTTTTTTGCTCGTTATTGCTCGATATTGATAACGGCAACAGGTAGATGCTTGAAATATTCACAGAATATTTAGTTATATATTCACTTTAAAAATAAATAATTAAATTAAAATAAAATAAATATTAAAGGGGGGCTCCCATACAACAAATGTGATTTTTTTGCCATTTTTATAGATAATGGTACGAAATCCTTCGTGCGCGAGTCCGACTCGCACTTGGCCGGTTTTTTTAGTATTTGTTGTTATAGCAGCAACAGAAATACATCATCTGTGAAAATTTCAACTGTCTAACTATCATGGTTCATGAGATACAGCCTGGTTACAGACGGACAGACAAGCAGACAGATGGCGGAGCCTTAGTAATAGGGTTCCCGTTTTACCCTTTGGGTACGGAACCCTAAAAAGAAACATTTTGTTGCATTTCATGTGTAAAGTCTTAATAACCTTATTCTAAGAATTCTCATTGTTCCCAACATGAATATTAAAATCTATATTATGTTCGAAATCGCCGTGCTAATCATTTCTGCTAAGCTTAACGTCTTCTAGATTCGAGATTACATCATAAAACTTGTAGCAGTCATTTTGTCCGATCAATTTTTCCATGCTCGATGTATACCTACTGTGGTCTGTGGAAGTGTCCTCATTGGGTAATTAATACGCAAACCTGAGCGGAATCATGTCATTGTTTGTTTATCGCTTGCAAAATGTATACAGATGAAATGATTACGGTATTTTAATTGTTTTACGGAAGCCTTTTGAGGCGAGTGTCGTAACTTAGGTTTGAGTAATAAGGCAAAACCTGTCTAGTTTCTAGGCAGAATTCATTACTACTTTTATTAAACCGAAGTTGGCTGAAGCTGTTATTAGTAGAACAGCATTACTGTCACCACGAAATACCAATGAAGGTTTCATGAAAACTCACACAACTTACGCCACTTTGACAAGAGGTCTTCCATTGACAATTTATAAAAATATATGATGACGTTCATCATTCGTTTCATTCATTCGTTCATCATTCAGTCACGACTAAGGAAAATATAGGCGCTTTGACACTTTTGATAGGTGCCCGGACCTGACGTCTAAGTGCTGCCACCTAGTGAACGTCTTTAAAGAAAACCCTCATTTAGTTATTATGTAAGTATAGAGCTCTACTGCACTGTACAGAACACAACATGAGGTATTTTCCAAAAGTTATGCAAGCAGTGTATTTAAGGCTTCTGCATCGAATCTTGCGGGCAGTGGGGCGCTGGCAGCGGTGGCGCGGGAGCGGGGCGGGCAACGCAGACCCGTTTGATTTTACGCATTAGATCTTGCCGCTCACGCGCCGCGCGCCACCGCCCCCCCGCTGCCCGCAAGATTCGAGGCAGAGGCCTTAAACTAGCTTGTGCCCGCGACTTCGTTCACGTGAAATTTTTCGTTTTAACCTAAAACATATCCTAAGGAACTCAGTAATAGTGTTGCATACTATCAGTGAAATAATTTTTCTAATAATTGACACCTTAATTGCTTAACAAACTGTTAAAATCTGAATGATTTTGAAGGATATTGTTAAACGATTGCTTCATTTAAGTTCAAAACATTTGTCTACTCAACAACGTAATTAACGCAATGAATGTTGTTACACTGGACTCTCAAACACACTTACAGTAGCAATGGCTTTGTTTTTGACAAATGGAAGCCATTGCTACTGTAAGTGTGTTACGCAATTACCCCACGGAATACTCTGAAGACTAATCTTTTTTTTTGGGTGGGAAATTATTATATAATTTCTCCCGCTCTGGGCGGAGCGGGACAGACTTTTACTGACTAAAACCCACCCGTGTTCCTTTAGTTGCCTGTGTGCTAGGGCCACGATATCTCTTTCGGGCAAACTCGCAACCCTGGCAGCTAAAGATTACCCTGTACATACAAACTCAGAAATACGCTCTGTGTTTTTTTTATTTGCCTTATGTTTTTACGTATTTTAATTCTTTTTTTTCTAATTACCTCTATATTATACTTATTATACAATTATGCTGATAGTGTTAAATAGATGATGAGAACCACTCTTAGCTGGTGACTTTTCGCTGAAATAAGAAAGAAAGTGACATATATGTCACTTTCTGCTCCCTTCAAGCATAATGGGCTCTTACTTCGTGAACGTTACAGAATTTTACTAGTATTATACGTGGTATTTATTTAGGGTTTACATAACGTCCGTGACATATATGTGGGTCATTCTGAAAATGGAAGATAAAGCCCCCCCTTTTTTTTGCCTTTATGGACCTGAAGTGACACGTAGGCAAGTACCTTAGTACATAGGAACGAAAAAGTAAATTGGACGTGAAAACTAATTTTGGAAATTTGGCTGGATTGTGAACGTTTTAACGACGCGGACGTTCACGTTTTTATTTTTGTTTTGTTAATTTGTAATAATGATTAGCGAACTCATAAAGCGATAGTTTGTCATCATCACCGTAATTACATTTGTCGTGCAAACAATAGCAAATTTATGGGAATTGAACACGCGACTGTTAAAGACTGCTCACATTTTTGACCGCACTGACAATTTAATAAAGTAACATAAATCATTGCTTCCTCATGTTTTTTCTGTTGGAGTGATTTCTTAGACCAGTGTGTAATGACTTCCGGGAAATATTTAAATAATCCTCCAAAAACTTATAGATCTTCTAATGATGATCGCCTTTTTTGACACTCCGGAAACTTTTTAGTCTTTTAATGATAATAGGTTTTTTTTTTATAAACGGGCCTCTTTTTAAACTCTGGCGTTATTTCTTTAGTTATTTTTTATTTATTTATTCAAAATCTGTATTAACAATAACATACATAAGTCTGCCAAACTGCATAACAGTTTGTCGGTAGTAGTTCTCCTCGAGCAATGTATTAAAAAATTTGAAAATGAATGTGCTATAATTTAATTATAATGCTAAGTAAACTATACAATAATATACCTACAGTTCAGATCAAAAATCTTACATTTTACAAAAAAAGCATTTTCGCAAACGTGAGGTTGGTTACAGACATAGCTATGGACACAATGAGAGATAATGTTTTTGTAGAACTCTTAAGTTGATCCTTAGACTTGACGTGATATATTATACGTTTGGGGAGTAGCTCATTCGCTAACGTTGGTACTACGTAACAGCTACTAGACTAGAGCAAAGCACAGAAGACGATCTATTCTATTGGATTAGCGTATTGATTTAGTATTTCTGGAAATCAAAATGGAAAATATTAATTGAGGATCACAAAAACAGGCTCACTTATTATATTAGCGTGTCTATTCATATTTTTAGGAAATCAAAATGGGAATTATTTGGTGTTCAATTAAATACATGCCGTAACTTACGTGCTGTAGTCTATAGAGACTTTAGTCGTACAATTCAGCATAAGCAGCAGCATCATTTCAGCCGAAATATGTCCACTGCTGGACATAGGCCTCCCCCAAGCATCGCCACTTCGACTGGTTCTGTGCTTCTCGCATCCAGCGGATACCTGCGGCCTTCCTAAGGTCATCGGTCCACCTTGTAGGAGGCCTTCCAACGCTATGTCTTCCGGTACGCGGTCGCTACTCCAGAACCTTTTGGTCCAATCAGCCATCAATTCTGCGAGCAATGTGCCCACTGCCACTTAAGTTTGGCAATTCTTTGGGCTATGTCGGTTACCTTGGTTCGCCTGCGGATCTCTTCATTTCTGATTTGATCATGTAGGGAAACCCCAAGCATAGCCCTTTCCATTGCCCTTTGGGTGACTTGGGTGACAGAAAAATATCTGCCTTCAACTAACAGCCGCAGACGGTACGAATTTTGGTCAGATCAGATGGATCTGATGATGGAACTGAACATGTATGGTAGCACTCGCACTGTTGCACCACAACCAGGGACCGCACAACCCCGGTTAAGAGTAAAGTCGTATAAGAGGTTACCTTTCTCATTAAGTATCTCTTTGAATGGGTTTTTGCTTGAAACCCAGTAAAAGGGTAACCCTCACTGGGTTACCCTTTTACTGGGTTTCAAGCAAACCTTTATCGTATGGGTTTTTGATTAACCGCTTAGAAAAACCTTATCAAAAACCATTTCAATGGGTTTAGCGAAATATTAAAACAAAAAATCTTTAAATTAATGTTGTTTATCTTTTTACTGAAATTCATGTTTGGTATGGTGCTTGCACGGGAGTGGGTTAAATTTCTGTAATTTTTGCCTAGGACGCACCGTTTTCGAGACATTTGAATTTCTATTTTTTTTTATTAGTTAAAAAAAACCATCTATGATCATTATTGCATGTACCATAGAGGTCATTTCAGCTTGGCTACTTAGTAGCCACACCATATGGGCTTTTGATTAAATGAGAAAAACCCAATCAAAACCCGGGTAACCAAATTTGAATGGGTTATAAATAGAGATCGGATATTCGGATGCATATTTACCTAAAGTTTGAGAGTTGACTAGTATGGAGTGCACTTCAGTGCGGAAAAAGTGTCGGTATCCAGGACCAGCGAAATTTTAAGAACTACTCTTTTGTACTGTGCCTATCTATCTGCCAAGCCTTTTCCCAACTATGTTGGGGTCGGCTTCCAGACTAACCGGATGCAGCTGAATACCAGTATTTTACATGGAGCGACTGCCTATCTGACATCCACAACCCAGTAACTGGGTAATACGATACCCCTTGGTAAGACTGGTTGTCAGACTTTCGGGCTTAACGGGCTTTCCGAGGCACGAAGGAGTCTCGGTATGTAAAGATGGTCATCCATCCACGGACCAACCCCGGCAAGCGTAACTTAACCTGATGGATCGACCCGTGCGGCTGTTATTACTTAGCCACGAACTCCTCTTTTGTACTGTGTAGGCGGGCGAATAAATTATATCATTTTAGCCTAGCCTTTTAAAGTTCTTGCCTAGTTCTAAATAGATAAGAAATATTTGTTATGCTTAGGAATTGAAAATTTTATAGACACGTACCGTTATTAATAAAACCCCACGATCCCGGGAAAAATATATTTTAAGAAGCCGTTTCCATACTTTCATAGCTAAAAATTAACTTTAGGCAAATATGCATCCGAATATCCGATCTCTAGTTATAAATTAAGCCGTTCAAAAAGGTTACCCTTATCGTATGGGTTTTTGATGGTCCCTCCACAACACACCGACGCCAAAAATATGCAATGATGTCTTTCTGTGCTTCATGTATAAACGGTTGGGTTTCAGTTGAAACCCACCAGTATTCTACATACACAAACTCACGCCTTCATCCCATGGGGATAGGCAGAAACTATAGAACGCCACCTGCTACGCTACTTACATACTCCTTTTACTTCGCCAACATTCATACATCTGGTCATACACGCACGCTGGTTGCAAGTGACCTTTCTGAAGAACAACACTAAGTAGGTCACTATGTCCTCCTAGAGCGTCCCCTCCTGACGTTTCCACTCACCTCCGCTTTATGCCTCTGCCTCTTTTAAATTTTTGTCACTACATCTACTTTTAAACTGCACCGTTGCCTTATAACCTCATTTTTCAGCCTATCATTCATAGTCACGCCAGACATGCTTCGCAAGGAACAAATAACAATGTTTTTCTTGCAACAAATGTCTACAAAATTGTCGTCTCAATAATTTTCCTTTAGCCAAGCAAGAGGAACATAAAGATATCGTGGTGACTCACATTCTTTGTTATGTTAAGTGTGAACTAGCTCTAATGCAGCCTGCGCTTGCACACGAATCATGGCACTTGTGCAACCGTTATCTGCCATTGTTAAATGCCTCTAGGATCACTTAACATTCAATTCCTGGTTTGCATAACCTTAGCTTATGTGAATATATGATATGTTTAGGCTATGTGATGTAATTCACGACACGTTATGTAATGCTGGTCATTGATGGTTCTCTTTTTATAATAAATGCCAATTTGTTGACAAAAATAATAATTTGATTAAATAATCATGTTTATTTATCATGTATTTCATATTTTCAACATTTTTAAACATATAGAACATATATAAATAAAGTAATCTGTGGCGTGCTTTCCCGTACTAGTGCGGAAATGCAAAGTAAAAAGCACGCGTGTTGAATACACTGAAAACGTACCTATTTTATCAATAGCTGTTGGTAAAACGCTTCCATTTTAATCACAACTTTCTTTGTGGGGAAACTGACTTATACACAGATATAACATAACTATGAAAAACGATAATTTTATCTGCCCAAGGGCCTAGGGTAATTTAGGAATTTAGGACATAATATTGTGTGTGTATTATAAATAACAACTTATAATTAATTAACCTAATTCATTAATAAAAATAACAAAATTATATCCTAACTTAACTAAAACTATTCACAAACTAAAATATGGCATCGAAAAATTCATACACTTCGCTGTCGACGGTATCCAAGAGACTGGCGGCATAGAATAGAATAGAATAGTTTAGAGTAGTTGTTTTCTCTTTATTATGTACACCATAAAAGTTACAGATATAAATGTTGAAATTTTACATAGGGTGACACAATGGGCGATCTTATCGCTAAAAGCCCTATAACCTAGCCCTAATGCAATGCGTACACTTAATCCGACATCGGCCAAACTATACTCGTACGTCGCTCGTCCGAACATCATCTGATAATGTCGGATGTACGCACTCTGTCACTTTTTTTTGCATTATGTTTGGTTCGGATCGGCCGAGTTCGGCCAACGACGTAAGTACCTGCATGTAGTTGCGCGTAGCCTGAGCGAGTCGTTAGCTTTTCCTCAACAAAACCTTTGTTAACCATTAGTAGAATTTAATTGATTAGAATCTAATCAAAGTTGCACCTAGTCATTAGTTGTGATAACTTTAATTGTAATTAACAAGTTTTAACGATGACGTTAAAAGGAACACCGGCACGCCAACAACTTTGTCTCAGAAGAATAATCTACCATCTTAATAAATAATGAGTCACCGTGCCTCGGAAAGCACGTTAAACTGATGGGTCCCGGCTGTCATTCGTATATCTTTGACAATCGTTAGGGTTGTCAGAAGCTCGAAGGAATTAGGAATTACTAAGGGGTATCGTACTACCCAGTAACTTGATTGTGGAGGTCAGATAGGCAGTCGCTCCATGTAAAATACTGGTATTCAGCTGCATCTGGTTAGAATGGAAGCCGATCCCAACATAGTTAGGAAAAGGCTAGACAGATTGAATAAATAATGAGTCACTGATTATTAATTACTTTATAATATCAGCCTATTATTGGTCCACTGCAAGGCTTCTCCAATGCAACAAGGCAACTTCCAATGTGTAGATGTTAATGGTGTGAAATCTTCCGGTCTACCAGTTCAATTAGGTGTACCTGAAGGCTGAATACTGGATCCACTCTCGTTTTTCTTAGGTTTTAATAAAGATATCCCTTAAGGGGTTCGCAATGCTTCGGCTTCTCCATGTAATGCCAAATCATTGTAAGATTATGTTATAGAAGAAGGTATATAACTTACTACCTACGAAAATATTTAAGTGACATGGAAAGGTCGATTTTGCTCAAAGAACATCTCAAAATAGTGACCACATTACAAGCATTTATAAGTAAAATAAAATAACAAAAAAAAATCGTCGTATTTTGGGAAACCACATGTGCCAACAATTTTTGTCTTTTACGTGGTCTTTAATTTTATAATACGCTTTTTTGATGACGTTTGACGTGGGTTTTGAACTTTATAACGCTGAGTTCTGTAACCGACTTTGACAACTTTATAACCTACTCATCTCCTTCCCCGCGAGAAAATGAATCAAACGGTTTTGCTGAAGTATCTAATAGTTCACTGATAATTAATAACGGGGTCCCTATGTTGTTTCGAACGCCGCTGTTGCGACACACGCTGTTGCGAATTATTTTTCCACTGCCTCACAGGTTCGAAAGCTCACGGACTCGAATGAAGTAGTCGCGAAAGACGCTGTTTCGAAAAACATTTTCACTGCCTCATACGCTCGAATGCTTGTGATTTCGATTTATTTAGTCATAAAGTGTACAGAAAAGTATTTAATCATTTGGGTTAGGTTAGGTTAGAACAGTGACCATTAACGCGCGAAGGCGAGCGAGCGAAGCGAGCGTGCCGCGGCAGCGGCCGCTGAGCGCCAGGTCCCCTCTATTGTTGGTAAATTCAGTTACCAAAACAAAAACTCTTCATCAATATCGAAATCGAAATCAAAAATCGAATCAATATCAAAATCGAAATCACAAGCATTCGAGCGTATGAGGCAGTGAAAATGTTTTTCGAAACAGCGTCTTTCGCGACTACTTCATTCGAGTCCATGAGCTTTCGAACCTGTGAGGCAGTGGAAAAATAATTCGCAACAGCGTGTGTCGCAACAGCGGCGTTCGAAACAACATAGGACTCCCATTAATAACAAGTGATAATAAGTCAAGTCATTACCTATTTATGTTACAAACGTTTCACCTTCATGATCTTACGGATGAATTATTTGATGGCAAAGTATCGAAGCGTTCCTCAAGGTGCGATCATAGGTCCGTTCTATTTTTAGCGTGTATATGAATACCATTTGGAGGGCGTTTCTGAGGCCGTTGTCTTGAGTCCTGAATCGAGAAAGTCTTCAAACGGAATTAGAATATCGGTTTTAATCATCTGTTATTACATGGAAATACAGCAGATAAATAAATCGGGATACGGATAGGAGAATGAGGATTATTGATTAATAAACTGTTTTGATGTATTTATTTATAGACCTGTGTCTTGTACCCACCTACGTAATTAACGTTTGGCAAGTTTTAACAATATTTAAAGACCGTTAATTGTTAACATGATTTGCTACTAACTAACTAAGCATGTATGTAGGTACTGGGAAAAATATTTTTGTTCAGGTCACGGCCGAGTGCGCGAATTTGAGTGTATAACCTGAATACCTGGGTATATGCAGTAAAGATGGAATTCTATTTAGTAATGCTGATAAGGATTTTTTTATATAACTGCGGCGAAGCCAAAAAAAGGAGAATGTGTTTGACCTGTATGTATGTACGTCCCTATGTTCCCTCGTAACTACTAAACAGCTGAACCGATGCTGATGATTGATATTATTATGTCGTTAGATTCCTCTTTATTGCGAAAGTGTCACTGGGTATATTAAAGTTATAAAAATCAAAATGGTGGATTTTGGCGCAAACATTTAGGTTTTTAAAAAAAAAACTCCCATACCTATCGAGTGACATATCAAACTGAAGGGGTTTAAAAGGTGATTACAAAAATATATAGGTACATATTATAATATTAACGGAATATATAATGTTAATGTTTTACTTTTTTTATTAGTGATTAAAACTGTGTAGGTTTTACCTATGTTCAAAGGAAAAACAGGCAAGTTAAAAATGTATACAGGTTTGTATCTTTCTTTTAATATACACGAAATATTATAATGATTTGCAGCATCTCTTCTATCATCGATCTAGTTTGCTGTATGATATTATGAAGACGCAGCAATCCGCAGGATGAGAGAAGCACAGAACCGGTCGTAGTGGCGATGTTTGGGGGAGGCCTATGTCCAGCAGTGCATGTGCGGCTGAAATGATGGTGATGATTATGAAGATATTTTCAACAGATTTTTACTTTTGTTCCGCCACCTAATTCTTGTTTTCTTTTCTACTTTACTTATTATTTTAATATACTTTTGGCCTACTCCAAAAGTGTCAGAAAAGGATCATCTACCCTCGTTAAGAGTAGATTTAACATACAAACCTTTACCCACCCAGCCCCCGTTCGCCCGCTTACACCGCGCATTGTGACACCCCTTGTAAAATTTCTACATTTTTATCTGTTATTTTCATAATGTTCACAATAAAGAGTATTCTATCTATGTATCTTAATTGCAAAATATTTGCAAATTCCTTAGGCATAACTTTTCTTAATTCCAATCTAAGTTTTATCCATAAAAGTCAAATTTACATAATTAAGATGTTAAACGAGATATAAGAACAACCACAGCTGCAAGTTGCCGCCCTTGTATCAAATATTATCCTGTCTTGTTTAAACCACCGCCGCGCGTCGTCACGTAATCTTAACTCAGTGTTAAGCACTAACGATAGTTAAAGACGTAGTAAGTAAATGTATGTTACTTCGTTTTTATTTTAAGTTACAGTTTTAAGTGCTTATTATTAACTTATTTTTTATTTTATTTTTTATGTATTTTGTGACGGTTGCGTTTGTGGGTCGTTGCTGTTAATAAATAGTGATTTGCCTTTTGGTTTATATTCAATAATTATTGGGTAAATTAATTTGTGTCCTGAATACAATATTATTTACGTCAATAGATAATCGAATCTCAAAGTTCGCCGCAGAAATCATAATATATATCAGTTAGATAGAAAGAACAAAGGCAAAATCGTATTTGGTATAAATTTAAGCGTCTAAAAGTGACACATATACGAAAGATATTTAATAAATAATCCACGTTTTTTAAAACTATAATATTATCTAGTTAAAGCCGAGTAAAAAAATAATGTTTAAGAAAAGTTATTTGACTATTTCGTTTTATGTGTTATTGGTTTAGTATTGCCATTTTATTTTATTTTCCTAAAAAGTGGGTACAGCATAATTATCGTGATGTTGTTATCATTTTTAGTTTGTTATTATATTTACATGGATTAAATGAATAAATAACACATTTTTTTGCTGTATATCTAAGCTTATTCTGTGTTCTTCCTTTGGTAAGAATATTGCAGTAAAGTAGGAAAGAATCACATGTTATGGCAATTCTGAACTAAAAAGACTAGTATTCAAAGTCTTAAAAAATATAGCTTGGTCGTTGATATTGACAACCGTTGACAGTTCACAACTCTTGACCAGACGATTGCGCTCTGATCTGTGTTGTTTTGCTCTCGATTGTTTATCAGTTTTCTTTGAATTTTCACTTGACCTGGAATGCTTTATGGACTTTGATATTTCCCGTGCGTGCCTTAAGACTCTGTGATTTTCCTTGTGTGACATTGTGCTATTTCTCTTTTGGACACCGATCTTGCTTCATTGTTTGGATTTCGTTGTGAACTGGTTGCTACTAGTAAGATGAGAGGTCGGGGCAGACTGACACGAATCCTGTGTGTCAACTGTAATATATGCGTGAATAAAATGCGCCGATATCCTGCCTTAGAACTGGACACTAGAGTTACCGCATTACTCTGTAGCTGGATGTATCCTCGAATCGTAAGTAGTGTAAAATCTTAATGAGCTATAGTATTAATGGATACCTCATGATATATTTTGTTCAATTCGTAGAAAAAAATCCTCCCTAAGACAACCCACCCACTGACTAAAGTGTTTCCAAGCGCTGAGCTGATCACTTTGAACTAATTAAATATCCTAAAGAAGATTTCAATTAATATAAGATAGATACAATAATTGTTTCAGTGGTGAAGTCTCCCAATTCCATATTATAAGATTTTCAATTTGTTTTAGATTACTGAAGATGATTATGTTTGTGAAGCATGCAGAGATCTTGCAATGTGCAGAGTCAATCATGCTTTACAACAAGAAGCTTCAGGCGGTGATGTCCAACAAGCTGGATCAAGTCACCAAGGCCACACTAATGTGTGTCTTTTATGTGGCTCTTCTATTTTACGTAGACAAAGTGACATAATATTGAGAGACAATCCTTCTGAACTACAGCAGTCGATGATAAATATGTTAGAGAGCAGAGTAGCACCACGACAGGTATGTTAAATTACATTCTACTGAATAAACCTACTTATAAATTATAATTAGTAAAATATGTGACATTAAATCAACAATCTACCTAGCCTTTACCCGGCTATGTTGGGGTTATACACAACTTAATAGGGTATCTCTGTTGGGTCTCATATTATTCCAAGCAATAGTCTCCTTAACAGGAACTACATAGGAGCTTATTTTATTAATTTCTATTTTCAGATAACAGTATCTGATCGTGTGTGCCATCCTTGTTGGTTACGCATACAAAGAGAAGTTCGCCGTGCAAACATTATGGATGATACTAGATCTCTACCTAGTAGTACCAACCAAGCACCCGAAGAGTCACAAGATGACCAACCTTCTGGATCTAATCAATCTGAACCAAATCTAATACATCAAGCGGATGTACAGAGTATAGTTTTACCGGACTACAGACGAGCAGCCAATGCTAATAATCATTGTGTATATCCGAATTGCAGTAGTACCTCATTTCATGGTATTTCTGATACTTTACGTGCCATTGTACTCAGTAATCATAATTATTACCTGCCAAGCCTAGCTCGAATTTGTTCAGAACATTTAATGAGTAACTCGTGGGAGACACTTTTTGATTCTGAAAACAGCATCCAAACATTCACTGCTCAACAGGTACAACATATATTTTCCTTTGTTGCATTCAATCCAACATTAGACTTTGAAAATGTGCAAGAAATGGAGGATAATGTTTTTGAGTATTGGATTGGCCTATCAAAAGAAAACTTCAATACTCTAATTCAAGAATTTCCTCGACTTTCACAAATAAGAAGAGGAAGTTTAGGCTTGGCAGTGTTATTATTAAAAATGAGAACAGGTGACTCCGATGAAAGAATTTCAACTCTAGTTAAAATTCCACGTCGGACCTTGGAGACCTTAATGGATAAAATAAGAGAGGTTCTCCTGCAGGATTTTGTACCTGAAAATCTGGGCATAAATAGATTAAGGCGTGAAGAATTACTGCAACATAATTTGTTAATACCCAATGGGCTTTACGGAAATGGTAATAATGCTATTGTAATATGTGATGGCACATACATATATATTAATAAGAGCTCAAACTATATGTTCCAAAAGCAAAGTTATTCTCTACATAAATACAGGAACTTATTAAAACCTTTTATGATTGTTGCGTGTGATGGATATATTGTTGATTGTTATGGCCCATATAAAGCAACTACATCAGATGCTGATATTATGTCTGGATTATTTGGCTCTGAGAATTCTGGTTTAAGATCATATTTCAGAGAAGACGATGTGTTCATTCTGGACAGGGGTTTTAGAGACTGTATAAGTTTTTTACAGGGATGTGGCTATAGAACATATATGCCAGAATCACTGTTGGAAGGCGAACACCAATTAACCACAGCCCAAGCTAATAGAAGTCGCTGTGTCACTATTTGCCGATGGGTGGTAGAGGCTGTAAATGGTCAATTTAAAAGAGATTTTAAACTTTTTCGGCAAGAATATTTTCATCGGTCTCTACCACACATGATGCAAATGTTCCAAATAGCAGCAGCTCTTTTAAACAAGTTTGGTGTTCGCTTCCAGAATAATGTGCATGCAAGTGAAATATTAGAAATTATTAGAGAAAGGACTGAATTAGAAAATAAGCTGGCAAATATGATTGAAACCTTAAATATGAATAGAAGAACATCCCAATTCCAAAGTATCACTGCTGATCGTAATAATATTTTATACTTCCCTACCCTTGAATACAGAGATTTAATTCTGTTCGCTCTGGGAACGTACCAAATAAGACAAGCTCGCTCATATTATGGCGAGCATGTTCGTTTCCACGGGGGGTACAGAATTGAAGTTTCCAGTGAACAAGTCGATGCCTCTGAATATAATCTTAGAGGTTCTGGCGTGACAACACTTATAAGAGGCAAAATAAAGTCACGCCATGTTACCAGGAGACAATATTATGTTTACATATTGATTCAAAATAATATTCCAAACCGGGCAGGGATCAGTGAGTACTGCTGTAGTTGTTTGGTTGGTCGGCGCACAGTAGGATGTTGCGCTCATGTCATGACGCTGGTCTGGTATTTAGGATGGGCCAGACATCAGCAAAATATTTCCGCACCCGCAGAATTTCTTGATGAAATAATTGTAAGAGAGGATGACGAAGAATAAATTGATACAAAATACTAAACTTGTTTTATTGGTTTACCTAACCTTAACAACTAGGTAGTTTATTAATCCTACTAAAAGGAACCTACTAAAATCAATGCACAGACTTGTACAGATTAACGTGAAGAAAAGTTAGACTGTAGGTATTAAATGATACACACCTACACCTACATTTTACAATATTCACAAGTCATGGTATGCTGAAATAACTAAGTAAGGTACGTACTAATGCGATATATAGCACTTTTACTTCATCGAAATTGAATAATAAATTCATAATTACACATCGTTAGAAGTGACATAAAAATATAACCTACAAAAGTTCAACACTGAATATCTATTAATCTCCGCTTTCTCTAAAGTAAAATCTTGCACAAACTAGCTCAGAAAATAACGCTGATTTAAATAAGATATTTTTCATTTAAAGACGTAGACATTTAATTTCAAATAAAACAATGTATGGGAAGCTGCCATTGTTCTTTCCTTCTGCAATCAAAGACCGGCGGCGTCTTTGATTTATTTGGATTCCTGGGTTACTCGAGCTTGCTCATCAAATCATTATTTCAGATATCATACTGTCTATTCTAATGGGACACTTGACACTCTCATTGAAAGACTGAAACTTATAATTTCTGTGTTTAGGACAGATTTAGAACAAAAAAAAACCTTATGGTAAGATTCTAACGCGGTCCTTGGCGTGCACGAAAACGTGTAATGATAAATGACCAGCATAGACTTAGCACGAGAACCGTAGAGAAGCGTTTTGTTGACGGAAGAGTAGACAAAAATTACGTTTCCGAGTAGACAGTAGAATCGGTAGACAAGCAATTTCTATTCTACAGTAGAGTAGAAATACAAAGCGTCATGCTAAGCCTGCAGGGTGCGTTATGTCTCAGAAAAAGGTTTTTTTCTGAGATATGTTCGAAATACGTGATTAATGGGGGTTTTCATGAAAATTCACGCCACCAGTTGGCGCCACTTTAACAATAGGTCTTCCCTTTCGATAATAAATTTTAAATGTATGATGACGTTCATCATTCGTTTTATTCATTCGTTCGTCATTCAGTCACTACCATAGACCTAGAGAACAGACTAAGCGTTAGGCTCACAAAAGTGACCACTAAGGAAAGAGACAAAGCGACTGTTTGGCCAATAGGTACCTTTCTCTAATAATAAAGGCGCAGTGTTCCAATTTTAATTAATAGGAAAAGTATTGAAAATTGCAGTCACTATTACAAGAAAAAGTAATTATTTCTATTTGTTACTAATTATTATTTCTAGACTGTGAAAGCCAGTAGATAAGGCTTAGGTCCGAGACTGGACGATTTCTTTTTATTCATACTTTTTTCTTCTCAAGATAAATTGAGACAATTAAAATTAAGAATAATGAAGACTATTTTTTATATTATTAATAGCACAAAATGTATTTTTTCTCTTTTAAGTTGAACTAAGGCTTTATAGCTTTATTTGATTGATTATTAATAAATATATCGATTAAATTTCAACGATTATACATACTGGTATTTTACAAGTATTAATTTATATACATTAAAGTCAAAACATCATTGGACCAATCAGAATTCTAGAAAGAGACAACTACTGGCCGGACATTCGCTTTGTCTCTCTAGTACCTACTTTTCGGTCACAACTGAAAAGGGAACGCTCAGTCCATTCTATAAGATCACGACTAAAGAAAATATAGAGCCGCTTTTGACAGGTGACCGGACTTGACGTCTCAGTGCTGCCAACTGAACGTCATGTCAGAAAACCATCATAGGCGGAACAATACGCTACTACAAGGTTCATCATCATCATTTCAGCCAAAAGACGTCCACTGCTGGACATAGGCCTCCCTCAAAGGGGGGGTTTGCTATAAACGCCACGCTTGGCAGGCGGGTTGGCGATCGCAGTATGGTGTTAAAATGCATAGAGAACGCTGCTGCCCATTCTCTAGCCACACAGACAACCCTACACTAAAATAAATGTTTGTATAACTGTAACAAAGGACTTCTTGGCGGGAAAGTGAAGCGTCATGTTAGCAGTTTTGTTTTGTTTTACTAAAATTTGTGTTTAGCCGAATATTAATGTGTTATAGTGGTGGATTATTAACTATTAGGTGTTCGTGAACCTGCATTAGTGTAGGCAAATGAAACAAAACAGTGCAACATCACTATAAGTTCTCTCAAGAAGTCCGCGCGAGGTTTCAGTAAAGTGCCACGTCTTTACTTAAACTCAAGGGGAGCGGGCGGGATATCATCTATCATTTTTATCACGCATTGAATGGAGTTAATTTCATAATTTTTACTTGTTACCTAATTTTACATGACACTGACTAAATGCACACACCGTGCGAAGCCAAGGAAAAAAAAAACTGTAACAAAAATTTTGATTCTGCACAAAAATTGCGACCTGCGAACTAGGTGCTATCTATTACATATCACTGTTTTGCTATTAAAAAAACAGTTTTGTAAAATATAAGCAAAGTTTATTTCCTAAAGTAAAGTTATTTTTGAAGTAACATAATTAGTTCGGCTAATTATTTATTTCAGTGTACAAGGTTAGTTAATAATACAAAATGGAAGAGAACGTTTTGGAACAACGCACGAAACATAATTATATTTCTGTGTTCTATTTATATGCAGGTATCAGCGATAACATCTTACAACCTATATTTTTGGAAGTATTATTAGGTGCATGATTCGTCATAGGTTTTCCCTAGACGTGTTGTTTTTGTGCTTAAGCTTTGAATACAGGGAGTTATTTATAGTGAGTTAGGTAAATTATTTAGCAGAAATTTATGGGATTTTAGTATCTATTGTGAGTTTAAAAAATATGCGCCGTTACCTTTCTTTTTATAAATACCTTAAGCTTGTGCTTGTGCTTGTCTATTAGAGATCCGTACCTCAAACGGAACAAACGAAAACCTTACAGGATCACTCGTGACAGACGGACAGACAGACTTCTGTCTGTCTGTCACAGCCAATTTGCTCCGAATCTACTGGCCCGATTAAGTTGAAATTTGGCACACATATATGGACTTTTGTGACCCAAACACGGACGTGTAACGTAAATAAATGAATTTTGAATATGGGAGTCACTTTTAGGGGCCAATTAGAAAAAAAAAAAAGTTTTTGAAACTGTACTGTGTACAGATCGAATTAAAGGGCTTATTGTAAGGATTTCAGACATATTTTTATATAATTTTATTATAAATACTTTTAAAATTATTTAATCAAATGGATGAAAATTTACCATTATCCGAAACTACCGAGCCTATTTTTTTTTTAATACAGAAAATAGGTCTTTACTTATAGATTACAGGAAAACCTATAAGAAGTGTATAGTCTAAAAATAACATGGTAAATCTCTCAATATTGTGCGTACAAACTTGCATTTGCAGTTGGAATGTATGATGAGAACATGTATTTACTATAGGTACACTTCTGCCTAACCCTTTGGAGATTACAGGTCAAAGTCAAAGTCAAAGTCAAATTATTTATTTCAAATAGGCACATAGATGGCACTTTTGAACGTCAAAATTTACAAATAGAATTGATTCTAGTCGCCACAGGCGTGATGTTATGTTATGTTAAGTTTGTTCTAAGGATATATTCATCTCAACTATGGAACCCTTCATTGTGCATGGTCCGACACGCACTTGGCCGGTTTTATTAAACTTACCTTCCGTTATCGATCATGCGTGAGTAGGTAGGTACTTGAAAATGCCAGAACATTTTCGCGTTAGTTGTTAAGTCAGAACTTGACCTCGATACTTAATTAATATACACTAAGTTTCAGGAATGCCTAATCCTTCAGGACCTATTTATTATATTGCTTGTACCCGTATAAGCGACTGACCAATGAGGATACAGTTGATCAATGTACAATACTTTATGCTATGGTATAGTAGACCTCGTAATTGCTGTACCACTTTTTACAATAATGCCCTGTAAATTGAAACTTCACTAAGGTTGGAACTATATAACGGTCACATTGGTCTTGAAAGCTAAATGGACAGTGACGTGGTAAAGCCATTATTTATTTAAAACGGTACAACACCAATTACATTAAGTAATATAGAAACAATTATTACGTTGACAATAATTATGTTGTATAGATTTTAATTTAAAACTAACATGGAACAGTGGACTCACTTGCATACTTTCTCTCACCGAACACCAGACAATATCTACGCATAGGTAATTTTACTCCATTAATCCGCAAACATATCTCATTCAGGGTTGGCAGTCAGAAGAGCATTTAGCATATTTAGAGTACGACAGACTCATTCGGCTGTGGCTAAAGTTTTGTATGACGGTATCACAAACAGATTGTGCCGGCGCCGGGGGCTCGGACGGTGTCCGATGTATTTTTCGGGCACAAATAATCGGCAGAAAAGATAATGGCGCTCTGGGCAGTTGATACGTCCCCGTAAGGTCTTACAGGCTACCGTGAGGTGATCAAGGCCACTTCTCACCTCCAACGAGTTTAAGCCCAACGTCCCTAAAAGATAGTTGGTAGGCATGGGGGAAAAAAAGAGTAGGTATAACCTTTGGAAGAGACAGCAAGAGTTCGACTATACCTACCTTGTTATTTAGCTGGGATAGTCCCGTTATGGTTTCAGGAGTCATTATGATGAAGGGCTCTCATTTTCCTAGCACGTTAAGCCGTTGGTCCTGGCTGTCATTCGTAGAACTTTGATAGTCGTTACGGCTAGTCAGAAGCCCAAAATTCAGACAACCAGTCTTTGCAACGAGTATCGTGTAACCCAGTAACTGGGTTGTGGAGGTCAGATAGGCAGTGTCTCCATGTTAAATACTGTATTGAGCGGCATCTGGTTAGACTGGTAGCTGACTCCAACATATTATAGTTGGGAAAAGGCTAGGTAGGGTGCCTTTTTTTCAATCTATATATCTATTATATAAATAAAAAGACAAGTCCTGACTGAATGACTCATTAACGCCCAGCCCAAACCCTTGGACCTAGAAAGTTAAAATTTTGTACAGAGGTTCTCTTTATAATGTAGATAAGGAATAAGAAAGGATTTTTGGGAATTCCACCCCTAAAAGGGTACAATAGGGGATGGAAGTTTATATAAAAGTCCGTCAGTTTTGAAGTTAGGATCTTCAAATTTTGTGTTTAGGCTGCCGATTAAACAGGCGCGGGCCTGCGGTCGGTGAGCAATGGGTAGCTCGCCATCCGATAAGGACCAGGCCCAGGTTGACGGCGCGTTGTGTTCCACGCGCGCCTGAAAGAGACTTCAGCAAGAATTGACGGGGTCAATTAGGGCCAATGCCTGCCAGGGTTGCGAGTTTGTCCGAAAGGGATATCGTGGCCCTGGCACACAGGCAAATGAAGGAACACGAGTGGGTTTTAGTCAGTAAAAGTCTGACACGCCCACCTCCTCTCAGAGCGGGAGAAGTTATTTGATAATTTCCAACCCGAGAAAAAAAACGACTGAAAATTAATTTATACGTGTTTCAGTGTTTTTGATAATTACACCCCCGAAGGGTTAAAAATAGGGATGAAGTTGTGTATGGAAAGTCCTTCATTTTAGAATGTAAAAATCACTAAATTTATTATCTAGGCTTATGGTCCGAAGCTAACGCAACGGCGTTGTTAGAATTTCAACCCTCAAGGGGTGAAACGGGGGGATGAAATTTTGTTTTTAAATAAAGATCTTTATTTTTTAAGTTAAAATCACTAATAGTTCGGCTTATGGTTGGCTTATACAAAGTAAATCGTTGTTTTTTTTCATTTCAACCCACAAGGGGGTGAAAAGGGGGATAAAGATTTTTATTGAAGTTGTTCATTCGCAAAATTTTGTATTCAAGTATAAATAATAAAATTGATAAACTTGAAACTTGGCACGAATACTTACCTAAGTAAATCACAAAGTTTTCAAAAAATCTACCCCTTACGGAGTGAAAAGGGGTAGTCAAAAAGGAAACCGTGACTCAAAATCAAAATATTTTATTTCACATAAACCTACATGAGCACTTATGAAACGTCAAAAGCTAGGTGCACGGTTCCAATTGGGCGTTTCCTATGGAGAAGAGCCGGCAAGAAACTCCACGGTTACTCTTTTAAAAACAATGGGCTTTTACAATGTTTTCAAGTTACAGTGTTAATAGGTATGGGAGGACAGTGTAGGTGACCGTCAACAACCAAGTACTTAACAAAATAGAAGATGGTTTACAAAGCTACTGTCTAGTAAGCCTACAACGTTCTTACATTCACAAATTAAAAAAAGAATCTATATAAAATATTACTAAAATAATAAAAAAACTTACCTTTTTAAACCAAATGACAAGATTGCCATTACAACTGCAACAAATCTGAATTAATATTCTGTCCACACACTGACTGGTCTATCAACACACAGCTCAAACCGCTGAACGGATTGGGCTGAAATTTGGCAAACAGATAGTCATTATGACGTAAGCATCCGTTTAGGAGGAGTTTTTGGAAATTCGACCTTTAAAGGGGTAAAAAGGGGGGATTTTGTTTGTATGAAAAATGTTATTCCTTCAGTTAATAAACTTGAAACTTGGCACGAATACTAACCTAAATAGATCATAAAGTGTTCCATTTTTAGTTTTTTCAAAGTTCCTCCCGAAGGGGGATTGGGGGATGTCAAAGTTTGTATAGAAAAATTTTAACGCACAGTCCGATTAACTCGAAACTCAGTATTTATACTTAAAACTAAAAATATCGAAAAACGTGTATCAGGGTTTTTAAAAAATCTAATGGGGTGAAAAGGGGTAGTCAAAAAGGAAACCATGACTGACTGGTAACACACAGCTCAAACCACTGAACGGATTGGGTTGAAATTTGGCATATAGATACTTATTATGACATAGGCATCCGCTAAGAAGGGGTTTTTGAAAATTCGACCTTTAAGGGGGTGAAAGGGGGATTTTGTTTGTATGAGAAATCTTATTCCTTGAGTTAATAAACCTGAAACTTGGCACGAATACTTACACCGAAGTAAATTATAAAGTTGTCATTTTTGTTTTTTTAAACTACCCTGTAAAGGGGAATTGGGGGATGTCAATGTTCGTATAGAAGAATTCTGATAGTGACCCATTTTAACGCGAGGTCCGATTAACTCGAAACTCGAGTATTTATACTAAAAACCAAAAATAAAGAATAAAATGTAACAGCTTTTTTTTTTTAATCTTTCCCTAATGGGATGAAAAGGGGTTGTCAATTTTACAAGGGAGGATTTTACTGCGTGGCTTGGTTAACTTGAAAATTGGTATTCATACTTAGCAACAAAAATTAAGTATAACATATACATGTTATACTTAATTTTTGTTGCTAAGTATTAATACCAATTTTCAATTTTCAGAGTTTTTCGAAAATTGACCCCTGGCGCAAAAATGGCTGAACGGATTTAGATGAAATTTATTAACATAGTTTATAATCTGCATTAACACATAGCGTACTTTTAATTCCGTTAGTACGTTCTCGTGACATTTTTTCGATATCCACGCGGGCTAAGCCGCGAGCAAAAGCTAGTGATCAATATACAAACCCAAGACCAAAAAACACCGATCAATAAAGTAATCTTAATCCCAACCAACCAATGCGTTTAATTCTTTTAATTAAAATTACCTCGTAATGCAACACCATTGTTTATGATATCCCGGTGCCTATTATATATGCATAATGTCGTCACAATGCCTGATTAATTCAAGAGGTGAATGCAGTATAAATTGTGTTATGGGCGAGATGCAGGCTTCACTTCCCAGCCAAGGGTCGAACGGAGCTCACGGAAGATCGGTGAGTCTAACTACCCTTCAGTTAACACACTGAAAAAAATGTTTGCATAACTGTAGCAAAATTTTGGTTACTGCTTGTCACAAAAATTGTGACTTGCGAACTAGGTGTTATCTGTTACATAACCCTGTTTTACTATTAAAAAAACAGTTTTGTAAAATGTAAGCAAAGTTTATTTCTGTAAAACTACAGTTGAATTATTTTTGAAGTACTTAACTTAATTATTTCGGCTAATTATTTCTTTCAGTGCAGTAGACCTCGTTATCTTGTCGCTCTGACTTCTCTTTTTTAAAGGGATTGAATGTTTTAATTTATCGACAGTCTCTTATATTGATGTTTGTAGTTTATACTTATTATGCAACGATGCGATTGATTTTTTGCTATTCAAATCTCTGCTCAATCTCAATATAGCGTAGGTACTACTTGATTAAAGATAAGTAGATAAACTCGTTGGTTCTACGGGATGCGATAACCTTAGATAAAGAATTTTCCAAAATCCCTTATTTTCACTGGCGATGTAGAATAATTGTATAAAGTTTATTGTAATTATTGTGGAAAACTAGGATATTCAGTCATTAACTAACGAACACCTTTTCTTTTTTTTTTTTTTTGTGTGGGAAATCATCAAATAACTTCTCCCGCTCTGGGCGGAGCGGGAGGGCGTGTCAGACTTTTACTGACTAAAACCCACCCGTGTTCCTTCCGTTGCCTGTGTGCCAGGGCCACGATATCAAGTAACGAACACCTGCGACTTATATTTATCCCATTTTTATCCGTTAGTAGTAATTGACTCATTGTCAGTATAACAGGGACATAGGTATATAATTATAATTATGTGGGTTTTTTAATGAAATAGCCTGTTGTCTGAATGCAGCTTTATCTATTATATCTGTATTCTAAAAGAACATACAAAGCAGGAGTGAGCTCGAAATTTGAAAGGGAAGACAGAGATATATAAAAATACTCGGTGACAGAGAATAAGACGAATAAGATGAAGTAAGAGCCAAGAAGTGTATTTTTTATTTATATTTAAATTAAAAGACTGAAGTTAAACGAGTTTTCAAGTTTCATTTTGATCTTGCACCCAACATAAATATATAAATACAATACCATCGTCATTTCCATCGATGAATAAAAACATTAAATCCCTTCAAAAAAGTGACGTCAGTGCGACAAGATATAACGGGGTGTATGGTAATCAGTTATCACCTTTCTTTTAGTATTTTTGTTTATTTTCTTTGGGAGTGCGTTTGTTAAAGTAGGAATTCTAATTAAGTCATAGATTGAAGATTTTTGAATACGTATTTTGGACAACTATTAATAATTATGTTTCAGTTTGTTGACATTTGGATTATTGTTTACTTTTATGTTGTTGTTACTTCAGCATTTTCTTTCCAATCATTCTTTGTCGGTTGAATTTATTTCTGTGTTGTGGTTTACCGAAACATTCAATTTTTGAGACAGTGGTGCCGGTTTTGTTGTTGATGTCTGTGCTTGTGCACAACAGAAACGGCACCGAGTAGTCAAAAAAAAAAGCTTAACTTAATTTAAGCTATTTCCATCTTTTTCTCTCTAATAAACCAATAAACATATTATTATTATACCTATTAGAGCTGTAAATTTTAGACACAAACATTGTTGATAATTAATGCATTTATCGCTAAGTATATTTATCACATCATTCTGTCCCACTGTCAACTGTCAACAAACAGAACAACTATTTTAAATTAATATCACCTGTAACGCTAACTTAATTTCATCAGACACCGTCCTTGTCTCGAACTATCTGTTAGCACCTAAGAGATGTCAGTTCTCTAATTTCAGTTTGGTTTGTGAACAAGGGAATTGGCGCCAATATTGACATTCTTTAGTTCTGCAGTATCTGTAAACCAATTGTACCTAAGAGCTGTCAATTTTAGACACATGCATGAATAGTTGAGAAATCAGCCTACTAGAAGATAATCACTAATACATTTGTCGTTAAACATATTTTTCACATCATTCTGTCCCACTGTCAACTGTCAACAAACAGAACGACAATTTTAAATTAATTTAGCACTAAACCTATTTAATGATTTGTGGTGCAAGTGGGCTTTAAAATATGGCGAAGCTCAAGGTATAAACTAATCACCTCTACGAATCTAACTTAGTTTTATCAGACACCGTCCTTTTCTCAAACTATCTGTCAGTATCGGCTCATCGTAGCGTTGGAAGGCCTCCTACAAGGTGGAGCGATGACCTTGTGAAGGCCGCAGGTATCCGCTGGATGCGAGAAACACAAAACACTTCACCACTTCCACTGCTGGACATAGGTCCAGCAGTGGACGTCTTTCGGCTGGAATGATGATGATGAATGAATGCTTTGTTTTATTTAAATGGCGAATGTCACTTGTTTCCGCCTCAATAGAGATCCTTGCAAAGTAATGGATCGTAAAGAGTACAGTCATTACTCTTTACTATAATAATTATTATTCTAAGTGTCACATAAGTCAGCGGTTCATAATAGTAAGAAGCGTTTATTAGGTTTATTTATTAGGTTAGAAGTATTGCCCAAGAAGCGTAGCGACATTGTAAGTATCTAAGTAATATTAGTTTTTCCCGCTCAGAAGTTTCTGGTCATTTATATGTTAATAAAACATTTGAATATAATAGAATTTATCATATTATCTTTGGGTTTTTCGACCATTGTCTACATAAACATTAGTAGGTACCTGCATCTGTTATCTAATCTACCGCATTAAAATGTATTTATTTAGAGTTGGTAGGTACCTACTACTGTTTTCCTGAATGCTGTAGCATTCAGGAAAACAGCTGATTAATGTTGAAAGTAAATCTTCCCAATAAACTGGACCGCCTTGTTAATAACTACATTCGATTCGTTTTCAATCGCCGTAAGAATGACCATGTAGCCGCGCATCGATCGCTTTGAAAATGGTGACCCATACCCCAGCACAGGGCGCTCAGGGCGTTGATTAGGCAGCCTGTTTTCTTTGTTATCTGAATTCTCATATTTAATTGTTATGCTATTGTTGGTGGATTGACCAGAAACAATCAGAATCAGAATCAAAAGTCATTTATTGAAACTAAGCTGAGAATCAGCACTTTTTGAACATCAAAATTACATAAGACAGTCCTCCAAAAACGCCCACTCTTCATCTCTTGCTAGTGCTTTATCTGGGAAGATGAAGGGGCGTAACAAACTCAGAATCATCCCAGCGTTGATTTGTTGGATTCGTTTTTCTCACTACTACGTAACTTTATTTCTCATCAATCAACTCAGCCTATATCAGTCCACTGCTGGACATAGGCTTCTCCCAGGCTGCGCCACAACACCCGTCCTCTGCCTTCCGCATCCAGTCTGTCCTAGCCACCTTTTTAAGGTCATCGGTCCATCTAGCTGGGCGGCGTGCCACACTACGCTTGCCGATACGCGGTCTCTACTCCAGGACTCGTCTGCTCCACTGGCCATTGGTCCTTCGAAAAACATGGCCAGCCCACTGCCACTTCAGCTTGCTTACGCTGCAGGCTATGTCGGTAACTCCGGTTATTTCTCCTGACAAAGTATATTTTGTTTATATGTGTGTATGTTGGTATCTAAGCAAAAGGATAAGGATCGTGCAAGTGGCGTTCTGTAGTTTCTGCCTACCTCCATGGGAATGTATGGGTAGGTATGTGTGTAGGTATCTATGTATTTATTTTTGTATTTTTTTTCAATACCGTCTGCATCACCGTATGGTAGACTAGCACAAAATCAATCAATCAATCAACTCAGCCTATAGCAGTCCACTGCTAGACATAGGCCTCTCCCAGGCTGCGCCACAACACCCTGTCCTCCGCTTTCCGCATCCAGTCTGTCCCAGCCACCTTTTTAAGGTCGTCGGTCCATCTAGCTGGGGGGCGCCCTACACTCCGCTTGCCGATACGCGGTCTCCACTCCAGAACTCGTCTGCTCCACCGGCCATCGGTCCTTCGACAAACATGGCCAGCCAACTGCCACTTCAGCTTGCTTAGTCTGCAGGCTATGTCGGTAACTCCGGTTCTCTTCCGGATAACTTCATTCCTGATCTTATCCTTCAAAGAAACTCCGAGCATAACCCGCTCCACAGCACGCTGAGACTAGCACAAAATGCCAAAGGCATTAAGTCCGGCTATGTGTAGTTATTTTTGAAATGTGCTTAAAGTCTTAATAAATAAATAATGTGTTAATTATCTTGCTATGAGAAACAATTAAATAGGTAGGTAGTAACTGCCATCGTTTAAAATAAATCAGCGAATCATTCGTTTTCCTGCTAAACTCGTTAGCATCTTGTTGTATATCCATTGAAACTAAGAGCTGTATTCTTTGCTCATTGTCGACTTCTTTGCTAATCGACTTAGCTAGTCAAAGGAAGTTCATGCGGTTATACACAATATGATCTCGTAGAAACAACACATCCAACTCGTCCATGGTAACGATTAAGGTACTTATGCTTTGCTGCAAAATGTTTCCACAAGAATACTTGAAAGTATTCTTGTGGAAACATTTTGCAGCTGCTTAAGTAGGTACTTTTGAGGGATTTTCTCATGCAATTACATACATCAGAAGTTAACGGTAGAGCCCCTCCTAATATTAAAATAAGTATATGCAACAGTCATTAACGGTAGAGCCACAGGTATATTATTCAGTCAAGGAGTATCTGGATGACATTTTTTTTTTTTTTTTTTTATAGTTTATATTTTTGACTGTAATTTTGTGTTTGTGTTTTGCAATCTTTTGGCGTTATGTATTTTTTTTTTAATCTTTTCCTAATTTCATGACATTTTTCTTCCTATATGACAATTGTAAAATTTGAACTTGTGTAACTTTGACATTGTTCATAATAATCTAATTTTGTATGCCTATCGGCGGGACATGGTTTGTACATTTATATTGGAAAACACCTTTAATCACCTATGTTACACAGAATGAATTATTATTTTATTAGTATTTTGTAAATGTATTCATTAGTAATGTAGGCTTGTTTAAAATATAACATCATGTCATAGAGCTAATTAATATAGATAATAGCTTTTTTTTTTTTTCTCAATTAGTTGCGAAATTTAATTTATTTAATGTTATGGAAGTCAATTCCTAGGCTGCAAGGTTGTGTCTATGTAAGTCCTGCATCCTAAGAACCACTAACTCCCAAAATACAAGCTTGACTTAGTTTGGGAGTTGGTAGATCATTTATTATGTGCTGCTGTACAACCATCATACATCTGTATACATCTTTATTTTATAACCGATTTCCAAAAAGGAGGAGGTCATATTATTTAATTTTCTATACCTACTACTATTAAAAGGTACAATTTGTTTGTAAGTTTGTATGTAAGGGATAAACTCTGGAACTGCCAGTCGGATTTGAAATAATCTTTTTGCATTTGGTAGCCCAATTCTTGAAGAAGGCTATTTAACATCACGCTCCGACCCTTGGGAGACGAGTAAAATAAAAATAAAAAAAGTCAGAAAGAACGCTAGCGAAAACGAAGTATATATATACGATAGTGTTGGCGGCTGATGCAATGCAATGCGACAAAGTTGGTCGGGGCTAATTTCACGCGGACGAAGTCGCGGCAGAACCTAATAGTATGGTTTATTGTATATATGCAAGATAAGGTTGACACCTTGATCTCATATTTTGACATTTAACATACTTCCTATCCATGGATGTCCTATATCCAACTTAAGGCGCTGACAAAAGACAAATAATCTAATTAGGCTTGTCTTAAGCGCAGGCCACACCGCCAGCTAGCTTCTAGGCGGGCGAACATCGTTTCACCTCTTTACATGGTTAGTCGGTAGCTCGCGGTGTGAACCGAAGTATGTAAAGAGGTGAAACGATGTTCGCCCGCTTAGCCCGCCCGCCCGCTAGCTGGCGGTGTGGCCTGCGCTTTAAACAGTAAAATTGCCAAATCTATATAGTTTGTGGTAGCGGAAAAAATATATGTTATTCTTGAACATATTTCTCAGAACTTGGTTGTTACCAAAACACGTTTAGAAAAAAAAATCTCGATACAAATTAACGGTAAAGTAACCTTTTACTTTGAGTTCCAATCCAAAATATCTGTTCTAAATATTAACGTACGATTGGTACCTATTTAATTAACAATAATAACGTGTTATTTGAATGCAGAACTTGGTTGTTTTTTTTATTTTCGATTACTCAACTCATTTTTGAGTAAATAAATAATTCCTTCATATTTTGCAATAAATTACAAGCGTTGTGTCATCGCGCTTCTCTTTCTTTGGTATACAGTCTGATACGCTTTTGTATGCAGTGACCGCGCTTTAGCTGTTGTCAGCGTCTTATGCTGTAGTCCATGACTTTATTCGTATCTAAACTTAAATCTCTTATTAGATCTGCTGGGCGTTTCGATACGGGAGGAGTTATTTATATTGTACCGTCATTTCAATCAAAAGTCATTAATTCAAAGTAGGCTTACAATCAGCACTTTTTGAATGTCAAAAATTCATAAGACAGTCTCCCAAAACGCCCGGGCCTTCACCACCTTCACCACCATCCTAGAACTTTAGCTGGGAAGAAGAAGTGGCGGAACGAACTCTCCAGCAGCACAGCTGTCCGTTCAGTAACTGTACCTCTTCTAGATTTCCCAAAATTAACAATTTTTTTCTACACTGGCAACGGTAAAATATGCTGTATGTATATATGTGGTGCCTTCAACCTTCCACCAATTGGTAATGACGTCTTTCAAAAATATACAAGTGAGTTTTTCTCTTTTTAAGCCACTCTTCGTCGGCTAAATTGTACAGTGGCAGACCTTCGGGAAAACCGTTTCTTGGCCGTGTTAATTGAAACTCAAGAGACTGATTATTTTGTTAAAATTGCCACGATATTAACCTTTGATATGCATATTCACTCTTAAGTAAGTCTTTGTAAGTCTCTTTACTGATGTATGTGCCCAAAAGTCTGACAACCAGTCTTACCAAGGGATATCGTGTTACCCAGTAACTGGGTTGTGGAGGTCAGATAGGCAGTCGCTGGATATAAAATACTGGTATTCAGCTGCATACGGTTAGACTGGAAGCCGACCCCAACATAGTTGGGAAAAGGCTAGGCAGATGATGATGATGCATATTCACTCTTACTTGTAAGTCTCTTTACTGATATATCGAGTCCAACTATTAACTGGTGCGATATAATCAACTATCGCCTATTACCCTCTGTAATCTGTTTAAAACGATATTACAAGTCGTTTTAACGGACTAAACTTTACTGTGTGTTGTTTCTCGGTAAAACTCCTGTATAATTTTGTAGGAGTCAAAAAATCTTATAACGAAATCTAAATAAAAAACCCATACGTACAGACGAAGGATCGCAACAATCGTTCCATTATCAGCGTCACAATGAGACAATAGGTAATCATAGTAATTAATAACAACGCCGCCTGTCCGTGAACCTCGCCAAACAATTACTGTCAGTCCCAACCATTGTCAGATGGTTTCATAATAAGCAGCGGAAAAATATTGATTCTATATACACTGTACGCATGAATTGATGTATTAATTACTTGCACTAGGTAATTGCGTCAGTATTAATTGCAGTTAGATCCGATGCTGTAGGCTCGGTTTAATTTGCTCCAGCAACAGCCATATTTGTATTTTGTCGATGATATTTTTAGTTGCATCAAACCTGTGCGTAAAAACATCACAGGTAAAGTACCAATATTTTAAGAGGTGTTACATTACATCAAAACAATTAACTTTAAATAGAAATTAAGTAAAGTTTTTATATGATATTTTTGTTTTAATTTACGGAACAAAATAAATAAATTAAAATTTCGCCCAAACATAATCATCCTGTGCTTTTAACTGACAAGACACACTTTCTGTCAAGTGAACATCGTCGTTTGTGACTAACGTCAATGATTGGCGGGAAAACTGTTAGTAATTAATTAGCCTTTGATAATAGCAAATTGAAAGGTTAAGACTGTTGTAATTAGTAATAAAACTCCGTTTTAGTAAACCTAAACATTTATTTACATTACAAGAGTTGTTGAAAATGGCGACCCTCTTTTTCAATGCATAATAATGCTCGCTTTTGGATGTTTCTATTAACACGCAACAAAATGTATCTTTCTCTTTTCATGACTTCAAAGGCGTTGGTAATACGTGCTCGTAGTTCTTCAAAAATTCTAATCGTATGACTGTCGTCTCCGTATACCAAATCTTTGGCTCGACCCCATACGTGAAAATCTAACGGGGTTAAATCCGGTGAGCGGGCTGGCCAGTTCACTGCACCTGAATCACTCCCGCCGCGGCCTATCCATCGAGCTTGGTATTGAATCGTCAAGTATCTTCGTACGGCACGATCATAATGGGCGGGGGGGCACCGTCGTGTTGAAAGTACATCCTCCTACGGAGACTGAGAGGCACTTCTGCTAGCAATTCAATTAGATCTCCTTGTAAGAACTCTAGATACGTTGTTCCATTTAGGCGATTAAGAAACACTGGACCTAACAAATAGTCGCCAAGTAATCCTGCCCATACATTGACGCTAAAGCGAGTTTGGAAGTGATCAGGGCGTGCTAAGTGGGATTCTGTTCCGACCAAAAGTGTGAATTATGAATATTAAACAATCCCACCCTCGTGAATGTGCACTAGTCGGTCCAAAGTATCTTGCATCGGTTGTTTCTTCAAAGCCACTGACAGAACTCTACACGTGGTTCATATTCCTGTGGCTGCAGTTCTTGGACACGCGTAAAATGATATTGGTGCTTTCCTTCGTTTTAGGAGTTTCCATACGTAAATATCACTAATGCGAAATACATTCGCTGCATCCCTTGTACTACACATTGGATGACGGTCAAAAAAATTCAAAATTGAAACTTCTAGACGAGGTGGATTTCGAGGCCTCCCGGCTTCACCTCTAGGCGTGAACGTTCCCCAGTCACTAAATCTTTGCTCAGCTCGGTAGATTGTGCGAGAATTCACATGTGTACCGTAAATTTCTGCATAGAGCCTAGCAGCACTTGTCGCACTGTAGTTTGCTTCGCGATAGCAAATTACCATGTTTAGGTAATCGTTATTTGTGTAGCGGTAAGGCATTATTTGTTATTTAGTGGTTTATTATACTAAATAATCTGAATTCAGACACAATAAATAGCATGACACAGACATTTATTTATTTAAGTGAAGTGGCCGTTGACTCATGACAGTCAAGAGGTTTCATAAGATAATCTAAGAGGACGGATCACGGATTGTTGACTATCTATTAACAGGGTGTTTTTACGCAGTAACGTTGTTTCCCTAATTATCTCCAAAAAGTAACATAAACTTTTCAATGATTCATACTTAAGTCTACTCCTAGAGACGAGTACTATCAGCTCTAAAAGTATTGGTACCTAATTTGTTAGCACCTTATATAATTATGTATGATCGACCATGCCACTAGGGTAACTATTGACGACTAATTTTGATTTAGATTTATAAATCGTTTACTAATGTAATTTATTTGTCTTTTCCAGAATAAACACAAACAAAATGAAACTCATTATCGCAGTTGCATTATTATGCATGGTGGCGGTATCCTGGGGAAAGCCCGCCTCTACCTACACAGACAAATGGGACAACATCAATGTTGACGAGATCCTGGAGTCGCAGCGCCTTCTGAAAGCATACGTGGACTGCCTGCTCGACCGAGGACGGTGCACTCCTGACGGAAAGGCCCTCAAGGAAACACTGCCTGACGCCTTAGAAAAAGAGTGCAGCAAATGTACGGAAAAGCAAAAATCTGGCTCAGACAAAGTAATTAGGCACCTGGTCAATAAGCGTCCAGACTTGTGGAAGGAGCTGTCGACCAAGTACGACCCTGATAATATCTACCAGGAGAAGTACAAGACTCAGATTGAATCTGTGAAGCAGTAAGGCACCAAGAAGTGCTGACGAGAATGTCGCTAAGTTGGTGAAGAACGGGTGGTGGCAATGTAAATTATGATCTGAAACGCAGTTACCAAAGCTATAATTGGAGTTTATTCAAATAAATATTATGTTTTTACTAAATATTTCGTATGATTTTTTTATATAATTTTAAGTAACAATTCAGTAATCTTGGGTTTATCCTGTTTTATTCATAACTATAAGTTAATTCATGTTTTAGGTATTCTGATAGCAATATCACTTTTTCTTACTAATAATTATATTTTACTGATAAACCCATAAAAAAAATGAATAAACCCATAAAATCTGGAACTATGACTCTGACTGTAGTAAATTAAACAATAAAAAAGATAAGAAACCTGTTGAAAGCCTGTACAAATCACAATAACTAAAAGTTACATTTAGTCTTCTTCTGCTAGAAACTTATCGAAGGATTCTTTGAATTTCTTCTCCTTATCATATTTTTCGCTGAGCTGTTCCCACGTCTCAGGATGTCTGGCTATCACTGCCTTTATCACCGCCTTTATTAACTGCTTTTGCTTAGGACTGCATTTGCTGCATGTGGTTTCTAAAGCTTCTGGAATTACTTCTGCAAAGGAAACCAAAGTTAAAGTAGCATTTTAAAGTTCGTTAAACAAGCCTTAACAATTTCCCTAATAATAATTGTCTTTTGCTCACAAGGGCTTGCAGTTTCAGGATAAATTAAAGCAATGTTTTAAATAAGACTACTCCTTACTGACCTATTTCAATGAATTACGTTCCTACGCTGACAATCACAAGAAAATATTGCTACTAGTAGAGACTTTTGGATCTTTTAATATTCAATCATTTCCAGCTATAACTTTTTGGTTTTGACCGATTTTAAATAAATTTTGTTTCTACTGCATAGCCAGACAGTCAGGCCTCCTTCTGTGAGTGGGAGTGGGTCGAAAACACCGTTGGTTTACACAACATAAAATTAAGTTAAGTTAGTACTTACTTAGAAAGAAAAACAATAAATTGTAAGCTTACTCTTAAAATCCTTAGCATCAGGCGTGCAGGGTCCCTGGTCGAGGAAACACTTGGAGTAGCTGAGGAGTATCCTATCATTCTCCAGAAGGGGCTGCACATCGAAGCTGTCGTACTTGGAGTCATAGAAGTCTGCTGCCACTACAGCCATTAAAGTAGCCAGGAGTACACAGTCAGCCTTCATGGTGAACTGGAACAGTTAAAACCAAGAAATAATACATTGATCTGAATGAATTGGTCGTGGTTAATAAAATATGTGAGAAAGTTGCGCTTGCCACACTCAGACAATGTAAACAAAGGTTAGCAATCCATTTCCGGGGAGGATGACCATTCTTTAAATCAAACGATCTTTGTCATCTGAGAGAGGCATTTATCAAGATGATACTCTTCTCTTGAGAGCAGTGGTGGCCCAGTGGTTAACGGCCTCGACTTACGAGTAGTAGGTCGTAGGTTCGAACCCAGATAGGCGCTTTACTTTGTGTAAATTATTTCATCACCACTGCTCTCAAAACGGTGAAGGAAAACATCGTGAGGAAACCGGCATGTCCTAAAACTAAAAACTCGCAGACATGTGACATCCACCAACCCGCAGTGGGCACGCGTGGTGGATTACAGCCCACTCCCTCTCACAGAAAGAGGAGGCCTAGGTGCCCCAGCAGTGGGAACATTATAGGCTGATTATGTACTCTTCTCTTGCTAACACTTTTATCCCGCACAACTGTACTATTTCACAATTAAAAGTCTATACTACCTCAGTGCCACCTCACTCGCTCGCACCTACTGCTGGCGGTCACGCGAGCAAGCAAGACAGGATAGGAGGGAGAAGACTTCAAGGCACCGATAGTTTAGCTTATTTCTTTTTACGGGGAAAATAATGGTAATTCAAAAAAAAAACATAAGACCTGCTTTATAGTTCAGTTAATATGCAAAGTTTAATTATCTAATTTGAAGTATTTTTTGAATACCAGCGGTTTATTGTTCGGTTTGGAGGTAACTTTGGATTTTTTTTCTATAGAGAAAATTTATATTTTATAGAGAAAATTGAATCGTGTTTTCGGCAAACATCGTACTTAACATTAATCCTCAACTTTACCATATATTTATTTCAAAATTAATGCTGCAGTATTTTTGACATAACGGAGGATCATGCTAAGCCATTTGAGGTAGTATAGGCTCTTAAACGACGACTGACTCTGCTCTACATTTTACCATTTTAATGACTTTTACCCCAACCAGAAATAATGATAACATCATAGAGTCTGGTAAACGCACCACTTGTAGAAATAACAGTTAGAGTCTGGCAAACGCACCACTTATAGAAATAACAGTTAGAGTCTGGCAAACGCACCACTTATAGAAAAAACAGTTAGAGTCTGGCAAACGCACCACTTATAAAAAATCAAAAGTCATTTATTCAAACTAGGCTGAGAATCAGCACTTTTCGAACGTCAAAAATTACATAATAAAGTCCCCCAAAAACGCCCACCCTTCACCACTTCCTAGTGCTTTAGCTGGGAAGAAGAAGTGGCGCAACAAACTCCCCAGCAGCACAGCTGTCTGTTATAGAAATAACAGTTAGAGTCTGGCAAACGAAACAATGGAGGAGTTGTTGGCATTGTGTGGTTATGCTACTTACGTACTACAGTGTTTATAAACTATAGGTACAGTCAACACAACAGTGGTAACACTTGCACTACGACAATTGGCCTTACTGATATGACATAAAGTCGCTCAATGTCACCCCCCT
The DNA here is from genome assembly GCA_963921375.1 of Tiliacea citrago. Classification (NCBI taxonomy): domain Eukaryota; kingdom Metazoa; phylum Arthropoda; class Insecta; order Lepidoptera; family Noctuidae; genus Tiliacea; species Tiliacea citrago. Next base: position 13,838,723 of record OY992799.1, read on the forward strand.
TCCCCCCCGCATTTAGACCAAGGTATAACAAAACCTGAAAGTGACTGCCTCGTTGGTCTAGTGGTTGCAAGCGCTACTGCTGAGCATGAGGTTCTGGGTTCGATTCCCAAGTCGGGCAAAGTTTTTGGAATTTTCCATTAAGAATTTCTCAGCAGCAGCCCGGAGTCTGGATTTGTGCCCGGTTGATGGAAATAGGCTCGCCCCCTATTACATGGGACTTAAACATAACTGGCGAAATGTGAATGTACTATTGGTACACCTCTGCCTAACCCTTTGGGGAACACAGGCGTGATGTTATGTTATGTGTTTTAAAGAACCCGCCAAATAAAATCGAAAAAACTACTTATTTTTATTTATAGATCACTAATCATTGTGAATTTGTTGAGAAAAATAAATCATTTGATGAAATATGTGTAATGTTTATCATATCATTTTATTTATTTACACAGTTTACATATTCACACATTTTTAGGGTTCCGTACTTTAAAATGAAAAAACGGAACCCTTATAGGATCACTCGTTGTATCAGTCTCTCCGTCCGTCTGTCACAGCCGATTTGCCCCGAATCTACTGGCCCGATTAAGTTGAAATTTGGCACGGACGTGTAACGTAAATAAGTGAATTTTGAATACATTGGCACTTTTGGGGAGCCAATTAGAAAATTTAAAAAAGAGTTTTGCAAACTGTACCGTGTAACTTATCAAATCCTCACAACAAGCTCTTTCAGCTTGTTGTGAGGGTCTCAAATACATTTTTTAAATAGTTTTATTATAAACAGTTTTAAAATTATTTAAGAAAATATATGAAAATTTACCAATCCCCCCCCCCCCCCTTATCTCCGAAACGGCTGAGCCTAAAACTTAAAAAAAATACAAAAAATAATTATTTACTTATAGATTACAGGAAAACCTGTAAGAAGTCTATGGTCGTAAAATAACATGGTAAATCACTGAAAATTGTGCATACAAGCTTACATTTGCAGTTGGAATGTATGAGGGAACATGTTTTTTCAACTACAATATTAAGTTTGTTCTTGGGATAAATTCATCCCCTCTACGGAACCCTTCGTTGTGCGTGTGCGTGGTCCGACACCCACTTGGCCGATTTTTAGGCATAATAAGGCATTCTAGTAAACAGAGATTTTTTTTAAAATCATACATCTCCAATTAGTTTATTATCTGCGGCGTACTTTCCCATACTAGTGTAGGAATGCAAAGCAAGCAAAGTGTTCAAGACACTGTGAACCTAAAAGCTGTGCATTAATAGCCAATTTTCGAACAAGTGCGTTGAAAATAGTTAACAAATACATGTCTGAAACAACGTCAATACATATTTTATATGATATACATATATTTTATACAAGACATACATATTCTTGACAAAAAAAAATCCTACAAGACTTGTCGAAAACAAGTATCACAACTTGTATTGTGGGTGTTAAGGCTCGTACAGAGTGGCGGGATATCGCGGGTGCGACAATGGCCGCACTGCCTATCTTATCCGCGATATGTCGCCAGTCTGCACGAGCCATTAACGCGGGATTTAAAGGCTCTTACAGACTGGTGCGATATCGCGGGCGCGACGCGGCATTAATTTCTTTGTCGCTGCCGGTCGCGCCCGCGATATCACGCGAGTCTGTACAAACTAATCCAATAGTAGGTTTTGGATTGGTAGAGTTATGGCCGCCATAGACGTTCAAGTAATTTGATCAAACAGGCTGGTTCAAATAGTTTCAAATTGGCATGAATGTCTATGGCAAAATTTGATCACATTTAATGAGTAATCAAGATCATGCCTATTGTTGTTGTTTGTTTAAACCAGTCTGTTTGATCAAATTACTTGAAAGTCTATGGCGGCCATTAAGTGGATGCCTTATTTCCATTGGTAATAATACACACTTAAGCGACATGACCGCGGCCATTTTCTACAACAACCAATTAATAGATTAATAACATAAAGTCCACCGACAACTAGCAACGCACGCACGACAGTAAGATTATTTTACGACTCTCACTGTCGTCTCCATGATTGGATTATTTATAACTAGCTTGTGCCCGCGACTTCGCTCGCGTGGAAGTCGTTAGACACCACAATGTACTAAAATAATAGCAACATTTTTATAAACCTTCCCTGTTTGATAATGTTTGTTTATTCAAAGAAAACTTAGATATTTAAAAATATTTTAACAGGCTAATTTAGGTCAGTATAAGTGGTATGCTCGTCAGTAGCCGAACTAGGCAGAGCCTGTATTTCGGCTATCAGCGCCAACCCCTCGAGTATTAGGTACACATATATAATAGCCATTAATATTTCTTTAGTAGATATCTTAAACATAATCATTTTAACAATTTATAATGTATATGTTACGGCTAATACCCGAAGTGCGGCTACACCTAGTTTTAGCCGGTTAGAACTAGGTGTTCGCTGCAAAGTCATCTACTGTTATTGAATCATTTGGGTTAGGTTAGGTTAGAACAGTAACCATTAACAAGCGAAGGCGAGCGAGCGAAGCGAGCGTGCCGCGGGAGCGGCCGCCGAGCGCCAGATCCCCTCTATTGTTGGTCGAAAACATTCGGCTCGTACTAGGTTTAACCAAGAGTAAGTGGCTACACCTAGTTCTAACCGGCTAAAACTAGGTGTAGCCGCACTTCGGGTATTAGCCGTAACATATATACTTCACTTCGGTATAATATCCCTGTATACTATGTTTGTAGTTTTGGTCTCAGTAGCCAAAATATGAAGAGAGTCAGGACTGGTTATGCAAGCGTTGTCCGTGTGAGAAGCAGTTGGTCCTGAGGTCGACACCCACAGCCTTCAATTGGAATTTCCCATTGCTTGCGAATTTTTTCGTTTTAGTTAATTTTGGAACGCCTGCGTTCCTGCTTATAGCCTAATAGCACGCCACTGATACACTGACTCTATATACAAATGTACTCTGTGTACTGACTGATGCATTTTTACAGATTATTCCCGACTTCACTATGATCACTGATATCTCATTAACAGTCCCCTAACCATAGATAATAATATTTACTTATAACCAGAGATGACATGACAGAAGAGGCCTAAACCGTATGTTTTTCTGTGTACGTTCTGTGTAGCTGCTATTAGACATTAGACTTCAATAAAGCAATTCATAATTTGTGGACCATTCTACGAATCTCCATACAAAACTGTCAAACAGATGAATTGCGGGATATGAATTGTACGCAGATCATGTTATGAATTATCAGTTTGTGACCATTTTACGAATTTTAATATGATTCATAATATTATTATATTATGATTCTCCCAAAGCGTCCATTTTAGGCCGTAGTTTAGTTGCATATTCAAAATATAATTTTGGATGAATAATATCAACCTAATTAATATTATAAATGCGAATGTGAGGTTGTTTGTTTGTTATGCTTTGGCGCTAAAATGGCTGAACGGATTTGGATGAAATTTGCCACATGGGTAGACAATGACCTGGAGATGGAGATATGCTACTTTTTATCCTAGATCGCCGACAAAATCGTGGGCAACAGCTAGTAATAACATAATTATATAAGTCTTGAGCCCCAGGGGCTTTCCCATCGGCAAACATCGGCAAGAATGAACTTCCATACAACCATTTATTAACCCCTATTTAACCCCTTAATGGGATGAATTCTGAAAAATCTGCATACCTACGATAGGAAAGTAGTTATAGAGATTAGACACCGTGTGTAAAGAGAAAATAGAATACATAAAATCAAAAACAATTCACTTTAAAAACTTTTTACAAAAAAAAAAAACAACCGACTTCCCAAAAAAACACTACAAAGTGAAAAATAACTTTAATTTCGGAAGTTGGTGGCAAAAAACTAAAATACAGATCCAAAGACGTATGAGTGTGTTTTTGGAAGTCGGTTGTTTTTTTTTTCAAAATGGTTCAATTGCCAGAGATATCCATGAACAAACCTACATCAAAAAAACACAACCGAACATAAATAACCTCCTCCTTTTTGGAAATCGGTTAAAAATAAAACAAATAATATGAGAACATACATACTTCGAAAATAAATATCACTAGAATATTAATAATTATGTAGAAATTAAAATAATAAATACATACGTGGGCAATGTTTTCTTAAAAGTAGGCTCTTAACACTAAACCCTTTTTTGTAAACTGAGCCTATAAATAACCATACTTTCATTTATTATGAACACATACATATTGATTACATTTTTAAATATTTTTATAAAAAACATTTAAAAATATAAAAAATAGTAATAATAATATAAACAACAAATTTATTATTATCATTATACGTAACTATGACGAGTGGAAAGATAGTGTTCGTTCACTCTTCTTTTCAATACTACAATAGCTTAGCTTTGCTTCCCTCGTTAAGAATCTCTTGTGCAAAATTTCATGCCCAGCTGTTTAGGTTGTGCGTTGTTTATCAATGATTGAAAGAATAAATGAATTTAAGAATTTTATTTAGAAGAAGATCTAACTATCTTTTTATCTTAATATTACATGACCACTATTATTTCCAGAACTTCTAAAACCGACTGAGACATTGCCTGCTCACGGTTTTCATCATTTCTCATTTCAAACGAGAAACGTAGCTTTCCATGAAGTTCTAATAACGTTTATGTAATAATTAACATGTATTACGGCTCTCTCTGCACTAATTCACTTTCAAAATAATTATGGGAAATTGCGAGATATCCTGTATTAGTGATTATAGCAACTTGGCGGTGTTTAGATCAAATAAATCAAACCAATCTATTACCACTTTGGATAGGCCTGGGTAACAGGAATGGAGGCAGGTAGGCACTAAAGCTAACCATGAATTAATAAATAAACCGCTGAATCACTTTTACAGATTATTGAACTGTTACAACGTGAAACAGGAAAGTGTGGTATTGGATATTTGCAAAAAGTGTCCTGTGTCCTCAGGTAGGGTCTACCTGTATGCCAAATTTAATCGACGTCGGTTCTGCCGTTAAGGCGTGAAAAGGTAACAGTAAAATAGACGGAGTTATTCGCATTTATAATATTTAAATATGGAAGAATGATGAAAAAAGATGTGGATATCGAGATAATAAATAATATACTTTAATTTCAATTACCTGCTAACTATGTCAAGCCAGGTCAAGATGGAACACAACTGCAAAGGAAGTGACTTACGTAGTTGTATATAAAGCCTTGTTTGTCATTGTCCATAAGTGCGCACAGAGCAAACACAAGTGATTATTACAATCTACGGACGTGAGTATGTTGGTAATAGGCGCATTATTGGATACAGCGCCAGTGAAGCGCATATGCCTACTGCCGGATGACCCTTGATTTCAATGATGATAAAAACACGTACCTGATTCCTCTCAACATGTCCTGTACATTCTACATATTTTAGTAAGCCCATGCCTCGTTTGAATAAAAGTTTGAATAAAGGAAATATTGAAACTGATTCTTCAAAAGAGTATGTACTATCTATATTTATTTTGTCTAAGAACTCCATGTTAAGGTTTAAATAACTTTGATGTAAAATATGACGTGAAATTGTAACAAAATGACACAAGTCAACAGCTTTAATGATTTTCGGCGAGATTTTTGATATATTTGTATTAATTGTTATATTTGAATAAACTTATTGATTATGCCTTTAGAGTGTAATAGAGCAACTTCGGGGGGAAAAGGGAATCGTGGGATGTTCATAGAAAGAGATCCAAAGATTGTTGCTGCTGGTATAGCAAGTGCTCAGTCTACAGACACTGTAGGAGCTGCATTGCAACATTACCTGCTCAAAGATGAAACAGATGCTTTATTGAGTGATGCCATCTTCTCAACGCCTAAGCCGCACCCGCTTCCACGGCTCCGTCATCCAATACCGCAAGATATGCGGAATGCAGGCCCCATCGGGCATGTCGCCCAACTAATCAATCCACCAAATAAAACTAAATTCGAAACTCTTGTTATGGATTTTAAGGAATCGGTATACGCATCTTATTGGAAGAAGAACCTTGGACAAATAAAGGATTCTGTGCCAATGTTACCAGAAGGCTTCGATAAAGGAACCACGTTTGGCAAACCGACGCCGTATCATGGCAGACTCTATGATATAGCAATGCCCAAAGTTCCATTACCTGATAAAACACCCCAGTCGAAACGCGCTGGCGTTCAGATAAATCGCAATTATTGTGCACCTCCATATCATTCAGATGTAACTTACGGTCATCGCACGTCCGCGGACAATCGAGGCACTTGCGGTCGATGTGCTGTCACTGATGATAGAAATGTAATTGGAAAAGCAGATCAGGGGATAGTGAGTTCAATAGACTCCAACTTTGCAGATACCCATCAGCCTAGGATTGGGGAGGTGTTAGCTCCGAATGATAATATTAATGAAGTGCCCAAAGATTATACTTTTGGGATACTGACACCTCCCGATAGTATGAAGGAATGTTTGTCAGTCTGCGAAAACAATAAGGGAGTGGAGTTTTTCAGAACATGCTTAAAGCATCTTAACACTGTACGGAAGGGTTTGTCCAAACGTGTTCTACCAAATTTTTTCAATACTTTTTACTCAAACCTTAAATATTTTGATAAAGATGCATCAGGTTGGCTCTCAAAGGATACAGTTTATGATATTTGTGGTACAAAGCTGATACGATTCGATCCAGCATTGATAGAACCTCTTTTATCAATGTGGGGGGCATTTAACGGATCTCAAATTGAATATAAAATCTTTGTACGTGTTCTTAATTACAGAGTGCCTTCTCCTGAAATCCCGAAAATACCCGATCTACTAGAAGACTGCCTTGATTTTCGTACTACTTATACAGAAATGGTAAAACCAGGACAAGTTCAGGATACTCGTCGAATGGCTGGTTTACCCTCGGGAAGATATTTTGATCTGGATTTTCCAATAACTCCTGAAAGAATGTGTAAAGCGGACAGAATTTGCCTCCCACAGGAATCCGATGCTAAGTCTTGTTTATGTCCTAGCGTTTTGACGCTTCTCTTTGTTACACACCGCGATATGTACCAGAAACGGGAACCAAACGTAATAAGAAAAGTTTTCGAGGCAGCCGGAGAAAAGTTTACAGATGAAACATTTAACGCTATTTGGGATGAAGCTAAACAACTACATTCCCAAGGGTGGGTCTGTTACGAAACATTTCGTCGGACGCTGAATAAACGTACTTCTGAATCTGAATGGAAAGTAAAAACCGAAGAATAATTATTTATAAATTTTCCTTTATTATGTTATCACTTGTAACAATTTAAAAAACGATTTGATATTTTCCTTGGAAATTGATAAATATGTTTATATCAAAATGGATAAGTTTTTGTTCTTATTCTTGAAGGAAATCCTTCCATGCCTGTTGGTATTTGCCTTCAGGATCGTATTTAGCCACTAGTTGCTTCCAGATGTCAGGGTGATGTTTCTTTACTTGTTGAGCCAGCACCTTGCCCATTTGTTTTTGTTTGTCCGTACATTTCACACATCGAGTTTCCAGGGCTTCCGGCAATTTGTCTGTAAAATGCAAAACAATGAGATAAAGCCGATTCTGCTTAACACAATAATGCTGAATGAAACCTAGATTGTGGAAATATTTTTATTTAAAGTGGATCCGCAGAAATACAAATTTTCTTCCGTTTTTAGGGTTCCGTACCCAAAGCGTAAAACGAGAACCCTATTACTAAGGCACCGCCGTCTGTCTGTCTGTTTGTCTGTCTGTCTGTCTGTCTGTCCGTCTGTCACCAGGCTGTATCTCATGAACCGTGATGGTTAGACAGTTGAAATTTTCACAAATGATGTATTTCTGTTGCCGCTATAACAAAAAAACCGGCTAAGTGCGAGTCGGACTCGCGCACGAAGGGTTCCGTACCATTATCTATAAAAATGGCAAAAAATCACGTTTGTTGTATAACCCCCTTCAATATTTGTTTTATTTTAATATAATTATTAATTTTTAAAGTGAATATATAACTAAATATTCTGTGAATATTTCAAGCGTCTACCTGTTGCCGTTTTCAATATTGAGCAAAAACGAGAAAAATGAAAAAAAAAGAAACTGCAAAAAAATCACGTGTGTTGTATGGCTCCCATACAACAAACGTGATTTTTTTGCCGTTTTTATAGATAATGATACGGAACCCTTCGTGCGCGAGTCCGATTCGCACTTGGCTGGTTTTTGCAATTTGCAAGTCATTGTCAGATTGTATCTGGAGTAAAATATAATTCGCGACCATAACAAATATGTATTTTCGAATCATAATCATTAGAATCATTAATACATTTCTCTATCTCTCTAGATTTGTTTCTTATGAACAAATCTCTTTACAGTTTCTTATGGAACAAAAATCTAAGTTAGCGGCCTACCGTTGCGGATCCATTTTAATTCAACCGAAGAATTTTACTGATTACCTAATGTAATGTGTAATCTTTTAAAAACCACAATAATGAATTCGATAATATAATAAGGCCTTTTAAATATCGCTGTAAAAAGCCTAATATTATGTATGTATCCACACAGTTTTGTGAAAAAAAAAATAGTTTATCGTAAGTTAAGACTGGTCGTAGTTTCATTCAAGCCACAGAAGAAAACAAAGTAGGTATCTAACTAAATAAAACACAGCTTACTATTATGCAAGCATTAATATGTAAATACCAAAGATTTCAACCGGTTATAATAAATCGATTGAATTGTAAATCTTCGATTTAAATCTATGGTAAATACACTTTCGTGAAAATATCCTGTGTAAAACTCTTCTGTACATGTCTTAAAAAGGCTTTTACAGAAAAATTGAATTATGGCAAATTGTCCTCCGCGATAGGAGTAATAGTGTTCTTTGCAATTGTCTCCCACCAAAAAAAATGCCAAAAAAGCTCAAAGCACAGGCTGGGATGGGTTCTTCAAGTTCATTTTCCTTATCGATATATCTTATTTCTGACGCATTATCTCATTTAAGTCCAAATAATTTCACACTTCTTGACGTTAATAGCCGAGACATGTACACCTATGCCAAACGCTCGAAATAATCACACGAGTTTTTAAGTCGGTCGGCGAGCCCATAACCGACGAAAACTTCAATAAAATATGAGCAAATAAATACAATTTTCAAATTCATATAAGTTTCGCAACATTTAGAAAAGCTTTGTTTAAGGATCACGATTAAACAATTGATTGGATTAAATAACAATTTTATTATAAGTTTACACTAAGTTTGTAAACGCATCATCATCTGCCTAGCCTTTTCCCAACTTTGTAGGGGTCGGCTTCCAGTCTAACCGGATGCAGCTGAATACCAGTATTTTATATCCAGCGACTGCATATCTAACCTCTACAACCCAGTTACTGGGTAATACGATACCCCTTGGTAAGACTGATTATCAGACTTTCGGGCTTCTGACGACCCGTAAGGACTGTCAAAGATCCACGAATGACAACAGGAACCAACGGCTTAACGTGCTTTCCGAGGCACGGAGAGGTTTTGGTATGTAAAGATGGTCACCCATCCACGGACCAACCCACCAACGGCTAGCGTAGCTTAACCTGGTCGATCGAGCCGTGCGGCTGTTATTACTTAGTTTGTAAATTATGATGATATTTATGTTAATGTACTGTGTCTTAGTTTTAGAAGTTTAAATGAATGTCCATTAGATTATATTGGAACTTGTTTTCTTACCTTTAACTTGTTTTACTTCTGGAGTGCAGGGTCCCGTGTTCAGCAAGCACTTGGCATATGAATTCAGTAATCTTTCATTGTTCAGAACTTCTGAGATGTCGAAGCCATCGTTGGCAGACTCGTACTGGTTTTGTGCCAGAGCTCCGAGAGCGAAGCAGAGGGTGAGCAGAACAACCTTCATGATTACTACTTCCTTACTACCTTAAAAGACAGACAGGTGAATCTCGAGCACAGTCTAACAGCCGAGTGATTTACTCGCCGTTGTGTCCTATATTTATACCAAGTAATAAATGTTTTTATTTCTTGTTTTCTGAGAACCGACCACAGTATTATGACAAATATGTCGTCAATAATTATGCACGCACAATAATTATCAGTTCAATGAAGATTGTTTTACCATATATTTAATGGATAAACGAGCAAGCATTTAATAGAAACCTTTTAATACGCTCATGTATCAAGCATCCCTGCGAGGGTCAAGACGGGTTAGAGAAATAATCAACAAGTGAAACTATGGAAAGTTGTGTTATATATTTATTATCTTACTCTAAACCTTATACTAATAGAAATAGAAGCCAATTTTAATAAATAGTAAATGCATTATCTGTGTTAAAGCGATGCTCGCATAAAAAAAAATCAATTGATATGATCCAACCCGTGAATCCAATAGAGACAGTCACAATTTGCGAGGTTCACAATGTTACATGCTGGGGCCTTTTTGGCGCAGCCGTGAGGCACACTTTACTGCTAATTTCTTACACCGCATTTTACACTTTTTTACTTGTTTGATTTTTTATTATATTTTTTTTTTATCTGCTGTATATTAAATTGTGTGCCTTTTAGTCTGTGCTAAATAAATGTATTTTCTTTCTTTCTTCTTTGAAATTATCAAATATTAATAATCTTAGGCCCACTTGCACCAAAAATCACTAAATGTGTTTAGCGCTAAACGTTTTCAAAACATCGTTCTGTTTCTTTCAATCGTCTGAAGATGAAAGCGACAGAACGATGATTTAAATTAATTTAGTGTTAAATGTGTTTAGTGATCAATGGTGCAAGCCTCAGTATCTCACTAGGTTATCGATAGTTTTAATAAATATTATATCTAATTACATAACGGTATCACCAAACTGGTCTGTCCTGACCTGATAGATAGTGATAATAATTAGTCACTGATGAGAAACATTCGTTAACATTTAACTGCTCAGAAAGTTAGCAACGTTCCTGTTAATGAAAATTTCACTGGGGATCCGGAAACAGGTCGGACAGCTAATTGCCAGTGGCTAAGAAGGTGTAAAACGCATCTCTGTTGGAGCGGTCAGGGTTGTACTTGTCGAGTAGTTCCAGGAAGCGAGGCTCACTCTTAGATTTGATGCCGAGGAGCAGCTGGCGGACGATCGTTTTCTGTTTGGAATTGCAGCGACCACACGCGGTGGCCAAAGTCTCTGGCAGTACACCTGGAACAATAGTGATGGGAAGACTTTAATTTATGTTGGTGATACGGAGCTATGTTGTCAAACCATGGTGTAGAGTCAGGGAAATGTAAGCTTTGGTTTGAGTTGTAGATGATTGTATGATAAATTTTGTAGGTACATTAGTTACTGTACCTACTTGTCTACTGTGTAGTGCCGGACGTAAATAATAGCACCGTCCCATTTCTTCCCGTGGGTGTCGTAAAAGGTGACTAAGGGACTTACTAGAGAATGGGAAGCAGCGTTTTCTATGCATTTTAACACCATACTGCGATCGCCAACCCGCCTGCCAAGCGTGGCGATTAAGGCGACCCCCACTTCTTTGGGGGAGGCCTATGTCCAGCAGTGGACGTCTTTCACCTGACATGAATGATGATAAATAGTTACTGCAGATCAGGATCTTTGTTGACCCAGTAGAATCGTATCTAAAATAAATTGGGCCATTTGTATTCAACATGCGTTGTTCGCATGTATGTGTTTTGTGGGGCCACTACGTATAGATTACAACCCTTGTCCGCGGCTTTGTCTGCGATCCAGGACGAAAAGTAGCCTATGAACTTTTTCAGGTCATCATGGTCTACCTATGTACCAAATTTAATCCAAATCCGTTCAGCTGTTTTAAGGCTCGTGCAGGCCGGACTCGTGCGGAGCGATAGGCAGCGCGACACTCTCCATGAAGTTTTCATAGAAATTGTGCTACTAGTGTCGCGTTGCGCTGTCGCGTCGCGCTGTCGCGTCGCAAACAACGCAACAAACAAAGAAGGCCCCAAGAATGGTAGATTTATGCCAACCAAAACCCAACACTCAGGTTGTTGTAGAATCTGCTCGTAATTTACATATTTTATGGATTTTAGATGTCTAGAACCGACGCCAAGTTCTTTTTTAGGGTTCCGTACCCAAAGGGTAAAACGGGAACCCTAATACTAAGGCTCCGCCGTCTGTCTGTCTGTCTGTCTGTCTGTCCGTCTGTCACCAGGCTGTATCTCATGATCCGTGATAGCTAGACAGTTGAAAATTTCACAGATGATGTATTTCTGTTGCCGTTATAGCAACAAATACTAAAAACCAGAATAACATAAATATTTAAGGGGGCTCCCATACAACAAACGTGATTTTTTTGGTCGTTTTTGCTCAATATTGATAACGGTAACAGTTAGACACTGGAAATATTCACAGAATATTTAGTTATATATTCACTTTAAAAATCAATAATGAAATTAAAATAAAACAAATATTTAAATATTTGTTTTATACAACAAACGTGATTTTTTTTGCCGTTTTTATAGATAATGGTACGGAACCCTTCGTGCGCGAGTCCGACTCGCACTTGGCCGGTTTTTTATTCAATTATTTTCCAGTAAATGAGATGTAAACAAATACTTTGAGGTAGTTAACGTAGTGAGTCTGTAATGTTTTATTTAATAAAGGCGTTAGTTACCTACTTCCGTGCGTAGCATCTATTATGGGCTTAAAGTTTTCCACATTATTAAAAGCAACGTCATCATTCATCATGAGAGCAGTGGTCTCGACTTACGAGTTTAAGGTCATGGGTTCGAACCCAGCCTTGCGCTTTACTTTGTGTAAATAATTTCACTGAGCGGAATGGAGTTAAAAGCTGGAAGATCAATCGAGCATCCTGTCAGTTTGTCATATTGTTTGAATAGCTTGACTGGACAACAAACAGAACTGAAGAAAATATTTTAAGAATGACGAATCCTTCCCGAAATACAGTTAATAATTTGAACAGCCTCCTTCCCTAAAATAATAATAATGGCGGAGCTAGACTGGCTATGATAGCCATGACACACCACGCAGAACGGTCCAAATTAGAGGCTTAGTGTGGAACAGACAGTCTACTTACTTAGGTACTAGCCCTTTATAACCCACGTATAGGCAGCTCATTAAAAGAGCCAGAGCTATAACTAACGGTATGAGCTTCACGCTAAAAGATAAATAATTAACATACGTTTGAAGTTCTTTCCATCCCTCGTACAGGGTCCCTTGTCCATCACGCACTTGTAGTAGGCCAGTAGGATCCTGTCGTTTTGAATGATGGCATCTGCGTTGAAGTTCTCGTAGCGATTGGGACCTTGGGAGTAGCACGACACCACCACCGTCAGCACGCACAGACATAGCAGCCAATTCCTCATTGTTGTAGGGTATCTGGTAGGAGAAAATTTTCGATTAAATAATTACGGTTTGAAAAGTTCATTAGCATTTGCTTGGCCGTTATTGTTACCGCCACGAATCACGTTACCATAGATCTAATAAGGAGACACTTTCAGTAGCGAGCAAGACGGGTTGCTGAATGACAATTATTTTAAAAATAGCATGCAATTTTTTGAGCTGACATGAAAGAAGAATAATTTGTCAATGGATAAGATAATATCCAATGGTGGCCAAGGTTAGGCCATAGAATCCAGGGCCGTACAAAAGAGCGTTGGGTTGATGATATCGTCAAAGTCGGGAGAAACTCCTGGATGAGGGAAGTAGGTACCGGGAAGTATGGATATACCCAGCAGAGGCTGATTCCGGGCTGAAATTTTGATGATGATGAAGTTAAGATCAGTCATAGTAGACGTCCAATTACCGGCACCGGCACTGATACTAGCTCAGTTTATTAGATTAAAAATCAGGGCATACAGCTTGCGGCTCATATACGAGTAATTTAAAAAGAAAGAAAAACTGTATATTCTGCACAAATGCTGCTCGTGCACGAACGTGTAAACACCGTTTAGAATTAAGATCAAAGAAAGTTAAGAGAAACAATAGTATCGCACAATGTCAAGGTCAGCATACGTGGACGGTAAATTCCACTTTCTCGTGTATACCGGTAAAAATATCCACAAGAGTTAGTTTGTATGCAAGACTGACTACTTACCTACTTAGATATTATTTATAAAAAACAGACATCAAAAAGCTGAGTGGGAAGTGAAGGGCGATGGTGTTTTGGGGGACTGTCTTATGTACCTACTATTCATGTTCGACAAGTGCTGATTCACAGCCTTGTTTGAATAAATGACATTTGATTTGATTGGACGTAAAAATGTTATTGTAGGTATGTTAATTTTACAAATAATTATCGTAAGCAAATGAATCAGAATAAATAAATTATACCTATCAGCTACCTACGTAATTTGTGGTTACGGTGGCTTAAACACAAAGATCAATCTAATAAAGGGGAATTACGTCGTGGGGATTTTTATCACGATCAGATTTTAACCCAACAAAAACAAAAGCATGAATTCTCGATAAACAACAAATAAACAACAAGCATTGACCGGAATGATAAATAGGGAAAAAACTCAGTTGAACTAACGCGTTTCTAAAACAAACTACGAATGTCGCTCACTTTCACAACACTTTCTAAGAAGCTTTTATAGAAAAATACTCACCGAAGAAAGGTGTTTAAGTGCTACTCTTACGGCGTCTACTGTCGCAATGGTGGCTTGTGTTGTGGGCCCCGGTCTTGGTCCCGAGCCCCCACGGCCGGGCGCGAACACTTCTCAAACCTGTCGGCCCGGGGTCGATGTAACGGGCCGCATACTAAACGCGACGAAGAAAGCAATGCGCCCGCGCCACCAATAATGATATTCATATTGCATAGTGGCTTTGATCTTGTTGTGTATGTAACGATGGGTGGTACACATATTTTGTGAAACGTAACATGAAATGTAACACAACAACAGGTAAATTCAGAAGAAATGTCATAGAAAAATTGCGATCACATACCTCAGTGACGTCATCTAGCCTAATACCATTTATTTTTTTGTTAAATATCAATAAACTTCTCAAAATAATTGCCAATACTCATTGAAGTTTACATTTACGGATGGGGATTTTCCCGAATCTCCGTTTGGTTTATATTTTGTTTGAATTGACTGCAGCTGCCGAGAGCTTGAGACAGTAATAATACCGTTTATTAGTAAAGTTAACAACAACAACCGAGCAACAAAAATTAAAGAATAACATGTATCAGAGATTTTCGAAAATTAATCCCTGACGGGGTGAAAGGGGGAAGTCAATTTGACAAGGTAGGATTTTACTGCGTGGCATCTGCTAAGAAGGGATTTAGGAATTTGACCTTTAAAGGGGTGAAAAGGGGGATTTCGTTTGTATGAAAAATCTTTTTCCTTGAGTTAATAAATCTGAAACTTGGCGCGAACCTAAGTAAATTATAAAGTTAGTAATTTTTTGTTTTTTTTAAAGGGGGATTGGGGGATGTTAAAGTTTGTATGGAAGAATTTTAACCCGCGCGGGCCGATTTACTCGAAACTCGGTGTTTTATATTATATACCTAATCATCACAGAATATAAAGACGTTTTTGGGTTTATTCAAATGTAACCCTTACGGGGCAAAAGAGGGTTTTTGAGTTTTAGGGAAGGATTTTACTGTGCGTCTTGATAAAATCCAAAGTAATTGAATAACACATGATTGAAAATTTTTCAAAAATAAACTCCTTTTGGGGTGAAAAGGGGGACACAGTTTATAACAAAATTATGTTTCGTTTGAACAATAAACTTGAAAATTGACCCGTATATTTTCTTAATAAATAAAACGACCATAAACGTACATTTTCGAAAACAACATTTTAAAGGGAGTGTTGAACTTTATGGGGGAAAATAATTGTATGGAAACTCGGGTGTCTACTCCGAAGCGCTAAACCGAAGTATCGGGCGAATGTTCGTCGGTTCTGGTATTTATATTTCAGATCGGAAATAAAAGAAAAGGTGTATCAGGGTTGTCAAAAAATCTACCCCTGACAGGGTGGAAAGGGGTAGTCAATTTTAAAGGGGATGATTTTATGTTGCGGATTGGCGCAAAAATGGCTGAACGGATTTAGATGAAATTTGGTAACATAGTTTATATTTATAATCTGCAATAACACATAGCGTACTTTTAATTACGGTAGTACATTCTCGTGACATTTTTTCCGACACCCACGCGGGCGATGCCGCGAGCAAAAGCTAGTAAAATATTAATAGACGTTATTTATTATAATAATAATTACAAGTTACGACTTATGTAAGTAATAAAAATACTTAATATAAAATAATATTAATACGAAATTGAATCCGCAAATGGTTTACAATAATATCAAAATGAAGCTACGTAATAAAATTACTTACGTAGCTTCATTTTGATATTATTGTAAACCATTTGCGGATTCAATTTCGTATTGATATTATTTTATTTTGCTATTAGTAACTTTTCTAATTGAAATTGTAGCTATGAAATGTGTTGATAAATTGAATATCTATTTAAAATTACTTTTCAACGGTGTGCTTCTACAGATTTACAAATTGTATAATTCTTACTGTTTTTTAACATGAATTATCATTATTATAGAAAGTCTGTCGGACGCTACCTGATTCGAGTCGATTCTTGGCATTGTCCTTTACGTAGTTTTTATTATTTTGGGGATAAAATATATACGTATATTAAACATGACAGAAATCGATTCAGTAAACGATTCTGAATAAACTACTTTCATAATGTGCATTAATTCAATTACACACTTCACAACAAAAAGTATACGATACTAAATTTTCGCTTTCGGTTATGATAAATTAAAAACATGTCACCAGTATAAAATGGCGCGCAATTGCGATACCATGCATTACGCAAATGTGGGGGTAACGAAATTTATTTATTTATTTATTAAAACTTTATGCACAAGTAAAAAAATACTGTACAAAGGCGGACTTAATGCCTGAGGCATTTTCTACTAGTCAACCTTAGGGTGATGCAGAGACAAAACATGGTAGGTGCAACAAAGGGGATAGATAACCTGCAAATCAAAAATATATACTAATATATACATACTTATAAACAAAATAAAAAGTGTCAGGAGAAATAACGATTGGTGGAGGAGAAAACGAATCAGCGCTGGGATGATTCTGCTAACTTCTTACGAATATATTCCCGTGTCTTCAATGCGTCCTCGAGTGTGATAACTTATTATATAACCCAAATGTCGTACTGCTGACGAGTTTTTGGCAGTTAACTTCGGTATTAATTCAATGAATTAATGCTCTATAAATAAAATAAAAGTTTCTTTTTTTTTTTTGTTTTTTCAACAGCTTTGTCCAACCAATGCTGTTTGGCGGCTTCGAGTCAGGTAAAAAATCAGCTCTTCCCCATTTTATGTTCGGATCACTCGTCAAAATGTATGGAATAGCTGATTTTTTTTTTTCGCGATTTAAGGTTTGGTCCCATAGTAAAAGTTGTTCATAATGATGAGTGCAATGACCCCTTAAGAGGTTGTGCGTTAATTCTGGGACATGTTGTATACAGGGTCAAATTAAATTAGCTAGCGAAACTCCGCAGACGTGATGGGTATCGATATCTTAACATGATAAAACAAAAAATTAATTAATTTGATGAGTTTTTTTTTGGGGTTAACCGCCGTGCGTCGCGCGTCAGTTGAGTACAGTCCCTATACAATGTGGAGACAACAATACGACAATAAAATAAAACACTGGCAATACTAATGCATAAGAGTGTTTTGGAACGATCAAATAAATTCTAGCATCGAAATTAAAAAAGTGATTTTTTCAAATAAACTAAATAGCAGTGGTGTGCCGACTATGGGTTTTGCCAATCTTTGACTAGCTATAGCGACTAAACTATTGGATATATTTGATTGAATTTTCGTGTGCAGACTGCGAACGTCATTAGATATACGTAGTTGAATTTATTGTTATATTGTCGTCTCCACGTTGTATAGTATACAGTCTCTCCATGTAAAATACTGGTATTCAGCTAGACTGGCCGACCACCCGACTGGCTGACTGGTTAGACTGGAAGCCGACCACACCATAGTTGGGAAAAGGCTAGGCAGATTGATACTTTTCCTTTGCAACTTTGTTGAAAATCGTCGTTTGATACGCGGGAGCATTTTGGTCATTGCCAAGGCCCGTCTTAAGGGCAGGCTGGGCCTTGGGCACACAAGAATTTGGGGCCCCATATGAAAGTAAAAAAAAAGAAGTGAATGACAAAAAAAAACACACTTCTGTTATGAATTTATATTTATGTAATAGTAGGTACTTACTTAAATTTTAAATAAAAATTTGATCTTAAATTATAAATATAAATGATTAAATCAAAAAGAAATAGAACTTGGTAGGTACACACGGCATTTCCAGTATAAGCTGATCTCGCATTGTATAGGATTTCCGTACATTGAGGGCTCAGCGTATACCGGAAACGTATATCTTGATGAGTAGCCGTGTGTACGTTATTAAATAAAATGCCGTAAGTTTGAATTAACCTAAAAATATAAAAAAATGCGCTATTGAGAGCAAGCATTGAATCGGCCATCTGAGGCCCCCAGGGCCCGACCTTAGGGGGCACTTGCATCAAAATGTAGCAGCACCTTAGCTCCGCCGGAGAACTTAGTCTCACCTTAACTGTAAAACCGCTATCCTTTGTTTCTAAACCGTTATTTTAACTGAGTGTAAAAGTAAAAAAAAAAGTCCTTTCTGATTAAGCAGAGATGAAACCATCGATTTCGTGAGAACTGGTTTGAGACGCAAATTTATGTCAATAACATTACTTTAGGGGTTAACGTAACGGTTTTGTGATATAATAAATATACCGTATAATAAATATAATATAATATACTTAATGGTATACATCGCAGCATTCGTGCATTGAATAACCACCGTTATCTTATTTATGTACCTTTATCGTCTCATACCCACATTTCGCCAGTTTAAAGGCGCGGGCCCACCGCGGTGCACGGAGAGGCTACGCACGTGTATTAAGCTTCGCTTTGTAAGAAAATGTATGTGGTTGTGTCCACTGCAACCCACGGAGAGGCTATGCATGAATTGACGTCATTGATACATGCGTGGCTTGCTCGAATAGGCGGTTACATAGCTCAACGCTGTCGACGTGGGTCTACGTTTCCACTGGAGTACACGAATATGACCCATGACTATGTACAGCTCGCTTATCGCAGAGCAGTTTTCAGTCATACAGCGTAGCCGTACGTAGCCTCTCCGTGCGCCGTGCCACGCTACACATAGTCGTGGGTCTTCGTGTAGGTACTCCAGTGGAAACGTAGACCCACGTTGTCAAACAAATTAATACACGCAGCTAAATTGCGCCGCGTGCCCGTGCTCAGCATGCGCCGCGGTGGGTCCGCGCCTTAAGTCCCATGTAATAACGAATGAGCCTATTGCCATCAACTTGGCAACTGGCCAGGCTCCGGGCTGCTACTGAGAAATCCTTGATGGAACTCAATAGCACTTCTTTTTTTTTGTTACTGGGGTGGAAAATCCTCATGGATGTCCTCCGTCAGACTCTTACTGACTAAAAACCACCCCAGTGTTCCCTTCCCACACTTGCACCGGGGATCTTGGGATCTGTTATTACTTCCATGATCTCCGGCTAGTGCCGGTCCGCCTCTGCGGGCCACCTCAAGTCTGAGGGTGAGGTGTTGCCCCCCTCGCGACGCCTGAAAGGGGCGCGCGTGGAGCACTACGCTCCGCCACCTCGGGTCCAGTGTGATAGGGGGTGGCGGTTGTACCCAAGTCCGCCGTCCCTGGACCCATTTAGGGGGGCCGGAAGAGGGCATTATCTGCCCTCTGCCGAAACCCAATGCGCCTGCTGCGGGCCGGGTGAGTGGACGAGATCTCCCGCTCCCTTTCCGAAGCCTCCTTCTGCGACACGACTGTTTCTCAGAAGGATACCACCGCGTCCCAGGACTCCTCGCTGCCAGCCATCGACTCGACCACGGCCGGCAGAACTCAATAACACTTGGCCTAACCCTTCGAAGATTCACAATAATTTTTTGGTATAATTCCTCTTTGCTATCATGAAGTACTCAACCTTTTTTAAAGATCGGTACTGGTATATTTCTGTCTAGCTTTTGAATATTGATTTGAATTTTTTGTCTATGAGGGAATCGTTGAACGTCAACATTTTTTCTTTCAGTGGTGTCATTTTCCATAATGCTGCTCTGAGATGCTGCTTGACCACTTTGATGGATATCTATTTGAACTTTTACGCTGAAATTATATGTTAGTTCTTAACATATAATTTCAGCGTCGCCACAAGGCATAATGTTATGTTATGCTATATCGTCCTTTCCTTATCCATCAAATGATTACGGAAGAAAGGGTTAAGAGTGGGAACAAAGAAAATATTATATCATTAGAAAATATGATTTTATAAAATAAGTTCCCTCATACCAGATTGCAGGGACACACGATCAAAACCCCCTAGCGTAGAAATTTTTAGTTGGTTATCATAAAATAAATCTGCTGTTTCAAAATATATGGAACAGCATTCTTTTTTTCCCAGGGGTTTTTTTGGAGGGCCCAGAATCATGTACTTCCATGGTAACAGGTTGTGCGTTGATGTCCCTACCACCCTGTATAGTGTCTACTTTGTAACTGACACACTCTCTGCTACCTGCTCATTTGAATGTGACTGATTAAGTAGGTCTATAGGTTTGTTTGCCGGCCAAAAACGGTAAAATCGCTACTAACTCACTAAGTAGTAAGTATTGCCAATAGCGTCGCATTTATAACAGTATTATCTGTAATGTAAACATATCTGCTAGTGATAATCACAGCTTCACTCGTTAGTTAAATTAATGTGTTGAAAAGAAAGTGTGAAATACACCTATATAAAATCTATAAAAATAAAGAGGTAAAATTTATGAGTTTGTACCTATGTAATTTTTTGAATTGTTGTAATTGTTGGAACTACTGACCGATTCGAAAAGGTCTTTTCACTAACGGGAAGCTACAGTAGTGCCGAGTGTCATAGTATATTTTATGTTAAAACAAACATGAGGATGAAGTTGCTGGCAGAAACTAGGTATTATATAAGGGAATAGGAGATTGTTATACAAGGGTCGAAAAGAATTGGTGACTTTCACCTTTCACCCGTGTTAAATACTCTACTTTTTATTTCGAATATAAGGAAAAGTATTTTTTTTAATATTTTATTTACTTGTTTGCTCGCCACTTCATAAAATCATTGTATGTATTTAAATATCTTTCCTTTGAAATTTCTGGCGAAAGATTTTCGATTGCTGTATTTGCCTCATCTTTAAACGAGTCTGAGGTCAACAATTCAGAATCTCTTGAACTCATTTTTATTAATTAATCAAATATTAGTCTATAAAACCGAGATTTTGAATTTCGGTGCAGCGCACAGTTAGTATCCCCCCAAATTATAGGTATTATATAGTCTTTTTTAAATTGTAAAACGTGGAACACACTGCGTTACCGGACCGTCCCGCTTAAAAGGTTTTTTTTTAATTTACACTGGCTGTTGATACACTCACAAGACCGCAGCATTTTTATTTTATTTTAATAGTTTTTAGGGTTCCGTACCCAAAGGGTCAAACGGGAACCCTATTACTAAGGCTCCGCCGTCTGTCTGTCTGTCTGTCCGTC
Source organism: Tiliacea citrago (assembly GCA_963921375.1). Classification (NCBI taxonomy): domain Eukaryota; kingdom Metazoa; phylum Arthropoda; class Insecta; order Lepidoptera; family Noctuidae; genus Tiliacea; species Tiliacea citrago. The sequence continues at coordinate 13,860,281 of OY992799.1, forward strand.
TGTCACCAGGCTGTATCTCATGATCCGTGATAGCTGGACAGTTGAAATTTTCACAGATGATGTATTTCTGTTGCCGCTATAGCAACAAATACTAAAAACCAGAATAACATAAATATTTAAGCGGGCTCCCATGCAACAAACGTGATTTTTTTGCTCGTTTTTGCTCGATATTGATAACGGTACGGTAACAGGTAGACACTTGAAATATTCACAGATTATTTAGTTATATAGGTATTCACTTTAAAAATCAATAATTAAATTAAAATAAAAAAAATATTTAACGTGGGCTCCCATACAACAAACGTGACTTTTTTTTGCCGTTTTTATAGATAATGGTACGGAACCCTTCGTGCGTGAGTCCGACTCGCACTTGGCCGGTTTTTTTTTATAATTATGTAATTTTTTTCGTAGCCGACTACCTAACCAAAGGAAATGGATAACGGTCCCTACAAGCTTAGCCCAGAAATGAACAAAATGTAAAGCTATAATAGTGTTTCATAGCCCTGGGGGTCTACTCCGAAGCACTAAACCGAAGTATCGGCCGAATGTTCGGACGTTTTACAACTTCCACAGTTGCTTTTTTGACTTTGAGTCCTTACCCGACTTATTTTGACTTTGGCTTATCTCTTCGACTGTCTTTTTTTTTTTTTCGCCGTAGTCAGCGATAGTTAGCCGTAGTAAAGAAAAGACCGAACATTAGGCCGATACTTCGGATTTATGTTCGGAGTAGACCCCCTGTATATTTTTGTTCGTCGTAAAACTATGCGAAGGGACCTTCTCAAATCTAATGACTTCAATAAATAAATTCAATCCTGTCGATCGGGGAGTAATCCACTGTCTTCCAGCAGGTTGAATTTCACTAAAATCTAACGACTATATCCCAAATAATTAATTTGCCATGCCCGGTATATGGAACGTTAGATGTCTGTTGGTTTGTCTTAGCTGCCACGGCTTATTTTTAATTATTTTAGTTTTGAATTGTTTTTTTTTATCACGGACGCTTCTGACGTTTTGCATCGTTCTCACACGTATATTTTCAATAAGAATGATGTAATCAATAAATATCAAACATTTTATTTTAAAAGAGCGTCCGTGGAGTTTCTTGCCCGTTCTTCTCCATAGGAACCTACTATTTGGAATGGGCAACTAGCTTCATATTTGTAACTGACCGACTTCTTGACAATTCAAAAGTGCCTGTAAATGGTTTAATTGAAATAAATGGTTTGAATTTGAGTTTGAGTTTACTGGGTTGTGGAGGTCAGTTAGGCAATCACTTCATGTAAAATACTGGTATTCAGCTACATCCGGTTAGACTCGAAGCCGACCCCAACAAAGTTGCGAAAAGGCTAGGCAGATTGATTGATTTCGTCAGTAGGTATCTACTAATTACGATTTGTCCAGTATGTAGGTATGAATAATAATGAATTTTTTTATCAAATTAAATACAAACCTTTTGTAGACTTGAAATCCATACCGCTCAGATTCAGGAAAAATATTATCGTTCGAAGACGCTGTTAAAATTAAAGCGCCTTCTTATACCCAATAGCAATGGTCAGTATACATTATGATGCAGCAAGTTAAATAACAGGCCAGTGGGAGTTACCCATCTGTTTTTTTTTCACAATACAACTATTATTTTTAGTGACGCGGAATTTAACAATACATTTATTTCCAATTTAAATGACAAATATTTTAAAATAGAGTGGTTAGTTATAGCTTTATTCCTTTTTGGCGACAAGCTTCTTAAAAATTTCGATGAATAAAGGCTCGTGTTTGTCGTGCATCTGCTTCAGAACAGAGTCGTATTTTGTCTTCTGTGTAGGAGAGCACTCTGCACATTGATTTATCATTAACTTCATTGATAGTTCTGAAACAATTAAAAAGAAATAGGATTAGATAGCATTAAAATCCAATACCGATAAAGCTGCCTGTCAACCATCAACCGTAACTGGTCCTGCAGTTGGTAGTAGGTAATATTAATATTATTGACTCACCTGCCACCTGTTTGTAGGCACCGCATTCCCCTTTCTCCAGCATACAGTCGATAAAAATCTTTGTCTGTTCATTATTGGCTAACACAGTATTGTAGTCGTAAGCTTCAAGCATGTCCAGCTCTGTCGGCGATAACGCAGCTGCAGCCGCGAAGGCTACCAGCGCTGATAACACTACAAGTACTTTCATTTTCAAACTTTATAGGATCTGGAAATAAATTATCCAATTAAAAATTTAAATCAACGCGGGATACGCTGTTGTTTGTAGGTAAACTAGCAGTACTCGCAGCATTGATCAATGAATGTAAATATTTTATTATTTTGTCTTTTTAAATGTCGTCGATGCACGAATGATTCAATGCCTGCTACGGTATTAGGAATCTAATATATATAATCTAATATAATATAAATATAATATATATATATAATATAATATATATATATATATAATATATCTAATATAAATAAATACGGTAGTACTACCTACTTTATATTTTTATCTTGTACATTACTGACATCGGTAAAAGAAAACATCGTGAGAAACCTGGCTTATATTTATTAATACGTCTGAAATTGCCATTCGCCTTGAACAAACGTGGTGATCAATGCTCATGCCTGTAGTGGATTTTTCAAAACTATCCATTTGTTATACGGTTTACAGGTACCTAACTTAAAAAACCTAAAAAAAAAAAAAACTTTTTGCAGTTCAGAAAAAACACGGAATAACACAAAATATGGAAAGTTGCTTTCGATAAAGTTAGTACTATTTAGAATTAGTCCTTAAAACCATGTATTTATTAAAAAGTAAATCCTGCAGTACTTATGATACAACAGCGAATCATGCAATGAAAATGGCCAAAAGTTTTACCACCTTATTTTTTTTCTATATTTTCCACCGGGTAAGTTTTTGTCATTTGGTTACGGTAAACAAATTCCACAAGTGGGTCTTGAGGAATTCAAGATTTTTTTTAGTTATACCAGTGTTAGACACAACAACACAGTTTTTAGGGTTCCGTACCCAAAGGGTAAAACGGGAACCCTATTACTAAGGCTCCGCCGTCTGTCTGTCTGTCTGTCCGTCTGTCACCAGACTGTATCTCATGAACCGTGATAGTTAGACAGTTGAAATTTTCACAGATGACGTATTTCTGTTGCTGCTATAGCAACAAATACTAAAAACCAGAATAACATAAATATTTAAGGGGCTCTTATACAACAAACATGATTTTTTTGCTCGTTTTTGCCCGATATCGATAACGGCAACAGGTAGACGCTTGAAATATTCACATAATATTTGGTTATATGTTCACTTTAAAAACAAATATTTAAAATAAAAATAAAACAAATATTTAAGGGGGGCTCCCATACAACAAACGTGATTTTTTTGCCATTTTTATAGATAATGGTACGGAACCCTTCGTGCACGAGTCCGACTCGCACTTGGCCGGTTTTGTTTTATAATACTCATGTTATAAGAATAATGAGCATGAGCATTGAGCATATATTATATGCTCATAAAAATATAAAATTGTTTAAAAAATACAGTGATATCCATAATATAAATACTAGAAACAAACATATTTAAATTTGTTGTACCTACAACAAGGCTCAAGAAAATAGGTGGCTCGTTCCGATGTCAATGTATACCGTACGCTTTTATAATAAACTTCCAAGCCACGTTCAAGATCTAAGCCTTAATAAATTCATATCATTCATTAAACGTAAGTTGTGTCAGAAATTTAATTCATATGTAAATAGGTGCCTATTTTTCTAAGTTAATTTTGAACATTATTGACATCAGTGAAGGAAAACATCGTGAGGAAACCTGGGGCTCTACTCTGAACATAAGTTCGATCGTTTCTTTACTACGGCTAACTATCGCTGACTACGGCGAAAAAAAAAACAGTCGAAGAGATAAGCCAAAGTCAAAACTGTGACTTGAAGTCGGGTAAGGACTCAAAGTCAAAAATGGAAACTTTGGAAGTTATAAAACGGCCGAACGTTCGGCCGATACTTCGGTTTAGCACTTCGGAGTAGACCCCCTGGCTTATAACTAATATGTCTGAAATTGCCATTCCCTTGAACAAACGTCGATCCATTTGTTATACGGTATACAGGTAAAATAAAATACAAAAAAAAAAAAAAACTGTATTCAGTTCAGAAAAAAACACAGAATAACACAAAGGATGGAATCGTGCTTTTGACGAAGTTAGTACTACTAAGAAATAGTCCTCAACTTTACCATGTATTTATTTTAAAGTAAATGCTGCAGTACTAATGATACAATAGCGAATCATACAACGAAAATGACCAAAAGTTAAACTCCTTAATATTTTTTCAGTATTTAGCACCGTCTAGTAGAGTTTAAAAGTATGAGAGGCGAGGTTTTTGGAAAATAAATTGAGGAGCAGTTCAGAAGTTTTTTTAGTAAAGGCTCGTACAGACTAGTGCGATATCGCGGGCGCGACGCGACATTAGTAGCACAATTTCTTTGTCGGTGCCTGTCGCGCCCACGATACGAGTTTTAGACACAACAACACAGTTTTTTTTTATAATACCTATGTTTTAAGGATAATGTGCACTAGCATTGGAAAAACAATAATTTTAAAACTTAATTCGTTATACCTTCACACTGGGATAATCTGCTAATCTGGGGTAACGATTCCTGCGAATCAGCTACATACTTCTTTTTTTGGACTTAGCTGCCTTCCAAAGAAGGCAGCTAAGTCCAAACGAGATGAGATCAGTTCAATAGATAAAGAGAGAGAAAGTTAAGAGATAAAGTTCAGTTCTGAGTCAGACAGGACGCAGAAAACACAAAACTTATGTTAGTGACACAATTTGGGAGACGTTAATTCTATCAGTGGCTTGCGACCGACTTACTTGAACGGAAAACAGCAATGAACTAACACTGCACTGCTATAAAGTGCACTTTAAGTTAGAAAAACAACGATAATGTATTACTTTATCTTTGAAACAATGATGAATACTAATGAAGAACACAATAGTTCCTTGATTTTGCTCATCATTTTATAATTGCGCGTGAGACTGAATTATAACAGCAGATGAGGAAAATTCTGAGATACCTACTATAATGAAACGATTTAAATTAAATCCGGTAGGAAAAAATATAAGGTCACGCAGCTTTTGTACTCTGCTTTGCTCGCATGGGGGTCAGAAATTATCCCACGAAAACGTGAACGTAATAACAGACTAAAAAGCATCCTATGTCCGAAATGGTCTATCCATAACACAAATTCCATCCAAATACATACACCCTTAGAAGCCTGAAAAGCTGACAGACAGATAAAGTTACTTATGAATTTTTAATATAAGTATGGATAATGTAATAATAATAATAATAATAATAAGCCCCCTAAACAACCACACGTCCTGATTGACCATCTAATCACGTGGGGGGCGGACACACGAATGAGAAATTACTGGCGTGGCTAACGTGGCTCTGGAAACCCACTCAAAATGGAGACTCGTTCAAAAAGAAAACGTATAGGACCGCTGCCCGGGGGCGATCGCCGGGGCGCACTTGGAGCTGACGCTGAGTGTCTCAGCATGCGAACCGTCAGCGGTGAGGAGTTGAACAGGCGGGCTCCCACCGACAAAGATGTTACAGCCGAAATCATTGACGATGGTGACAGACTGACAAACAGGACAGACACCCCTGTAGAACCGTACAGTCCAAGCACACTATCGTACACACCTTCAAGAACATCATCACCATCCATACCATCGTCACCCCCCATAATTAGTTTAAGTTCAGTTCCACAAACTCCGGCCCTGAATGTTGCGCGGGAGGTATCTACCTTCTTACCCGCGTCCACCAAGGCTGGAAAAACAAGAGTTCGTATGAGATGGAGTCAAGATGTAAACCTATTTATCATGCGAACCTATTTATACATTACTAAATTAGAGACTGACATGACCACCTACCGACACCAACTGCATGCACTTTTTACACGACAATACCCAGAAATTACAGTTACAGAACAAAGAATATCAGACCAAAGAAGAGCCATAGTAAGGAATAAACTTCTATCTCAAGAAGTAATAGATCAATTAAAAGAAGAAGTACGAAAACAATTGCTACAGGAAGAATCAGAAAATTCTGTAAACACTAACACTATCACACAAAACACAAACGAAAATAGCCTGCAAGATCAACCACAATCGCTCATCCTATTACAACCTAATTTTGAATCTCAACCATATAATCAATCGCAAACATCACACACATCTACACAAACCGAATCTATAACCTTAACCCTAACGTTAGAAAATGATATTGAGACAGTTGCCGCCGTGAATCAAAACCCGATAACAGATATGTATATACAAGAAATACATGACAAATTTAGAACTACACTAACACAGTACTCTGGGATGGACCCAGCAGCTCGACCAAAACTACCTAAACTCAAATATAGCCCTAAACTTTTCCGCTTAGTTAACTTATTTAATGAAGATATACTGAAACAGTTTTTATCTGATGGCACACAACTGAATGACATACACACCCTTATTTATTGCACAGCAGTTGTTATTTCGGAAGAACTCAACTTTAAAATCACTGAACACGCAAGAAACACAATACAAAGAGACACGGTCAAACCACCATGGCAACAGAGGCTCGAAAAAGACATTGAGAAATTAAGAGCAGACTGTGGTAGACTTACACATTACATCAACGGTTGCAGATCAAATAAAGTAGTTAAAAGAGTTGAAGCAATATTTGAAAACAATTTTACACACACTAGACACGAGAATAACAATAGAAAGCCTGAAGAGTTTTTAGATACATTAAAACAAAAATTGGCACTTAAAGTCCATAGGCTTAGGAGATATTTGAAAGCACAACAGCGCAAAAAAGATAATGCCGTATTTGCAACGAATGAGAAAATATTTTATAGGAATATACAGAAACCACACACCGATTCAACAACAGAGAAAGACACAGACACACCCTCAAAAGAACACTTAGAAACATTTTGGTCTAACATATGGGAAGAGCAGGTACATCACAATGATAAAGCAACTTGGATTACAGAAGAAGCAAGAAAGTGGATAGCAATAGATGAAATGGAATTTAAAGAGATAACAGAGTCTGAAATTACATATTTAACGGCTAGATTACATAATTGGAAGTCACCGGGTATAGACAAAATACAAAATTTCTGGTATAAAAAGTTAACGATACTACACAAATCCATAGCAAAAAATTTAACAGATATAGTATTAGGAGAACAGAATATACCCGAATTCTTTGCCACAGGAATAACGTACATGCTACCTAAAACTGAATGCACATCAGACCCTTCCCAATACAGACCAATCACATGCCTACCCACAATTTATAAAATACTAACATCAGCAATAACTAATAAAATCAACTCACACATTGAACACCACACTATGATAGCAGAGGAGCAAAAGGGATGCAGGAGAGGCCATATGGGATGCAAAGAACCGTTGGTCATAGACTCTACTATCCATAAACATGCCACCACAAAAAATAGAAACCTACACTGTACTTATATAGATTACCAAAAAGCTTTCGATAGCATCCCACACTCTTGGCTAATACAAATCCTAGACATATATAAAATCAATTCCAAAATAATAGAGTTTTTACGCATTGTAATGACACGTTGGAAAACCACACTTCAGATAAATAATCGTCTCAGCACTCTCATAACTCGACAGATACATATTAGGAAGGGTATTTACCAAGGGGATTCCTTGAGCCCTCTTTGGTTCTGTCTCGCTCTGAACCCCTTGTCTCACTTACTCCATCGGTGTCGGGCTGGATATAATTTAAAAAACAATACCGAAGAAACTATTATCTCGCATCTCATATATATGGATGACATTAAATTATATGCTAAAACCGAAAAAGAAATGAAAACTCTTATAGAAGTGACGACAACATTTAGTCAGGATATTAATATGCAATTTGGATTAGATAAGTGTAGGACATTGCATATTATAAAAGGAAAAGTAAAACCCGGCAACTATGCAGTCAGCGACATCGACACAATAGCAGCTATGGAATCAACAGATCTATACAAATATTTAGGATACAAGCAACTTAAAGGACTCGACCACACAGCAATTAAACAGACACTAAATACAGAATATCGGAGAAGAATTAACGCAGTTTGTAAAACACAGCTATCTGGAAAGCATCTTATAAAAGCCTTGAATACCTTCGCAATACCAATATTGACCTACTCATTCGGAGTAATAAAATGGTCAAAAACTGACATCGAACAATTAGAAAGAATCACACGTACAACACTCACAAAACACAACAACCTACATCCTAAATCTGCGGTCGAACGACTCACAATCAAAAGACAAAATGGAGGGAGAGGCCTAATCGACATACATCACCTTTGGCAGAAACAAATCACTAGGCTAAAAACATTTTTCTACACAAAATCTCACACTAGTAACATACACAAAGCTATTACCTTAAATGATTTTAATTACACTCCGCTTAATTTAAATGACCAAAATATTCAAGATATAGACATAATTGACCCGCAAAACCAAAAAATTGAAAACTGGAAAAAGAAAGTCCTTCATGGTAGACACCCTCATGACCTAGAGCAGTCCCACATAAACAAATTAGCATCAAATAAGTGGCTTAAAATAGGAAGCTTGTTTCCTGAAACAGAAGGCTTTATCATAGCTATACAAGATCAAATCATCAACACCAAAAACTACAGAAAATTTATCATTAAAGACCCTACCATCACAAACGATAAATGCCGCAGATGCCATATTCAATCAGAAACCATACAACATATTACCGGAGCATGCATAACCCTCACACAGACAGACTACACTCACAGGCACAACCAGGTTGCAAACATCGTCCATCAAAAACTAGCACTCAAACACAGTCTCATACAAAACACTAACACTCCCTACTATAAGTACGCACCACAAACTATTCTAGAAAATGACACACATAAACTGTATTACGATCGCGCCATACTTACAGATAGGACCATCCACTATAATAGACCAGATATAACCCTACAGGATAAAATAAGAAAAATCACTTACCTCATAGACATTGCAGTTCCCAACACCCATAACTTACAAAAAACAATCACTGAAAAAATAAGCAAATACGCTGAGCTCAAAGAAGAAGTTACAAGAATTTGGAGACAAGATAAAGTTTATGTTGTTCCTGTAGTTATCTCCACGACAGGTGTTATTCCCAACCATCTCCTCCGTAGCCTGAAATTAATAGATCTAGAAGAATCCCTTTACATCAATATGCGGAAAGCAGCCATCCTAAACACATGCAGAATCGTTAGGAAATTTATGCAGTTAGACGAAAGTACACTCTCACCATAAAATTCACCACACGCTGCATTTACTTGGTTTTGGCCCGTAAAAACCCGCCTAAAAAGCTGAGAAAAAAAACACTCCCGATAATAATAATAATACTAGCTATTGCCCTCGACTTCGTTTGCGGTCCAGAATAAAAAGTAGCCTATGTCCTTCTCCAGGTCAAGGTCTACCATTGTGTCAAACATCCAAATCCATTCAGCCGTTTTAGCGTAAAAGCGTAACCAACAAACTCACTCGCATTTAATAATATTAGGAGTTAAGAGTTAGTTTTAGTATTGGGAGTCAGTTTCCAAGAATCTGCAAAGGCATGGAAAACACCGCACAGGTGCGGTATGTGGGTTCAACTGGTTACAATTCGGTGATGAAATTGCTATCGACTTAAAAGGCGAAAACAAAACGGAACACAGTATTAAAACTATCCTGGGCTGCCAAATTGTGTTGCTGTGTGCCTATTAGAGGCGGCCATGGGACTTACTAGAGAATTAGACCAGTGCTAATGCATTTTTGATTAAAAAAAAAACTATAATGAACACCATGAAACCTACTGGAAAAGGAGCAAAATATTGTTTGAATGACGGGAAAAATAATTTGGAGTCGACAAAATTGAGAAGGGTGGAACGGGGTGAACTTTTAGGGGTTGGAAGTGGTATTTGACGGTTTTCATGTCATAGAATATTTTATGTTAAATTAAACACGAGGATGAAGTCGCTGGCAGAAGCTAGTATTATAATATATAATTGAAAATATATAATTATTGTTTATATTTCAGAGCTTTACTCCATTTGAAATAAGATAAGAAATTTAAATAAACTTTTTTTACAGTCCATTCAACCGATTTTGACTTCTTTTGCTTTGGCGGCATGACTAATGACAGCTGTAATAAACAGTTGGTATAGTAACCACGTTTTTGTTTTTCATGCCATCCTTATGCCAACGGAATAGGAGTCAAAATCGGTTGAACAAATCGTAAAAAAGGTTTATTTAAATTTCTAATCGAATTCCAAATGGATTATATAGGTGAATAAAATTAGTAGTAATTAACAATATTATCCCAATCTAATGGGGGAAATTTCATTATGTTAATCGAATGCGTGTAAAGAGTTACCTGAAGTGTTTTTGGTTCATTAGTTTAACCGGTTGCTGGAAACCCGGCCGATCCTGTATCCATTTTCTGCGTCCTGTCTGACTCAGCTGCCTTTCAAAGATCAGTTCAATAGATGTAGCAGATTCGCAGGAATCGTTTTTCAAGATTATGACAGTGTGTAGGTAGGTATAACGAATTAAGTTTTAAAATTATTGTTTTTCCAATGCTAGTGCACATTATCCTTAAAACATAGTTATTATGAAAAAAAAAAAACAGTGCTTTTGTGTCTAAGGCTGCCTGTCCACCGGAGGGGAGCGAGTTTGCAGAGCGGAAAAACGGAGAAATATTAACCAATAGTATTGCAAGTGGACAGGGATTTGCAGTCCTATTGGTTAATATTTCTCAGTTTGTCCGCTCCGCAGCCTCGGTCCGCTCCGGTGGACAGCAGCCTTACACTCGTATAAAGGCTCGTACAGACTCACGCGATATCGCGGGCGTGACAGGCACTGACAATGAAATTGTGCTACTAGTGTCGCGTTGCGCCCGCGATATCGCACTAGTCTGTACGAGCCTTTACTTAAAAAAAACTTCTGAATTCCTCAAGAACCACGTGTGGAATTCTTAATTCCGTTTTTTTTTTAATGGAAAAAAGGTTTTTTTTTTTTTTTTAAGTTACCTGTGATTGAGTGGATTTTTTCAATACTATCCGTTTGGTATACGGTTTGTATAACAAATGGATAGTATTGAAAAAATCCACTGCAGGCATGAGCATTGATCACCATGTTTGTTCAAGGCGAATGGCAATTTCAGACATATTAATTATCACATTGTTGCTTGCCCGGATTTAGACCACTTCGTGTATCAACGACATTCAAAAAAACCGGCCAAGTACGTTGCGGACCACGCACAATGAAGGGTTCCAACTTAGAAAATAGGCACCTATTGACAAATGAATTAAAAGAGTCACATTGTTGGTTGCCCGGATTTAGACCCATAACTTCGTGCATCAACGACATTAAAAAAAACCGGCCAAGTGCGTTGCGGACCACGAACAATGAAGGGTTCCGCATGGGATGAATTTATCCCAAAAACAAACTTAACATTGTAGTTGCAAAACAAACATGTTTTGCAACTACAATGTTAAGTTTGTCCCATACATCGATATACGCAACGGTCAGTTTTCCAACTGCAAATGTAAGTTTGTGTCGCAAAAAAAATGTGATAAAACTACAAATGAGCAATTTCTTTTACTTGTGCTGCTTGAGCAATTGCTTCTTGCCAAATTTCATGATTCTAATTTTTTATTTATTTGCAAGTATCAAAATATGTCGCCTATCGCCGTATTTTTTTATTGCGTTGACTTTTTTTTTGTAGCTCCAAGACCGTAGATTTAAGTATTTGATATTAATTTCAACTTGGTACCTCCACGCGTTCCTGAGAAAAAGAGTCTGGACAGATTAACAGACAGACAGACAGACGGACAATGAATCCTATAAGGGTTCCGTTTTTTTTTCCTATTGAGGTATGGAACCCTAAAAAGACAAAATCATAAAATATTTATATTCTCTGATTTTAAGTATAAAAGCACGCGATAAATGCTGCGAGTACTGTTAGTTTACATAATATTAAAAAACAACAGCGCATCACATGTTCAATTAGGTGCCCACGAGTATAAGATTTTAATTTTTAATTAAGAGTTTATTTATTTCCAGATCCTATAAAGTTTGAAGATGAAAGTACTTGTAGTGCTATCAGCGCTGGTAGCCTTCGCGGCTGCAGCTGCGTTATCGCCGACAGAGCTGGATATGCTTGAAGCTTACGACTATGATACTGTGTTAGCCAATGATGAACAGACAAAGATTCTAACTAATATCTGCTAATATCAACTGCAGAACCAGTTACTGTTGATGGTTGACGGGCAGCTTTATCGGTTTCCGCGATCCATAATAGGCCAATTTTTTTAATCGTTTCAGTACTATCAACGAAGTTAATGATAAATCAATGTGCAGTGTGCTCTCCTACACAAAAGACGAAATACGACTCTGTTCTGAGGCATATGCATGAGAAACATGACCCTTTACATATCGAAGTTTTGAAGAAGATTGCCGCCAAAAAGGAATAAAGCTATATACAGGGTCAAATTAAATTAGCTAGCGAAACTCTGCAGTCGTGATGGTTATCGCTATCTAAACACGATAAAACAAAAAAAAAAAATGTTTAGTTATCGATACCCATCACGTCAGTGAAATTTACACAAAAAAAACAGATTTTTTAAACTGACATTTTAAGCGGGTTGTCAAAAAAAAACTCATCAAATTACCCACACACAAAAACCCAAACACAAATTACCTTCACATCTGCGGAGTTTCGCTAGCTAATTAAATTTGACTAATATATCTAGACATATAAATAATCAAAGCTGCCTTCGTTCGTATGTGTTTCCTGTTACTCGTTCTGTCACCAATTTTTCAAGCATTTCCTGACATCTGGTTGAGCTGCAACTTTGCATACTTATATAACTTCGGTGACGACGCAAAAATGTTATACCATGGAGATTCTATGGCATTTTTAGAATAGCCATAGAATCTCCTCAACTAAATAAGATATTGTCGTTAGTTTGAACTCGTTCAAACCGCTCGCTCCGCTCGTTTATTTATTTATTTATTTATCCTCTCACTGGAACGCCATACAGCAATTACACCAACGGAGCAAAAAAATAGAGCCGGAAGGTGGTCACGGGTTCCTCAAGTAAACCCGATAGCCCCGTCGTATTTGTATTAATTAGACTTAACTTAACTTAACAAGTGCTATTACACCACGTAGTGTCAAGAATCTGATGATGAATCTGGAAGGTGCCCATAGGAACTCCTCAACTAAACAAGAAAGCCCTGTTGTGTTTTTGGTAATTGTTGTTATCTTGCCAAGACCTCAGCCTTGCCAGGGCCTCATGATGAATCCGGACGATCGCCATAGGAACTCCTCAACTAGACAAGATAGCCCCGTTGTATTTCAGCCATTTAAATATTTTTTGACAAGTGGGTTCGTTGGCCCAAAATGTAGTCCAGGATCTGATAATGGAGCCGGAAGCTCGCCATAAAAACTCATCAACGAAACAAGAAAGAAGTATTTTCGCTATTTTAAATCAAACCCAGTACAAATCAGTACGTGTGTATTATAGTACACAAGTACTGATTTGTACTGCGTACTGAAACCAGGGCTATAGACCTGGTTTTAGTCTAGAGTACGATGGTAGAGCCAGAAGGTGGCCGCAAGGACTCCTAAATTAATTAAGATAGCCTTGTTGTGTTGGGCCCGTGGGATTTTTCTTGGCAAGTACCTTACAAGTGAAGGTGATAGAAGTGATAGAACAGATATTTAAAGAAGTTCCAATGCTTTTGTACTAAATAAAATATCATAATCAGCCTATAATGTTCCCACTGCTGGGGCACAGGCCTCCTCTCTTCGAGAGGGAGTGGGCTGTAAATCTACCACGCGGGCCCAGTGCGGGTTGGTAGATGTCACATGTCTTTGAATTTTTGGTTCTAGGACATGCCGCTTTCCTTACGATGTTTTATTAATTAAAATTATATTTGAAAACAAGCTGTTAAAGTACTAAATAAAATTTGCCCGAGTGAGATATGAGTTTCATAGCGAAAGTTGTTTAGTATGACTGTAGAATTACCCCTTGACTGATACCCGCGACTAAATAATCATCACACTATCACACTAATAATTAAAATGCGAAAGTTTGTGAGTGTGTGTGTATGTTTGTTACTTCTTCACGCTCAAACGGCATGACCAATTTTGATAAAATTTTGTATGAAGATAGCTGACACACTGGATTAAGACGTAGGCTTAGACGTACTTTTTATCCCGATATTCCTACGGTATCGAGACTTAAGCGGGTGAAACCGCGGAGCGCTGCTACACAAAATTAAAAAAAAAAACACTTTATGATGGTGATGACGTAACAGGTTTCTTTAACTATTGTAAAATCTTGCCAATACACACTAAAATACGAAAGCTGTTATTCATAGAACAGTTCACCAACAAAGAACTGCATATTAAATTCAACCATGGTATAGCAACGAGATAGGCAGCACAAATAAAACTGGTAGTACCGAGATACAAAAACTATTATAGGAATCGAACGAACGCTTATTTCTTTGAATCTCTTTGAAAATGAGAGGCATCATTCTGTTTAAATTTCATTAAATAGGCCATAGTAATAGGCATCGACGGACTGTTTGACCCGCACCGTCGTCGTCGTTTTTGTACTTTTTACTTATTATTTACTGTTCTACCTCACAATGTTTTATAAACTATGTTTTAACCTTAGATTTATAATATTTCGTTAGTACTCGTATTAAGATTGCTTAAAAGTGTTTCAACATCCGGACAAACCTATTGAGGTTTTTGTGATGTTTCTGTTTACGTTTTGTTTTGTTCCTTAATTAATAAATAATTAAAAAAAAATAATGCAATTCTGTATATATGTATAAAGAACTCTTGTGCAAATTTTCATGCCTCTATACCCTAGACCCAGAGGCTTAGGCTAAACGTGTTTATCAGTGAATAAATGAATAAATTTAAGATTTGCATTAAGTAAGTAGACGTTACACCAAAAATAACTGGTAGCTCTTATTTTGTTTTTGACTAGTATAATTATTTTAACTTCACAAAATTATGTACATATGTGAGAAATGGTGGACTTTATTTATTATTTATTTAATACTTTATTGTACACTACAAAAATACATAACAAAACTAAATCAAACGCTACATTTACAATGGGCGGCCTTAGGAATCCGAATCAACGTATATTTTTTGGTAAACCAACTAGTTTCAACAAATTAGTTTATTAATTAGCAAATTATATACGATTGGCCAAAGCACCCTATGAGCCCTTTGCTCTTAGCATAATCTGCAGCCTTATCGTTCCCAGGACTGGCACACAGTCCTCCTATCTGTGAATTTAGCCATTATACTCGTATAAACCAAATTTGTTTAAAATCTAACTTAAACTATGGAACTGCTTTAGGTTGGGTAAAATCAGACCAACAACTTTTCCCAAATCGTATAAATACAGCACATGTGTTGTGTTAAAGAAGCAAACGTAGCTCGTATACAATTTGTCTGCCCAAAAGCTTCTTTAGCACAACCCCGTACAAGAGTTGGGATGAAGAAGTATTTGTAAATACGCATAAAAGGATATGGCTGCAGATTCCATTTAGGAGAAATATTTCCGTTCGAAGACGTTGTTAAAATTAAAGCGCCTTCTTATACCCAATAGCAAGGTCACCATACAATATGATGCACCAAGTTAAATAACAGGCGAGTGGGAGTTACCCATCTGCCTAGCCTTTTCACAACCATGTTGAGTTCGGCTTCCAGTCTAACTGGATACAGCTTAATACCAGTATTTTACATGGAGCGACTGCCTATCTGACTTCCACAACCCAGAAACTGGGTAATACTATACCTCTTAGACTAACTGGTTGTCAGACTTTCTGACGACCCGTAACGACTGTCAAACATTCAGGAATGACAGCCGAGACCAACGACTTAACTTGCTTTCCGAAGCACGGAAGGGTCTTGATATGTAGAGATGGTCACCCGTCCATGGACCAACCGCGGCAAGCGTAGCTTAACCTGATCGATCGACCCGTGCGGCTGTTATTACTTAGCCACAAGCCCGACGCTTAGGTGACGGCTAAGGCGAGTTGGAGTAACCAAACAGCTAATTTAATTACCAATTATAATAAGCAGCCGCAGTAGTAGACCGGGCAGCTTTATCTACATGCCTACCAATGGGACTATGCAGGATGGCATTCAGTATCAGTAAATAAAGTGAATCGTACACAATACAAATATTATTTTTATTTTAAAATGAAGTGATTATACACGGTGAAATTTAATTAGCTAGCGAAACTCCGCAGATGTTATGGGTTTCGATATCTTAAAATGATAAAACAAAAAAAATATTAATTTGATGAGTTTTTTTTTTGGTGTCTACAACCCGTGACACTTGAAATGTCAGTTTAAAAAATCTGTTTTTTTGTATGTAAATTTCACAGACATGATGGGTATCGATAACTAAACAGGATAAAATAATACATATTTTCTCAACTCATACATCCAGTAACAACAAAACCTTTTTCATTTTTATTTTATCGAGTTTACATAGCAATAAACATCACGTCTGCAGAGTTTCGCTAGCTAATTTAATTTGACCCTGTATATAGCTTTATTCCTTTTTGGCGGCACTCTTCTTCAAAACTTCGATATGTAAAGCCTCATGTTTCTCATGCATCTGCTTCATAACAGAGTCGAATTTCGTCTTCTGAGTAGGAGAGCACTCTGCACATTGATTTATCATTAACTTCATTGATAGTTCTGAAACAATTAAAAAGAAATAGGATTAGATAGCATTAAAATCCAATACCGATAAAGCTGCCTGTCAACCATCAACAGTAACTGGTCCTGCAGTTGGTAGTAGGTAATATTAACATTATTGACTCGCCTGCCACCTGTTTGTAGCCACCGCATTCCCCTTTCTCCAGCATACAGTCGATAAGAATCTTTGTCTGTTCATCATTGGCTAACACAGCATCATAGTCGTAAGCTTCAAGCATATCCAGCTCTGTTGGTGATAACGCAGCTGCAGCCGCGAAGGCTACCAGCGCTGATAACACTACAAGTACTTTCATCTTCAAACTTTATAGGATCTGGAATTAAATGATCTCTTAATTAAAAATTAAAATCTTATACTCGTAGGCACCTAATTGAACATGAGATGCGCTGTTGTAACTTATAATATTAAGTAAACTAACAGTACTCGCATTTATCGCGTGCTTTTATACTTAAAATCAGAGAATATAAATATTTTATTATTTTGTCTTTTTAAGGTTCCATACCTCAAAAGGAAAAAACACGGAACCCTTATAGGATCACTTCATTGTCCGTCTTTCTGTCTGTTAGTCTGTCCAGACCCTTTTTCTCAGGAACGCGTGGAGGTACCAAGTTGAAGTTAATATCAAATACTTAATTCTACGGTAACTTGGAGCTATAAAAAATGGCATGTATTTAACACGGCGACAAATTAATCTGAATTTGGGATTAAAAAATAATTAAAGCCGGTAGCATAAATAATAGGTTGGCAGCAAAAATGATAGCTTGGCAGCTACAGCGAAGTATTATTTTAAGTAGAAAGTAGCAGCTCAATAATCAGTTTTTAGCTTTATTTTAATTTAAACTGGCATCGAATTTTTGTTTTGGTAACTGAATTTACCAACAATAGAGGGGATCTGGCGCTCGGCGGCCGCTGACGCGGCACGCTTGCTTCGCTCGCTCGCCTTCGCTAGTTAATGGTTACTGTTCTAACCTAACCTAACCCAAATGATTCAATAACAGTAGATGAGATATTTTAGTAGCAAATAGTTAGTCGCCCTTTAAGTTATTAGTCGCCTGGAAAATTATTATCCTAAAAAAATCAAGCTTCTAAGTCAACGCAATAAAAAAATACGGCGATAGAAGCGACATACTTTGATACTCGCAAATAAATAAAAAATTAGAATCATGAAATTTGGCAAGAAGCAATTGCTCAAGCAGCACAAGTGAAGGAAATTGCTCATTTGTAGTTTTATCACATTTTTTTTGCGATACAAACATTTGCCGTTGGAAAACTGACCGTTCCATATATCGATTTATGGGAGAACATGTTTTTCAACTACAATGTTAAGTTTCTTTTTGGGATAAATTCATCCCATACGGAACCC
This sequence comes from Tiliacea citrago, assembly GCA_963921375.1. Classification (NCBI taxonomy): domain Eukaryota; kingdom Metazoa; phylum Arthropoda; class Insecta; order Lepidoptera; family Noctuidae; genus Tiliacea; species Tiliacea citrago. Next base: position 13,878,517 of record OY992799.1, read on the forward strand.
TTTATTGTGCGTGGTCCGCAACGCACTTGGCCGGTTTTTTTAATGTCGTCGATGCACGAAGTTGTGGGTCTAAACCCGGGCAAGCAACAATGTGACTCTTTTAATTCACATGTAAATAGGTGTCTATTTTCTAAGTTAATTTTGACCATTATTGATACCGGTGAAGGAAAACATGTTGAGAATGGCTGGCTTATAATTAATATGTCTGAAATTGCCATTCGCCTTGAACAAACATGGTGATCAATGCTCATGCCTTCAGTGGATTTTTTCAATACTATCCATTTGTTATACAAAGCGTATAACAAATGGATAGTATTGAAAAAATACCCTCAATCACAGGTAACTTAAAAAGCGAAATAAAAAAAAACTTTTTCAGTTCAGAAAAAACACGGAATTAAGAATTCCACAAGTGGTTCTTGAGGAATTCAGATTTTTTTTTAGTAAAGGCTCGTACAGACTAGTGCGATATCGCGGGCGCGACGCGACACTAGTAGCACAATTTCATTGTCGGTGCCTGTCACGCACGCGATATCACGTGAGTCTGTACGATCCTTTATACAAGTGTAAGGCCAGGTGTGTGGGGTATTCCTGCGAAACAGCTATTTATATATCTACTGAACTGATCTTTGAAAGGCAGCTGAGTCAGACAGGACGCAGAAAACACAAAACTGTGTTTGAGACACAATTTGGGAGACGTTAATTCTATCAGTGGCTTGCGACCGACTTACTTGAACGAAAAACAGCAATGAACTAACACTGCACTGCTATGAAACCTTATAAAAAATAAAGTGCACATTAAGTTAGAAAAAAAAACGATAATGTATTAACTTATCTTTGAAACAATGATGAATACTAATGAAGAACACAATAGTTTCTTGATTTTTTTCATCATTTTATAATTGCGCGTGAGACTGAATAACAGCATTTCATAAGATGAGGAAAATTCCAAGATACCTACTATAATGAAACGATATAAATTAAATCCGGTAGGAAAAATTATATGGTCTTTTGTTTGTTTTGACGGATCAACTACTTTTGGACGGGCCCGTATCTTTGTTGACGGACTTAGAGAGTAGACACCCTTGCCCGGGTCGACGGCGCGTTGTGTTCCACGCACGCCTCAGAGATGTCAGCACCAACTGACGGGGTCCGATAGGGCCAATGCCTGCCAGGGTTGCGAGTTTGTCCGAAAGGGATATCGTGGCCCTGGCACACAGGCATCTGAAGGAACACGGGTGGGTTTTAGTCAGTAAAAGTCTGACACACCCACCCGCTCCGCCCAGAGCGGGAGAAGTTGTTTTATAAAATTTCCCACCAAAAAAAAAAAGGCTATTTAAAAGTTTTCTGTGTATCCATAGGATGGTCGGTACTGCTACAATGCCTGTATTGGAATTAAGTTTACAAACAAGACTATGTTTGTAAACTTAAGATTATGTTGCAACTCCGAGCGTAAGTAGATAGATAGATAAACCATTTATTTGGTACACACAAAAGACTACGTATACACACTAACTACTAAGGGGATCCTGCCGTTTTGCCGAAAAGATTTTGCCAAATTTTCATTACCCAAACAAATTTTAGCAACCTTTTTTTATACCATTGCAATATTTCGAATGATTTTAGTACGCATATTTTCATTTGGTCAAATTTTTACTTGGCAAAATATTACCAAGTATAATGTCATTATGGCATTTGGTCTATCAAATGATTTATTACAGCAAACAATCTTCAGACAATAAACGTTTTTGAGCGAGCGAAGCGAGCGGTGCCGCGGTAGCGGCCGGCGAGTGCCAGACACGACTTGCATTAATAGAAAAAAAGATATTGTTTTTAGTAGGTTACCCGGAACATAACTATTTAGATTAAGTTAATTTCTTTAAAAAAAAAATGGGTAGGTTAGGTTAGGTTAAAACTGTGACCTCCTACGCACGAGCCGAGCGAGCGAAGCGAGCGGTGCCGTGGTAGCGGCCGGCGAGTGCCAGAAACGACTTGCATTAATAGAAAAAAGAGATTGTTTTTAGTAGGTTACCCGGATCTGAACTATTTAGATTAGGTTAATTACTTATTTATATTATTATTTGATTTTGCGTAAAAACTGTTATTCCAACTGAAATATTTGACTAAATAAAAAATGTTAAAAGTACTAGTCGGTAAACAAGTTATAGTTTAAACGTTCATTTGTCAAACATTAGGTTTGCGTTACAATTTTTTGTGAATAGATTTTTTGCTAAGTAATAATTTGGCAAATGAAATTATGCGAGAAATTTTTTGGGAAGTGAAAACTTGTCAAATTCCTTTCGGTCAAACAAGGGAGACCCAACTACTAAGCCATCATGCTGTTTCTATTACTTGTAGAACAAGCCGAATATCCTTGAAGTTGCGGAACAGAGAGAACACTAAGTTTTACTAAACAATCACCCTGAGAATATTAAAACTTCATAGTAAGTCTGCAATGTGAAAAAAAATCTACGACGCACGTTACTAAAGTTTTTGCTACGTCAAAATAGGACTATGGTCGAAATAGGACAAATGCTATGCCCATTAAAATGCAACATTTTATACTTTGTGGTTACCTAATAGTTCTAAGCATTTGTCTGGGGTCTCCCTTGTTTGACCGAAAGGAATTTGACAAATTTTCACTTCCCAAAAAATTTCTCGCATAATTTCATTTGCCAAATTATTACTTAGCAAAAAATCTATTCACAAAAAATTGTAACGCAAACCTAATGTTTGACAAATGAACGTTTAAACTATAACTTGTTTACCGACTAGTACTTTTAACATTTTTTATTTAGTCAAATATTTCAGTTGGAATAACAGTTTTTACGCAAAATCAAATAATAATATAAATAAGTAATTAACCTAATCTAAATAGTTCAGATCCGGGTAACCTACTAAAAACAATCTCTTTTTTCTATTAATGCAAGTCGTTTCTGGCACTCGCCGGCCGCTGCCGCGGCAACGCTCGCTTCGCTCGCTCGGCTCGTGCGTAGGAGGTCACAGTTTTAACCTAACCTAACCTACCCATTTTTTTTTTAAAAGAAATTAACCTAATCTAAATAGTTCTGTTCCGGGTAACCTACTAAAAACAATATCTTTTTTTCTATTAACGCAAGTCGTGTCTGGCACTCGCCGGCCGCTACCGCAGCACCGCTCGCTTCGCTCGCTCAAAAACGTTTATTGTCTGAAGATTGTTTGCTGTAATAAATCATTTGATTAAAGACCAAATGCCATAATGACATTATACTTGGTAATATTTTGCCAAGTAAAAATTTGACCAAATGAAAATATGCGTACTAAAATCATTCGAAATATTGCAATGGTATAAAAAAAGGTTGCTAAAATTCGTTTGGGTAATGAAAATATGGCAAAATCTTTTCGGCAAAACGGCAGGATCCCATTTGTCTGGCGGGCAGTTATAGCATTAATCTGTTATATACAGTTTTTTAATTTTTATTATTAAATGAACGCTTTATACACTTTATTGAGCATTACATACGAAAATTTTACATTATTACGGAACCAGTCTATTTCACATACCTTATTGTTATTAGACATCTTGCCCGTTTTTTGTAATAAGAATTATAATGACGTGTACAAAAGAAATTGTCACTGAGCGCAAGTAAGGGTGCTCGGCGTTTTTTGTCAGTTAATACATTCTGACAAAAATCGCCGAAGTGATCTGTGTTTTGTGAAAAAACCAGCCAAGTACGTGTCGGACCACGCACAATGAAGGGTTCCGTAGTGGGGATTAATTATCCTACGAACAAACTAAACATTGCAGTTGAAAAACATGTTCCCTCTTACATTCCAACTGCAAATGTAAGTTTGTACGCACAATATTGAGAGATTTACAGAATTCTTATAGGTTTTCCTGTAATCTATAAGTAAAGAACTATTTACTGTAATTATTACAAAATTTTAGTTTCGGAGATAAGAGGTGGTCAATTTTCATCTAGTTTCAATTTTAAAACTATTTATTTTATAATAAATTATTAAAAAAATATATCTGAAATCCTTACAACAAGCCGTCTCATTTGATGTGTCGCACGGTATAGTTTGAAAAACTTACACATAACTACATAACATCACGCTTGTTATCCCCGAAGGGCTAGGCAGAGGTGCACCTACCGATAGTACACCCACATTTCGCCAGTTATGTTTAAGTCCCATTTAATAGGGGGCGATGGGGAGGGGGAACTTTTTTTTAATTTTCTAATTTGCACCCCTAAAGTGACCTCCATAATCAAAATTCATTTATTTACGTTACACGTCCGTGTTAGGGTCACAAAAGTCCATATATGTGTGCCAAATTTCAACTTAATCGGGCCAGTAGATTCGGAGCAAATCGGCTGTGACGGACGGACAGACACACGAGTGATCCTATAAGGGTTCCGTTTTTTTCTTTTGAGGTACGGAACCTTAAAAAATCAAGTGCGTGTCAGACCACGCACAACGAAGGGTTCCGTCTTTGGATGAATTTATCCCAAAAACAAACTTAACATTGTAGTTGAAAAACATGTTCTCCCATACATCGATATACGTCACGGTCTACTCGTTAACTTGTAAAACCCTACTTAGCTGTGATAGTTTTCCTTTTCATTCCGTTTTAGAAACTACTGCCATGAATTTTTAGAAATCCGAATCAACTATATTTTCCTTCTTCGTTTCGACACAGCTCATGTGTTGTGTTAAAGAAGCATACATAGCTCGTATTTATAATTTGTCTGCCCAAAAACTTCTTTAGCAAAACCCCGTACAAGTGTTGGAGGCAGAAGAAGCATTTGTAAACACGTATTATATTATAGGACATTGGAGCAGATTCCATTGTTCTTCTTAGCGTGTCGATGGTAAACTAAATGCAGTCTGCTCAGACTTCGGCTTCATTTTTGGCGCCATCACTAGCGTTTATCAGTTCCTGTAATGTGCAAATGTCAGGATACGCAGGGCACTATATTAAATGTCCCATCGTTTGTAGAACAGCTCCACATTTGCACTCCAAGGCAGAGTCTTCTCTGAATCTCCATCTGAACAGGTTTTCCTTGCTTCGGGCAACTTGAGTCCGGAGTCTGTTTAAAGACTTCCAAGTTAGCCAAGGCAACTCGTGTCCAGGTGAGATCCTCATCAGGTGGAACAAACGGTATGGGTAAGGAAGCACTGTCTCGCCACAGCTTGCTTGATTGTTTGCCAGTGAGTGGGACGAACACTTTAAAAAGCTGTTTCGGCTTTTCAGCCTTTGTGACACAAGAATGTTGTCGCGCAAAGAGTGTGGTGTGTCGGAAACCATTTTGGCTCTTTCGCTGGAGCTTGCTACTGCTCTGCAAACTTCTGGTGGCGCTATTCCTGCTAGTAGATACAGCATTTGTACCGTGGTCGGTTTTAGACAACCAGTGATGATCATTTTATTCAAAGCTGTATCCACTAACTTTTTATGGGCAGAACTACCCCAAACGGGGCACGTGCATTCATCTGCAGAAGAAGATAGTGCCAGCCCAGTGGTCCGTATAATGTCAGGCGAAGCACCCCACTTCGATGAGACTAGTCGCTGAAAAAGACTGTTGCGAGTGTGCTTGTGCACCTTCTGCTTGATGTTCTTGCAGTTTTTACTGAATGTTAAAGACCTGTCCAGAGTAACACCAATATATTTAGGGCAGTTACTGTGCTTGTGATAAATAAATGATAAATAAATGATAAATGATTTATTTCTGTAAGTAGGTTTGTACAAACACTTTTACACGTCAATCATATTAAAAAAAACTAGATGAGGTCGGCGTTTCGTATCCGACTACTCTGAGAAGAAAGGCCGAAACAAACTCAGAGGTCACAGTCTCTTTTTAAAGTCCAGACATAATCTTGGTCAGATCATGTGAAGACCATGTAGATTGGTGCCTGAAATGATCTTTTGACGAAAGAACCACACAGGTTGAGGGGACCTGTCCAGTCAGTGCACGCATTTGTCAGTAGTCGTGCAGCTCAACTAAGAACTTAAGGAGCTCAACGATTCAACGAACAATACCAAAGAAAGGACATTTGGGTAGGCCGCATAAAATCACTCAAACTGCCAGACTATGATAAAAACTAAATGAGAAAAAAAAGGAAAATGAACAAAAACCCACATAGTCTTCACATTTACAATACTTAAAACAATATAATACTTAACAAAGTAAATATTCATGTCATTGTATATATAAAATTAATCACTGTCAATGTGTATATAAAATACGGATATAATCTTGGTCAGATCATTTGAGAACCATGTAGATTGGTGTCTGACATGGTCTTTTGACGAAAGAACCACACAGATTTGAGTGGACCTGTCCAGTCAGTGCACGCATTTGTCAGTTATCGTGCAGCTCAACTCAAAACTTAAGGAGCTCAGCGATTCGACGAACAATACCAAAGAAAGGACAATTGGTTAGGCCGCATAAAGTACTCAAACCGCCAGACCTGCATTAAAAATTTTTTTGATTGAGAATAAAAATAAAAAAACAATTCACTGTATTTAAAATTTTTCACTATTGTATTTAAAAGGATTGTTGTATTCCATTTAAGATAAATATTTGTGTTTGAAGACGTTATTAAAATTAAAACGCCTTCGTACACCCAAGGAATAGAGGAGCAGAGGTGATCCAGTGGTAACGGTCGCGACTTTCAAATTCTAGATCGTAGGTTCGTACCCTGAGAGTCGCTTTACTTTAGTGTAAATTATTTCACCACCACTGCTCTCAAAACGGTGAAGAAAAACATAGTGAGAAAACCGGCATGTCCTAGAACCAAAAAATCGAAGAAGTGAAATCTACCAACTCGCACTTGGCCCACATGGTGGATTACGGCTCACTCCCTCCACAGAGAGGAGACCTGTGTCCTAGCAGTGGGAACATTATAGGCTGAATAAGCTACTGTTATGCTTATACCCAATAACAAGCTATAACAGGTGAGTGGGAGTTACTGTACAGCTAATTTAATTACCAACTGCTGAAAACACAAAAACGCCGCAGTAGCAGGCTGAGCAGCTTTATCCACTTGCCTACCAGTGGGATTATGCAGGCTGACATTCAGTATCAGTAAATAAACTACCCGTAATACGTACACAATACAAATATTATTTTTATTGAGGCGGAATTTAACAACACATTTATTTTTAATCTAAATACCACTGATATTTTAAAATAGAGTGATTATTAAGTGATTAGCTTTATTCCTTTTCGGCAGCAAACTTCTTTATAAGTTCGTTGTAAAAAGGCTCATATTTGTCCTGAATCTTCTTCAGAATACTGTCATATCTAGTCTTCTGTACAGGAGAGCACTCCGCACATTGATTGATCATTAGCTTCATTGATAGTTCTGAAACGATTAAAAACAAATAGGTATTAGCATTAACGACGCATGGTTATTGTAATTGTTCTTATTATAGTTTGTTTGTTTATAAAAGTAGTTAGATTTGCACTCAACAATCGGCATTTTGTATTTGTTTTGATTCATACTCACGATCACGTCGGGGTCACCAGGTTGGTGGTAGGATGAACAGGGTGTAAAGTTCACTTATCCACCATAGAAAAGGGAGGATCCTCCGACCAGCGGGTGTTATGTCTGGTGGGCAACTGCCCGACGGTCGATGTCGGGACGTTGTATATATTCTAATTGCGCGGTAAACTCTGCTTGCGCGATGCAGGATTTGCGTGACGTCAGTGTGACGCGTAGTTCGCATGTGGCGATGTTGATGCCGCTACAGTTTCTTGACTTTGTTGTCTTCACAGGTTGTCATTTGCCAGTAACAATAGATAATTATATTTCTAGACAATGTAGTAAACACCATGTAAACACAATGTAAATTGTCTTTGGTGTCTGGCCCTGACATCAAGCAATGGACAAGATTGTAAAGTTTTTAGTGTATTGAATACGAGGCTTTTAACTACTTTGTAAGTGTGTATTTTATTAATGTTATTTTGTTGTAATGTGCGTTTTGTTTGTGCAGAATAAACGATTTTTCTTTCTTTCTTAATTAAAATCTGTTCATACTATATTGTGGATCGCGGAAACCGATAAAGGTGTCCGTCAACCATCGACAGTAACTAAACTCTAATTGCGTAACACACTTTCTATCACAATCTGAATCATTTTGAAGTATATTGCTTCATATGTTCGAAAAATTTGTCTGCTCACCAACGTGAATAACGCATTGAATATTGTTGAACTGTCAAAATGAAACTCATTGCTACTGAGTGTGAGTGTGTTACGCAATTACCCCACTGGTCCTGCAGTTGATAGATAGGTAATATTAATATTATTGACTCACCTGCCACCTTTTTGTAGGCACCGCAGTCCACTTTCTCCAGCACACAGTCGAATACCATATTTCTCAGTTCATCATTAGCTAACAAAATATCATAGTCGAAAGCTTCAAGTAGTTCTAGCTCTGTCGGTGATAACGCAGCTGCAGCCGCGATGGCTACCAGCGCTGATAACACTACAACTGCTTTCATCTTCAGACTTTATGGTATCTGGAAATTAATTTATTGAATTAAAAGTTAAAATCTTATAGGTACCTAATTGATCACGTGATTCGCTATTGTTTATAAGTAAACTAGCAGTACTCGTAGGTTCAATCTCGTGGTGTAATACTAATCAAAGAATATAAATGTTTTATCACACTACCTGCTGGATAATGTCACATTATATGTGATACAAGCCTGAGGTCTAGCCGAGTAATAATATTGTACTTAATTTCATTACATCCCGCTTGTCAATAATGTGATTTGAATTTGGAATCTCAACTGATAATTCGTACAACTCAATATTTTTTAAATTTATATTCCCAAATCGCATTGCTTTTTATTATCTCGCAGAAAATATGAAAAGTAGAGTGTTCTCCTCAGGGATAAAGGTGTTTTCGTTTAAGGTGAGCTTGAATTCCTCACTGCTCTCAGAATTCTAGTCTTAACTCCCTCGCTTCGGTTAGGAGTTTACTCTGAGCTCAGCTGCATTTGGGACCACTAGAATATTTCGTTACCCTCGGGAATCAATGGGATTGAATCAATTTTGAATACCGAGCGGAACGAAGGATTTTAATGTGTGACATAACACACTGCTTGATGCCCTGAGTGAACAACCTACTATTATTATTTTGTGTTGTTTTTTTTCAAAAAAGGAGTTCTCAGTTCATCGAATACTTTTTTTTTAAATGTAGTAGGTATGTTTCCCGACTACTAGAAGACGGGTAGATTGATTTGTAAAATTCTTGTTTTTGTTTGAAAGAGGTGGTCCCATATAATTTTTTATTAACTTTGCTTGGGTAGTTTTTAAGTTAGCTTCAGTACTACATATTTTTCCCACTTATTCTATGTGGATGACGTTGTAATAACTTCCGGTCACTGTTATTAAAAAAAAACACTAAGTACAAAGTGAAAAATTACTTTAATTTCAAAAGTTTTTGCCAAAAACCGAAAATACAAAACCAACTTTTAAATAAAATAAATGAATAATGAATAAATGAAATTTAATTAAATTAAAGTTATCTTTCACTTTGTAGTGTTAATAAATGTTTTTTTTTACTTTTATGAATGATTAGTAGTCATTGGATACAGTGCTGCCGTTGTAAGAGAATTAAAATACCACGGTGTATAGTGCTTGTGTTAGGATAAGGATATGTGTATTGGAAAAACATCGTGAGGAAACCGGCATGTCCTAGAACCAAAAATTCGAAGACATGTGACATCTACCAACCCGCACTGGGCCCGCGTGGTGGATTACGGCCCACTCCCTCTCACAGAAAGGAGGTCTGTGTCCCAGCAACCGGGAACATTATAGGCTGATTATGTATTGGAAAAACAATAATGAAATAACTTAATTATCAAAATGCTAAATGATTTTTGCAAATCAGACATTTGGATGGCTGCTGAGTTATACTGGACGCATGAAACACAAAACTTGAGTTACTGACACAAAACGAGGGACACCAACTCCATCAGTGGCTTGCGTACAACTTACTTGAACGGAAAACTACAATGAACTAACCTGACACTGCTATTAAATCTTATAATAAATAAAGTGCTTAATAAGTTAGAAAAACAATGATAACTTATTAACTTTACCTTTGAAACAAGGATGAAAACTGATGATGAACACAATAGTCCCTTGATTTTGTTTATCATTTTATAGTTGCGCGTGAGACTAAAATAAAACAGCTTTTCATAGGATGAGGTATAAAAAGATTGATAGACTAAGATAAGATAATATAATATTCATATAATTTATAAGCTAACAGTCTTAAAAATAAAAATAAATATGTACTCTATTCTATCCTATATAAATAAAAATTAAATGCTGTTCGTTGGTAAGCGCACTTGAGAAGGGCTGGACTTATTGGGCTATTTTTGGTTTTAAAACGTTCGTAGCCGTAATTAGGTTTTTATGAAAAAAAAAATTGGAAAAGTTGGCCGGAAATTTTTCAAATTTGGGAAAAACTGAACGTTCTTTTTTTCAATGGGATTTTGTAAACTATTAATTATTGAAAGCTAGCTGCATCCCCTGGTTTCACCTGCATAAGTCTCGATCCCGTAAGAACATCGAGATAACAAGTAGGTATCCCACCAAAAACGTTTCATGTAAAATGTTGCCAAGACGACCACATAAGGTTTGCCCTGTGAAAAAGATATCAGATCTCATGTAGAGCCAAGCTTCTGAATCTACACGGCCTAACTCTACCGACCCTAACTTCACAAATTCTACATAGCAGTAAAAATGTATGGCTTGGGTGTTTCGTTACTTACTTCAGAAACTAAATATTCGCATCACCTCTACGACCGTAGCAAAACGGCGAAGCCGCAACTTTTTCACAGGGCAAACCTTATGTGGTCATCTTGGCAACATTTTACATAAAATATTTTTGGTGGGATTTCAGTTATTTTTGTAAGTTGCTAGGCAGTCTTTATAGTGTTATTTCGGCTTTCTAGCACTTCAGGAAGCACCCTAACATTTTGAAGTTTCATACAAACTTCCACCCCCCCATTTTAGGTGATGGGGGGCGAAAGTTATAAGCTTATGATTTTTTTTGTTGCTTTTATACTAAATTTAGATTACATACCAAATTTCAGCTTTCTAGCACTTCAGGAAGTAGCCAAACATTTTGATGATTATCAGTGTGTCAGTGTATCAGTGACGAAATCGATGTATTTTAGATATCAATAAAATCTAAAGTATTAGAGCTATTCAATTGTGACTTTGTTATGTTTAATTAGTCTTTTACTGGCATCATATCCTAAGAATATGAACTGTCTGGTACATTGGAAACCAACTCTATGAGGGTTCAAAAAAACGACGAAACACTTCGAGAAAATGTAGGTAAAAAAAGAAAAAAAAAGAAAGAAAATACGTTTATTTGCGGTAAACATAACGCAAAGAAATAAAAACACAAACACGAAAGAACATGTTGAGAAAATATGCGTCACATTCACGCAAAACGGCCATCGCTCAGCATAATGCTGCGACCCTATGCGAGACAGAGCCCCAGCGCTGGTTTAGGTAGTGCTCTTGAGCTTCGCTTGGCTCGTCTTGGCGGGGGCACTGCCGTGCCCCCAGATTCTATGTCTTAATCCAGGGCATGGTCTACCCATGTGCCAAATTTTATTCAAATCCGTTTAGCCGTTTTAGCGTGAAAGCGTAACAAACAAATAAACTCACATTTGCATTTATAATATTACTAGCTGCGCCCCGCGGTTTCACCCGCGTAAGTCTCGATCCCGTGGGAATATCGGGATAAAAAGTAGCCTATGTCTTAATCCAGTGTGTCAGCTACCTCTATACAAAATCCTATCAAAATTAGTCCAGCTGTTTGAGCGTGAAGATAAATGATAAATGATAAATGATTTTTATTTCTGTAAGTAGGTTTGTACAAACACTTTTACACGTCAGTCATATTTTTAAAACTAGATGAGGTCGGCGTTTCCTATCTGACTACTCTGAGAAGAAAGGCCGAAACAAACTCAGAGGTCACAGTCTCTTTTAAAGTCCAGACATAATCTTGGTCAGATCATGTGAAGGCCATGTAGATTGGTGTCTGAAATGGTCTTTTGAGGAAAGAACCACGCAGATTGAGTGGACCTGACCAGTCAGTGCACGCATTTGTCAGTAATCGTGCAGCTCTACTCAGAACTTAAGGAGCTCAACGATGCGACGATCAATACCAAAGAAAGGACATTTGGGTAGGCCGCTTTAATGACTCAAACTGCCAGACCATGATTAACACTAACTGAGAATAAAAGACAAAGTGAAAATAAAAATAAAAGAGCAATAACCCACATAGTCTTCACATTCACAATAATTAAAAAAATATAATACTTTACAAGTAAATAATCATGTCATTACGTATATATAACGTTACGTATATAAAATAATAAAAGTTAGCAAAAAAAAACATCAAACAATAAAAATAAACCACTTCAATAATTAAAAATTGGAGCATCTCAATCCCAAGCCTTTTTGTCCTCAATATAATCTTTAACGGTATAAAAAGCTTTCTGACACAACTTACGTTTAATGAATGATTTGAATTTATTAAGGCTTAGATCTTGAACGTGGCTTGGAAGTTTATTATAAAAGCGTATACATTGACATCGGAACGAGCCACCTATTTTCTTGAGCCTTGTTGTAGGTACAACAAATTTATGTTTGTTTCTAGTATTTATATTATGGATATCACTGTATTTTTTAAACAATTTTATATTTTTATGGGCATATAAAAGATTTTCAAAAATATACTGAGAAGGTACAGTCATTACATTAATCTCCTTAAATTTCTCTCTGAGAGAGTGTCTTGGACTTAATTTATAAACTGATCGTACAGCTCTTTTCTGCAAAACAAAGATATTCTGAATGTCGGCGGCATTTCCCCACAACAGAATACCGTACGACATTACACTATGAAAATAGGCAAAGTACACTAAACGGGCTGTCTCTATGTCAGTTAAATTACGAATTTTTCTAACAGCATATGCTGCGGAGCTTAGCTTTTTAGACAGTTTATCTATATGTGGGCCCCACTGAAGCTTAGCATCCAAAGTTAAGCCCAAGAATACTGTGCTTTCTTCAGGATTCAATTCTTCGCCCTTTATCAACACATCAGTTTTCACCTGCCTAACGTGAGGTAGCGTAAACTTAATGCATTTGGTTTTTTTTTCATTTAGAAGTAAATTATTAACATTGAACCAGTGAACTACTTTTGAGATCGCGCTATTTACATCGTCAGTAACCAGCTGCTGACGTTTAAGTTTAAACAAAAGTGAAGTGTCATCTGCAAACAACACTATATCATGATTATCCTTTATGAGGTAAGGCAAGTCATTAATATAAATAAGAAACAAGAAAGGACCAAGAATTGAGCCCTGTGGAACTCCCATTGTTACTATAGATCCGGGAGATCTTTTTCCATTGACGTCAACGCTCTGAATCCTATTACTCAAGTATGAAGTAAGAAGATCCAGAGCGGTGTTCCGGATCCCGTAGTGGCGGAGTTTCCTGATTAACGTTTCATGAAAAACGCAATCGAAAGCCTTGGACAAATCACAAAAAATGCCCAAGGCATCGCATTTATCTTCCCATGCATTATAAATATGTCCTAACAGTTCAACACCGGCATCAGTAGTCGAACGACCCCTTGTAAAACCAAACTGTTTGCTATGTAGTAATTTATGTTTATTAAAAAATCTTTGCAATTGGTCCAAAATTAATTTCTCAAAAATTTTACTAAAGGTAGGTAGTACTGAAATAGGTCTATAATTTGTGGGGTCTGATGTACTACCTGATTTAAACAACGGTATTATTTTACTATTCTTCATGAGGTCAGGAAACACCCCACAGTCAATACAATTATTAAAGATAAGGGCTAAAGTAGGTGCTACGATGTCTATAATAGACTTAGCAACTTCTACAGAATTACCCCACAGATCTGCAGTCTTTTTTACATTTAAAGTGTTAAAGGTTTTAATTATATCTCTACAGGTAATATGTTCAAAGTGAAATTCCGAATCGCAATCATTTACATTTTCCTTAAGCAAAGACTCAGCAACAGAAGGTGATGAGTTTAGGGATTTAGTAGTTGAAACGGGAATATCCGAAAAGAAATTTTGAAAGGCCACGGCGACTTGTGAGTCTGATTTTATTATGTTGTCATTAATTGACAGGCTATAGTCAGTATTTCGGTTCCTAGACCTTCCCGTTTCACTATTAATAATATAACAAGTCGTTTTAATTACATTACTACTGTTTTTAATCTTCGAACTCAAATAACGCGACTTGGCCATACAACAAACTTTTTTGAATAATTTTGAATAATTTCTAACATACAAATTAAATTCATCAGTGTTTACATAATACCTTTCATTGTACAGCTCATAAAGCCGTGTTCTACTTTTATGAATGCCAATTGTAGCCCAATCACTGAAAGATGCGTTACTATTAACCGAGATAGTCTTGGGAATAAATGTGGAATTAAATTGTTGACAGTAAATATTAAAAAAAACATTATAAAGATGATTAAGATCATCATTAATAGATGGAACTGGTAATTTATCAATGAGTTTACCTTTAAAAGCTTCCAAGCGACGTGCTGTTTTGGGGTTAACAGTGATATCCTTTTTAGCCACTTTGTTGTTTCGGTTTTGGATAGTAATCCTTTGCCCACAATGATCAGAATCAAGTAAATTTATAATTTCTTTGTGGCTTGGTATAATATCTGTATAAATATTATCTAGACATGTGGCACTAGTAGAGGTTATTCTTGTGGGCTCCAAAAACAAGTTTACAAGATTGTATGACTGAAACAGACTTATTATTTTACTACAAGAACCTGAGTTCTCTAACAAATTAACATTAAAATCACCACAAGTGATAATGGACTTGTTTGAGTTACAAATCTTGTGCAACACTTCATCCATTACCTTTTCAAAGCAGTCGTACAATCCTGAAGGGGGTCTGTACACACTTAATACAATAAACTGCTCCAATTCTATACAGGCTATTTCAACAGTCCGCTCAACAGATAGGCTCACAATATCCTTACGGTCTTTAAACTTAAGCGTATAGCATTTACTCTGCTGAACGAACTACCAACCTGGTGATTATTAAAATTTAACAAGAACTGGTGGCTTTTAAGCCAATGTTCTGTTATACAAAGAATATCAATACTGTTAAAATTCATAAATAATTCTACTTCTAAATCTTTGTTCAGAAATCCTTGAATATTTTGATGCACCAGGTTGATACTATTGACTGATTTTAAACTTTTATTTGATTTATTTTTGCAATTCTGTACATTATTGCTAGAGGTTGACTCTATTGTCCTAATTTCTAATTTAAATTATTTTTAATGTCAATTTTTGTTACCAAATTATTGGCTGAATTATTTAACATGTCATCGCATTGCTCAATAGAAGCAAATTGTTTAGCCAAATTCTTGGCTGTAATAGAAAAATAATAAGATAGCGACACAGCTATCTGTCTTTCTTTTAAAGAAGCAACAAACAGACACACACTCACAAACATTAGTGTGATGTGAAGTGATGACTAGCTGCGCCCCGCGGTTTCACCTGCGTAAGTCTCGATTCCGTGGGAATATCGGAATAAAAAGTAGCCTATATGTTAATCCAGGGTGCCAACTACCTAAATGGGTCCAGGGACGGCGGACTTGGGTGCAAGTATGGGAAGGGAACACTGGGGTGGTTTTTAGTCAGTAAGAGTCTGACAGACCCCTCCGCCCGCTCCAGGGTGGAGGACATCCATTACGATCTTCCACACCAGCAACAAAAAAAAAGAGTGCCAACTACCTCCATACAAAATTTTATCAAAATTGGTCCAGCCGTTTGAGCGTGAAGAAGTAACAAACACACACACACTCACATACTTTCGCCTTTTTATTATTAGTGTGAGTGTAATATATAGTGTGATGTGATGTGATAATGTGATGATAGTTGGGATTGGACAGGGCAACGTCTTTCTGGTCAGCTAGTGGTATATAAAAAAAATAAAAGAGTGGATAGAATCATTGGGAATCAAAAAATAGCAAAGGACGCTGACTACCTTGTTTTCGTTTCTTATCACTCCCTCTTCCCCTAGTTATCTAGCGGGGAGCTACTTTCAATACATTTGCGCCAACCACATTAGAAATCTACGTTCATCACATAATCGTCTTCTTCATTGTCTCACTCATCGCACTGAATTCATTCACTCTTCCTCCTTCGTTCAATCTCTTCTGTGGAATACGCTGTACCTGGAAATCAGGATGGCAACCAACCGTAAAGTTTGCGAGCATATTCGTAAGAAGCTGGCAGCATCATCACAACGTTGGTGTTTTCCCATTGTTAGTCTATTTGTTTTAGTATATTCGTGTATTTTAGTACATGTATTTGTGCCTAGACATACTAATAGTAGTGGTAATACCGCACCTCCACCAGGTACGAATATCAACTCCGTTTTTGCTTCAATAGATATCCCCCCGCCCACATCATACAGGACCCACCCTCGTATGCCACTGTTTCCACAAAACAGCATTGTGCGAATCGCTCCACGGTCTCCTATAGACACTCTGTCGACGGTACTACCATGCAGGTAGATCCTGGATTCGTCCAAGAACAGGACTTGCCTCCATTGCTCGATAACCCAATCTAAGTAATCGCGAGCGAACTGAAGCCTGGCTTGTCGGTGGGCTGGAGACAATTTAGGTCCCGTGGCTGGCCTTTTCGGGGTCAAGTTCGCTTCTTTGAGTCTTCGCCTCACTGTCCACTTGCTGACAGCCCTTCCTCGAACTTCTCTGAGCTGCTGCTGGACGTCCACGCCGGTCAGTTGTCAATTTCGGAGAGAAGAGGTGACAGTAAATCGTTCATCTCTCACCGAAGTGCATCGCTGTCGTCCAGATCCTGGTCTCCGGACTAAGTTTCCAGTCTCTCTGAACCTCTTGTATACCTTCGAGACACAAGACTGGCTCAAATGAAGCTGTCGAGCAACAGTACGCTGAGACAATCCTTCCTGGATTAGGATGACGACTTGAGTGGCTTCTATGGGTGTGGTTTCCATTTTCTTTTAGCTTCAGAATTCCCAGTGACGTAAAACATTGGACGCTGATCAATTTTCATAAACGCCCCCTTTTTATAGGATTTCAGTACTACCAAACAATATGGTGTTTTGTTTTAAAAATTGATGTTTTTTGTTTTACGTTCCATGACATAAGGTGAATAATCTTTGGTTATGATATTGAAAGAGATTGAAAGCTAACAAAATTGCCTTGCCCTCAAATGATATGCCACAAATCCATAGTTGAAAAAGAAGTTGTAAAAATTTATTTCGAGCAGCGGACGATGAAGTGATTCCAGTTTATTGCTCGCTAATGTAGTTTCGTAATGTAAATCTCAAATCTGTTAAAAAAAAAAAAACAGAAAACTGGGATTGAGCTGCTCGCTCTGCTAAGCCTTGTGATAAAACTGGAAAATTTGACATTTTAATTATTATGCAAAATCGTCTTATATATATGTTTATATACATATTGACATTTCTGAATAAAAGTATTATATTTATTACTTTAATTTATTGTGAATGTCAGCACTGTGGGTATTTTTTTTTTGTCTTTAGTTATTTTCCTTTTTTTCTCTCTTTCTCAGTTAGGTTTATTGATGGTCTGGCATTTTAAGCAATTTATGCGGCCTACCCAAATGTCCTTTCTTTGGTATTGTTCGTCGAGTCGTTGAGCTCCTTAAGTCTTGAGTTGAGCTGCACGATTACTCACAAATGTTTGCACTGATTGGACAGGTCCACTCAAATTTGTGTGGTTATTTCTTCAAAAGACCAATTCAGACACGGATCTACATGGTCCTGACATGATCTGACCAAGACTATGTCTGGACTTTAAAAGAGACTTTGAACCCTTTTTTTAGGGTTCCGTACCCAAAGGGTAAAATGGGAACCCTATTACTAAGGCTCCGCCGTCTGTCTGTCTGTCTGTCTATCCGTCTGTCACCAGGCTGTATCTCATGAACCATGATAGTTTAGACAGTTGAAATTTTCACAGATGATGTATTTCAGTTGCCGCTATAACAACAAATAAATATTTAAACACAGAATAAAATAAATATTTAAGAGGGCTCCCATACAACAAACGTGATTTTTTTCTCGTTTTTGCTCGATATTGATAACGGCAACAGGTAGACGCTTGAAATATTCACAGAATATTTAGTTATATATTCACTTTAAAAATAAATATTAAATTAAAATAAAACAAATATTTAAGGTGGGCTCCCATACAACAAACGTGATTTTTTTGCCGTTTTTAGGGTTCCGTACCCAAAGGGTAAAACGGGATCCATATTACTAAGGCTCCGCCATCTGTCTGTCCGTCTGTCATCAGGGGGTCTACTCCGAAGCGCTAAATCGAAGTATCGGCCGAATGTTCGGCCGTTTTATAACTTCCATAGTTTCCTTTTTGACTTTGAGTCCTTACCAGACTTCAAGTCACAGTTTTGACTTTGGCTTATCGCTTCGACAGCCTTTGTTTTCACCGTAGTCAGCGATAGTTAGACGTAGTACAGAAAGACCGAACATTCGGCCGATACTTCAGCTTAGCGCTTCGGAGTAGACCCCCAGGCTGTATCTCATGAACCTTGATAGTTAGACAGTTGAAATTTTCACAGATGATGTCTTTCTGTTGCCGCTATAAAAACAAATACAAAAAAAAATATAATATTCAAGGGGGCTCCCATACAACAAACGTGATTTTTTTTGCTCGTTTTTGCACGATATTGTTAACGGCAACAGGTAGATGCTTGAAATATTCACAGAATATTTAGTTATATATTCACTTTAAAAATAAATAATTAAATTAAAATAAAACAAATATTTAAGGGGGCTCCCATACAACAAACGTGATTTTTTGCGGTTTTTATAGGTAATGGTACGGAACCTTTCGTGCATGAGTCCGACTCGCACTTGGCCGGTTTTTTTGCTCGATATTGATAATGGCAACAGGTAGACGCTTGAAATATTCACAGAATATTTAGTTATATATTCACTTTAAAAATAAATAATTAAATTAAAATAAAACAAATATTTAAGGGGGCTCCCATACAACAAACGTGATTTTTTTGCCATTTTTATAGATAATGGTACGGAACCCTTCGTGCGCGAGTCCGACCCGCACTTGGCCAGTTTTTTTTTTTTTGAGTGGGAAATTATCAAATAACTTCTCCCGCTCTGGGCGGAGCGGGAGGGCGTGTCAGACAGTTACTGACTAAAACCCACCCGTGTTCCTTCCGTTGCCTGTGTGCCAGGGCCACGGTATCCCTTTCGGACAAACTCGCAACCCTGGCAGGCATTGGCCCTATCGGACCCCGTCAGGCGGTGCTGCCATCAGCTTTGGGGCGCGCGTGGAACACAACGCGCCGTCGACCCGGGCCTGGTCCTTATCGGACGGCGAGCTACCCATTGCTCCTCGTCCGCAAGCCCGCGCTGGTGGCCGGTAATCGGCTTGCAAGTCCCGACGCCCGGGGCGTCTCCTGCGGCGACTAAGGGCGCGAGAGCGCGAACTTTGTCTCTCCCTCTCGCGCTCCGCCTGCTCCTTCTCGAGCATTACTGCTTCGCAGAAGGAGAAGACGGCCTCCCATGCACTCTCGCTCCGACCCATGGCCTGAACCAGGGGCACGCACGAAGTCCGTTGTGTCGGCCTTCGTTACGGGCGTTTCCTACTCCTTATCACCTTCGGACGGATAATTCGTTCCGGGCCCGAACGAAGAATTAATTACAACACGATTTGACAGTTGTCCCTACTCCCGATGCGTTTTTGCCCGTCCGAAAAGTTCAACTTGACACTTTTTGCTGCAGCGGTTGGGGCCATTTTACAACATATATAATTGAAATTAAAATAAAATAAGTAATCCTTCCCGCCTAGTACGAACTCTGACTGACATTTCATTTGAACATTGCCGTCAAAAACAAAATAGGCAAAGGTATCAACAGGATAATGCCGGTTTCGGAACAAAAATGGCAAAAATAATTCAATTCTATATTTAGACATAATAAAAAGTATATTGTTAAAAATGCGGTCGTTTCTTACGCGAAAAATATTAATTTTTGATTATTTAAACCTGTAAATAAGTAAACCGGTAATCGACCGGTAAAATTGCGCAACGCTATAGTCATGCGTCATTCGTTCACGAAGATTGTCTATGATTCCGTTGGAAACTGATGAATCCGAAATCATTAGGGAGTAGGGTTCACTGCAACGTATCGGACTACTGTCGGACGGGCCCATTGCTTCGTTAACGGACAATATATATATAACAATGTTGATGATATATATATAACAATATATATAAATATATATAATATATAACAATGTTGTGGAATTGACCGTTTTCAAGAGAGGTTAATTTGCATTAGCTTTTTCAAGTTTATCAAATCACCATAAAATATAATCTCACCTTTCATAAAAAACAAAGTAGATGTTTCCTATCTGACTACCCCTGAGAAGAAATGGCGAAACAAACTCAGGGTTCAAAGTCTGAGTTTGTTTCGCCATTTCTTCTCAGGGTAGTTAGATAGGAAACATCTAGCTTATTTTTTTATATGATATGTAAAAATGATTTCAATATCCTATTTACAGAATAAACGATTTCATTTCCAGATTTATTCCTAGTTTATTTATTCGAGTAGTCGGTCGCACAAATATATCATCTTTAGAAATATGTAGTTAGGTTACTGAAATCTACTTGAAAACTATTAATAAACTGTAGTAGTTTAAACATACTAGTGCTTTTTATAGTTTTTTGAATTAGGTACGATTTTACTATATGTATAGACTATAATAAAATCGTAACGAAATGAACAAGTTTTTTTTTATTTTTTGCTACGAGGTCTTGGAACGATCATAGTATAGTTTTTAGAATTTTTGTCTGTTTGTCTGAGTGTATGTTCTAGCATCACGCAAATACTACCGAATAGATTCTGTTCAAATTTTGCATAGATATTTCTTAAAAGTCTGGTCACTGTAGGCTATAAATTATCACGCTATTTTATAAGGGGGATGACCAATATTGCATAATGTTTGTATTCCTATATAGTTTTCCGCAAATTTTCAAAAGACGAGCCAAATGGTTAGGACGGTGAAGATAGTTACAGATTTAACCTTTTAAATAAGTATCATCGTGGTATACATCTATGAAGCTAAGTAGTCATTCATGACATATATGTATAAGAACGGCTATTTTAGTCAAATTTAACTGCTTTACAAAGCTGTGGTTGTAAGTTCCACTCCCAACTATTGATATTTTTTTTGTGTTAGGGCCTCTTCTGGCATTTTTGGTTATAAGAGAACTAAATCTCTTTGTTAGGTAACTGTTAATGAGAAATCCTGTTGGTTTCTTACCGCATCTACTGTTATATTATTATAATGAAAGCTGTTCGTCGGGAATAGCCTGTAAGAATGTTTCAGTCAGTGTATTAATGTTGTGCCTTTAGGTAGTAGGTATAAGCAGGAACGCAGGCGTTCACTAATTCACTAAAAACGAAAAACTTCGCAAGCAATGGGAAATTGCTACTGAAGGCTGCGGATGTCGACAGACCGAGCTGCTTCTCACACTGACCACTGTACTTCGCTTGCTTCCGAGTCACTAGTCCTGGGCCTCTAGTCTGCTATTACAATAGTGTCAGAATGGTCGATCATTGATTTCATAATTGTTGATTTTGACAAGTTTGGTAATCTACTATTATAATGGCGTCATTATGACTTTCCAATGGTCGGCCACTGACACTACATTGAAAGAAATTGCAAAGAAAATGATCGACCATTATGAATTTACCAGATTACGTACTTTTAGCAAAATGACAATGGCATCGTGTTGGAATGACTGAATTTATAAAAATAGCAGACTTGGGCCCCTGACTCGGTGTATATTTTGGCTGTTAAGACCAAAACTACAAACGTAGTATAGTTTCAATGTGGCTGTTATTTTAGTAAATTGTGGTGTCTTATGATTAAATGATTTTTCCACCAAGCTTACATTGAACTTATATTAGGTTCGATACATCAATCTCAATTACCGTTCCGTGTTAATATAGTCACGATAATCATTTTCTGATCGCCTGAACGATTTGCTATTAATAGCTATAGTATATGATATGATCCATTGATAATATCTCCCTGATATCTATTTAATGTCCTTTACATACGTATACATAATGATGTCCACCTGAAATCAAGGTCAATGTCACTACCTACCGTGATATCGGGCAATTAGATCTGCGAAATTACATAAAAATTATGTTATATACAATTCCGTTTTTAATATTTTTGGAAATTAAAATAATTGTTTGTATCCGTACTGAATGGTATAAAATGTAGCGCATGGTTCTACAGGCATCGAGTCCACTGGAGAGCATTAGAACAATACAGAAGAATCTTGGTAAGGAAAAAGTTTGAATTAATTTTAGTTTTTTTTTTTTTACTCTTCTTGCTTAAAGAGTCCGTCATTACCTATAGCGTACCAGAGCGTAAGACAGAAGTAATTAGGTAAGAAAAAGGCATTGGCGCGAAATCTTTTTTTTTTTTCTTTAATTACAAATATAATTGGTGACCGTAACTTATTTTACAACAGTGAAAATGTTATCATCCAGTGAGGATGGTGGGATTTTGAAGAAATAATTTTCAATCTGTTGCCGTCAAGGTGTATTATTTTATTTTCTCAATCGTAGTGAAAAGTATAGTGTAGTATAACACACGGCGCTAAAAACCCATTTTAACTCGGTTTCTATTTACTCCCTCGCTGATACTCGGGAGTAAAACTACCTCGTATATAATGGCTAATTTTGCTTGTATAACAATCTACTATACACATAAACACATACAATGTTTGAAGAACGGACAGTTATAAATCTGTCCTGTTTATTATTTTGGATCATCATTATCTTTTAGCTCTTGCTACAGGGACATTCCCCCTTTGATAAAAAAAAATAAGTTGAGTTTATATAAAGCTTTGTTTGTACTTAACTTATCAAATGCATTCATCCACAGCCCGACTTCTCCCACTGCTGGGCATAGACTTCTCTTGGCTCGTGCCAATCCCCACGCGGTCATTCTTTTTATTCAATACTATGTCACAATCACTACTTTTGACATTCGGTAAAGCAAATCTTATGCACTTAGTATTTTTCCCATTTAATATTAAATTATTAGCAGTACACAAAGTTCATAGTTCGTCATCAAGATTTGTGGCAAGTCTATCCATTATCTTAAAAAAATAAGGAAGTATCGTCAGCAAATAACACCATTTGTGGTTGATTTCTTAATAACTGGGGTAGTACATTAATTATATGCAAAAAAGAGGGAAGGACCCAATATTGAGCCTTGTCGAACTCCCGTCTTTAGAGGTTCCGCAGGAAACAGGACCCCTTATAATTTCACCAACTCTTGTCTGTCTGTTTGTCTATAAGTAATATAAAAACTCTTGGAAACTAAAGTGCCGCATGGTTCTAGACATTAGTCACGCCCACAAAGTTATGAAATAAAATCTTAAGGTAGTGTCTTTACTGCCTTCAAGTCAAAAATAAGTTTAGCTCTCACCAGCCTATGATCACTGCCTGCTTTGAAACATGAGAGAACCGAGACATTTTTGTGACAAAGTATTTATGTGAGCTGATTATATAATCTACTACCTTTTGCCCGCACCTTCACCCGCGTGCAGGTCGAAAATTATCCCACGGAAACGTACCACCGTTACGCGCTTATGCTCCAGTAAAACTCCCAGTGGACATGATTTTTCGCCACATCGTCAACAATATCATATAACAGCACATTTTCACAAAACCTTAACAAAGACACCGCCACCACCACCTAAGCATATACATTGTGGAATGCAATAAAGATTTGAGTATTGAGTATTTCAATTATACACTAAAACCTCCCCCTCCCCCCCCCCCCCCCCAGGCTCGCCCCCTATTACATGGGACTTAAACATAACTGGCGAAACGTGGGTGCCTCTGCCTAACCCTTCGGGGATTACAGGCGTGATGTTATGTGATGTAAAACCTTCCCCATGAATTACTCCGTCCATTGGTGAAAACCGTATGCAAATCCGTTCAGAAGTTTTTGAGTTTATCGTGTTCAGACAGACAGGCGCGGCGGGGGGACTTTTTTATATTATGTAGTGATTTGACTCAGAACCCTTAAGCGCTCATGCCCCCGAGACGATTTTTCGCCGGAGCTAAGCCCGGCGTCAAACCGGGTCTACGTCCGGTCGTCAGTCGTGTATGGGACACTATGAAGCCGTGCACACGACGCCGGCTCACCGCGCAACCGGGCACGGTGCTCGCTGCGTCTACGCCCGGTGCGCAGTAAAGTATGGCAGTGTATGAGCGCATGTACACGAGACCGGACCTACGCCCGGCGCGTGCCAACAAAACGCTCATGCCCACGAGTACAAACCGTCTTGTGTGCAAGCTCGGACGGTTTCTACGCGGCGCCGGCAAAAAACCGGGCGTGTTAAAACCGTCTCGTGGGCAGGAGCCCTAAGTGTTACCATCTGGGCTTATCCAAGTCCACTTTCTCGGCGTTTTTCCTGGAAAATAGGTGTTTAAGAAAAGAAAGAAAGAAAGAAAGAAAATACGTTTATTTGCGGTAAACATAACGCAAAGAAATAAAAACACAAACACGAAAGAACAAGTTGAGGGAAAATATGCGTCACATTCACGCAAAACGGCAAGACAAGACACAAGACAAGACAAGATTTCACGCCAGCCCCGTACCTCATCTTAACTTTGCACGTACAATGGAGGTAATAGTTGACGGTACGGTTGGCGCAATGGTGCTGCGCTGCGTGTCGCGGGTTCGACTCCCGCACGGAACAAATATTTGTATGACCTACAAGTAGTTGTTCCGGGTCTGGCTGTTTGTGTATGTGAGTTTCACACTAGGAATTTATTAAAAAAAAAAAGATATTGAGTCAGAGATTTATAAACTGTATGTAGATTATTCAAAGGTTACAGAAACATTGTCTGAGTATTCTTTACGAATCAGTGAATAAACTTAACAATAGCTTAAATTTAATAATGTGGGATTTTAAACTTGACAAATAAAAAATTGAGGTGGGTAGAAACCTAGCTAGAAGAGGTGGAAGGTGTGGCTAAGTAATAACAGCTGCACGAGTCGAACGATCATATTAAGCTACACTTGGCGCGGTTGGTCTGTGGATGGGTGACCATCTTTACATACCAAAATCCCTCCGTACCTCGGAAAGCATATTACGCCGTTGGTCCCGGCTGTCATTCGTTGATCTTTGACAGTCGTTACGGGTCGTCAGAAGCCCGAAAGTCTGACAACCAGTCTTACCAAGGGGTATCGTATTACCCAGTAGCTGGATTGTGGAGGTCAGATAGGCAGTCGCTCTATGTAAAATACCGGTATTCTGCTGCATCCAGTTAGACTGGAAGCCGACCTCAACATAGTTGGGAAAAGGCTAGGCAGATTCAATAAGTGAAGATTTAAAAAATACAAGTTGAAGTTTGATTTCAATTGTACCGTTTATAACGACTTCGAAGGGACCGTCGGATTACGGTTGTTATAGATCTTAGTCGGTAGATCCAAAAAATATGTTAAGTAAACAGAAATGCTGGGACCTCAAAATTTTGTCGTAATAACCGGTACGTCGTTTTTAGCGATGTCGTTATAAACGGTTTTCACTGTAGCTTCTTTATTTCTTTCTATCCAGGTTTGTTTGTTAAAAACCAGTATACGACTAAACGCCGACAGACACTACGCCGACAGACTGAACACCGACAAGACTTTACTTCGACGGAACTTTTCGCCGACCGGACAATTTGCCGACAGATTTCCAAACAGAACTCTCACTCTATTAAAATAAATGCCTCCTCTTTTTGTGAACCTCAAATAATTCCTATTTTGGGGTCCTAAAAATACTAAATAGCCAAATAACTATTTACTACGGCCGCTGGCGCGGCCCCGTTAGTTGCGCTCGCTCCGCTCACGCGCGCTTCGTCATCAGAAGCTTAGCTACTGGCCACATGGAAAAAGTAAGAAGAGCCTCATTTATTTAAAATATCATGAGAAGCTCAAAAAGTTTTTACATTTTCATTAATTTTAAAAAGCGTATACATCATTATCTAGGTCAATAAGTTTTAAGGGGATCGGTTAAATATTTCCCCTTTAATAAAAATAATGTTACTATTTCAGAGTCAACTAAACATGAACGCCTTGCTAATAGCTGTTTTTGCCCTGGTTGCACCCAGTGCACTGGCCTACGATGAAATTTACGACAAGATCGACGTGGATAAGATCCTGGCCGATGATGCGCTGTTCTCCGCGTACATCAACTGCATGCTGGATAAGGGAGACTGTTCTGTGGAACATTCTGCCGACTTTAGAAGTAAGTATAAAGCTACTAGGTTATTTTGGCGCATGGCCAAAAATGCGCAAAAAACGCCGCCATCTTGTTTTTAGAATACATTTCAAGTGACATTTCACAAAACAGTGCCACCTGTCATCGTCATTCGAACGTCAACAGATCTATAAAGCAGTGTACATGTCGCAGGCAGATTGTATGATTCGTCATTATAAAAACGGCGCTGTCTGTTTACAAACGCTCGCAGTTATGCAAAATGCCTAAGACAAAATGTGAATTGCTTTTTATAAACATAATATGCCACAACTTTTAATGGACAAATCAAACGCCGTTTATAAAATGCCGTTATTTTGTTATCTGGCACGTAAAAAACGCTAAAGTGTCCATGGAATCTGGTCATCATGGAATATTATTAGTACAAAAACTGTCGAAAAATAGTGAGCTGTAACAAACTCGTTTGTAACATAACGCACCTTGCACTAATACTAAATAGCCTGCCTAGTTGCGAGCGACTAGGAAGTAGCGCTCGCCAGCTGCTGCCGCGGCACCGCTCACTTCGCTCGCTCGGCTCGCGCGCTGTCGATCACAGTTCTCACCTAACCTAACCCATTTCACCCAGATAAAATTAAAGTTTCCTTAACTTTGATATGTGCACATTATCAAGACTCACACTGTATAATAGTATTTCAGAAGGTTTTGGCAGTTTTGGTGTTTTTAGGGTTCCGTACCCAAAGGGTAAAACGGGAACCCTATTACTAAGGCTCCGCCGTCTGTCTGTCTGTCCGTCTGTCACCAGGCTGTAACTCATGAACCGTGATAGTTAGGTAGTTGAAATATTCACAGATGATGTATTTCTGTTGCCGCTATAACAACAAATACTAAAAAACAGAATAAAATAAATATATAAGGGGGCTCCCATACAACAAACGTGATTTTTTTGCTCGTTTCTGCTCGATATTGATAACGGCAACAGGTAGACGCTTGAAATATTCACAGAATATTTAGTTATATATTCACTTTAAAAATAAATAATTAAATTAAAATAAAACAAATATTTAAGGAGGCTTTCATACAACAAACATGATTTTTTTGCCACTTTTATAGGTGGTACGGCACCCTTTGTGCGCGAGTCCGACTCACACTTGGCCGGTTTCTTGTATTCATAATTTCTTTCAGTTTTTACTTTGGTTGCGCTCTTAGCGCATGCGCGTTACTCAACGAAATTAATGACGTAAAGGACTAATAAACAATAAGATTAATGTAAAAAGAATTAAAATAAGTAAGATCATTCAAAGATTAAAACATCTATTGTATTTCAGATTACGTTAAAAGCATTCCACGGTATATCAAATTATTTCCAAATTTTTCATCCAAACGGGTTTTTAATTAAATGTATGAAAATGTTTTTGTAATAACAAAATACTTGACTTTCACTTTTCCTAAAGAGAAAACGTAAATGTTTTTGTTACATAATAAATTATAATCTTTAAATATTTGTCTTCGTGTTATTTTCAGAGCTACTCCCAGAAGTCATAGCGACATCATGCGCAAAATGCACAGCCCTTCAGAGGCAGAACGTCAGAAAGACTGTAAAGGCCCTCAGTGAGAAGAAACCTGATGACTTCCTCCAATTCCGGACCAAGTTCGACCCTAAAGGAGAATATGAAAAGGATTTCTCGGCTTTCGTCCTTGGAACAGACTAAATAGAATGTTGGACAAACCAAATTAATATCACCCTCAGAGAATCCTGGCTCATTTTGTTAATGGAACTGATTTAAACTATGTGGAGCATTACAATAGTTAATATATAAGTTGCAAGTTTCAAAAAGTTTTTTGCCTTTTCTGTACAATCCATATTCATCTTTCTGAAATGCCAGTATCAGATCAAATGTCGTCTTACGACGTGTCAAAGCCATCATCGTTCTAGTGCCATAGAGTGTTGGAGGTAATTACAGCACGAATAGCACCTAATAGTACCATTCCTTTTTGCAAGGCCTTAACCATTCATAACACGGCTCCTTCTACAAAAATTCTGTCAGAAGATTTTCAAATTCGATGGGTTGATTACATCTATGGAATCAATACAAAACCTGTTACACCATTTTGACGCATCATCTCTAATCAAGGCTATCACAATAAGATGTAAAAATAAACCTATTATCTCTCCATTGGCTGATTGGTTAATAACTTTGTCACGCAAGACCTCTGCCTCTGCTGACCTCTTACATTAATACGTTGGTAAAGAACTGACGCAGATAGTTACACTTGCTTGAGTGGGTACGGAATATGTATCAGTTACAATATTTTCCTGTTGACGTCAGTAGAATTAATATTATCACTATTTCAAACTAGATTATGGTTTATTAGGACAAGACTAATAATCATAATACTGGGTACTTTGTTCAAAATATGCTCTGTGATACAGCCGGAGATAACTGATTATACCATGGTTATGAACAATATACTTTATAAATAAGTGTTCAATATCAAATCTTTTTATATCAACTATAATGAAGAAAGGGAAAACCAAAGGTACTCAAGCGTAACCCAACAGTTTCGAAAACAAAATAGCTCACAAGCAAAAAACAGTACAGGGTCCCATAGAGCTAGTGACGTGAAACTCATGCCATGATGCGGAACGATTGCGTTGTGCCAAAGATTATGTGACGGGCTTACACAATCTATGAAGTTACATCAGAGTGCAGTGGCGTGGGCGTTGCGCTGGCGCAACTGCGAGCTACGCCGCCGTATCGCCGCTCCGACGGCCCGGCCTGACACGAAAACCCACATGCAACTAGCACAATTACTCAGTTTTTAATAGCAATTTCATAATTGATAAAATTGGCATTTTGTCTTATTTTGGTAACCTGTTCAAGTGTTCATGTATGACTATGATCTGATAACCTTAATATTATAGGGTGTGACTCATATTTTAACATTTATTTTCTATAGCTTTAGCTCGCGCCTTCGCACGCGTGGAGGTCGGAAATTATCTCACTGGAAAGTACTACCGGAATAAAATGTATACTTTGTCCTGACCTAGGTCATGGACTGTCCGTGTGCCAAGTTACATATAAATCCGTTCAGCCGTTAAGGAGTGAAAAGGTAACAGACAGACAGAAAGAGTTATATTCACATTTATAAAATTAAATATGATATGAAAGCACAAAGGTCAGTAATAAACAAAATCATATTACCATCAAATATTTAATTACAAAATATCAGTCAACATCGTGATATTAAAATAAATAACACAACAATTTGTCATCCGATTACAATCTTAAAGCCTACGTATAAATAAAATCACAAGGATGCCGATCCCGGGAAGTAAACAAATGTGAGAACTGCGAGTTGAATCTTGCTGGGGATGAGATTGCTTCAAAGTATTGCAGCATCTTAGAGAGCTGTTTAAAGTCCAACTGCAATCCAGGATAATATTTCGTATATTCTAGGACCCTATGTATCTTATTCTAAATTAACGCATGTTGGAGCACGGTCAAGTTTATTAGCTGCTTCCATGGATGAACTTGTCGAAGTTGGCGCGATTCTTGCCACTGGGGTCGTTCTTCTTCACCAGGTCGTCCCACTCCTTGGGATGCTTCTGCTGGATCGCCTTTATCACTTTCCTGATGTTACCTTTCTGCTTTTCAGTGCACTTGGCGCATGTCGTCTCTATCGCTTCGGGGAGGGTCTCTGGAAAATTTAATTTCATAATTAGCAAAGGTTTTAAACTGATTTTTTGGATAGGGGATATTTTTTCATAGTTACTTGCGAGAGGCATAATTATAATGCACTAATAAGTTTATCTTGTTAATAGTTCAGCATAACTGTGAATTTGTGTCCAACAAAAATCCTATATACCATGTGTGTGAAAATGCAACTGAATAAAAGGAAAATACCCCAAGGATATGAAAAAAATCTGCGTCTGTATAGGTACATGATTGTACTTTGACACTACCTCAGGATATTTTCCTTCTCGAAAACCTTGACCTCGACCCGGTTTATGCAAACAGTTCGAGTAGCCTGTATTGGGTTTATCCGGAGTTACGTAAATATGTATTTAATGCTACGCCGCGTTTATGTCAACACCTCCGCTTGTTAATCGAAAAATATATCGATAGTTTAGTATTGCTTAACATTGAATTATTTTGTTCTAGTAGTCTGTTTTAATAACTACTGTTCGTGTTTTGGGTTTAAGGCTATGTCGTAGTCTGTTTGTTTTTCCGAAATGGAGACACATGGATGGATTAATTATAATCATCTATCTAGTGACAAAATTTTCCTGTACGACAAAATAGATTATTTAAAGTAAAAATTATAATGTTCACTTACTTTTGAAATCTGATCCTTCTGGTGTACACCGTCCTTTGTCCAAGAAGCAATTGATGTATGCCTTGAGTAGTCTGTCGTTGGATATCAGGGTTTCCACGTCAAAGTTATCATATTTTGCGTTGTACTTGTCAGCGGCGAATGCCGCCATGACCAAACACGCCAAAACAATCAGGACCCTCATTGTGATAGTTGAATTCTGGAAATAATAACCGAATTTAATAATTCCTCTCTTCAAATAATCAACTTCGTACGCTCACAATAGAACAATGAATGTGGCTTGTCCCGAATGGTGCCTAAGCGATGGAACCTATTTATCGAGCCATTTCCATGGACATTGGACAAATGCAGGACGTGTTTAGAATACGAATGAGTAGCATGTCACACGAATTAGATGCTTTTAACTAAAACATTAAAGATTTTCATTGATCTTTGCTAAATAATACGAGTACTACATCAATGAATTGAACAAGTAAAACGCAAAAACGAAACAGAGAGATTTTTTAAATTGTATTAAGTATCTATAGCTCTCTCGTAAAGTCAAAATGTCACACAGCTTATTCACAGTTTCCATATCACTAGTCACAAAATAAT
Source organism: Tiliacea citrago (assembly GCA_963921375.1). Taxonomy (NCBI): domain Eukaryota; kingdom Metazoa; phylum Arthropoda; class Insecta; order Lepidoptera; family Noctuidae; genus Tiliacea; species Tiliacea citrago. Next base: position 13,909,827 of record OY992799.1, read on the forward strand.
TCGTCACTGAACGCAGTCTGCAGTTCATTCACCCACCTTTTACTCTCTATAATCGACCTAAAGAACTAGCGTTGGCAGAAAGCGACAGTGGTTTATATTGACTGCGGTATACCCACTACCTTCATTGGCACATGGGTCAATGCTTACGTAGGCATAACAGTCAAAATTGAACCTTTTACTAAAACGCATAGGGGTTTTATTTAATTGCCTGCACAGTTTGGTAAAACCCTCCCTGTATTGTTAGTTAAATGTTAATGGGTTAGCAACTTGTGGTTATAAACAAAACATATCATAGATGGCTGCGCGTGCGCTACCTGGAAAATTAAGCAATCTTAAAGTTTTGTCGCTTGTACAAGGAAAACGATGCTATATTTATTTTATTACTGCTTGTACAGTGTTTTGCTGTTTTTAGGTTTATTTGTGGTTACGGCAGCATTGTCGACGTATCCCAGAGACGAAGGTTAGCTATGGGAAAATGAAATATGTTTGCGATGATCAAGTCTAATATACATTACAGATATGAATATATGAGCTAAGACGTCATCTGGCTCATGTTTCATCTCTTGGTACTCCTGTGTTACAATGTTTTATCCATAACAATGTTTGTACAGAGCCTACCTTAAACGGAATCAAAATTGCTGAATCACTGATTTAACAATCGAAGAGGTGATGATGAGTCAATGACAATTATACACTGAACACAAAGAAATCGTTCGTCCTCATCATACTTCTAAGTACATCATTATATGGGTACATAATTATGATAATATGTCATGGTCATCACTCAATAGATGTAAATATAAACAATTGAGTCTCGAAAGTTCCTCATTTTAATGATTCACTGGATTGCTAATTTGCTATTAGAATTGAATCCGCGAATTAAGCTCTAAAGAAAGAAAGAAATCATTTATTTGCTGATAATGTAGTTATACAGCATTATAAGTTGGAATATTTATAAAGTGTCCGTATACATTTTACCTTACGGCATGCAAAATATTAGGTTTGAATTGAGTAGTAATATAGATACAGCTATTACGATTATTATTAGCCATAGTCGAATTTAATAGGTAGTTACAGATCAGACTAAAAAAAAAACAAAAATAATTAATGAATTAAATATAAATCTCTCGCAAATCATACATTGAAGAATATATTATGTCGTAATGTGTAATGTCAAAAAGCTTAATGTAAAAATATTCCAGAACATTAAAAACAATCACAATTATCCACCCCATCCGTTGTTTTCTATGTATTTGCTAATGCACCTAATTAACCTAATTAAATTAATGTCGCCATTGTAGTAGCATTGTATAATTATGTGTCCTTCTCTACAAAGCCACAACTAGCACTAACTATTTTATTAGTTTTGTAACTTATAATAAAATCAACTTTACGTAAGAGTTTCTAAATTGTATTATAATTCTGGGAAAAATTCTAAAGCATAATATTTTAAGTGATTATACATTAAAATACCACGATAATATCATTTAAATTTTACTGTATGTACGCAATTATTTCGTAATTATGTCGCTATATTTTCGATGGATATCATGATAATTTTATTTTCATTTCACTGTATGTACGGAGTTACATTGTTTTGCCGCTACTCGTTCGATGACGTGCCGCAAGGCGCAGCGATCTTATATCACTGTATGTGATACAGGTTTTTTTTTGTAATTCTCTAAAAATTTGTCTCAATATTGTTACCTAATTAAAATTGAATAGTGTAGTTATTAGCTAATGAAACATTTTCTTCAAAATGTTGGCACATTTTTATTTCACAAGCTCCATAAAGTCAAGATTGTCAGTTGTTTTTGAGAAAAAACCTTCTCCGGTATAGTTTGAATTTTGGTGTGTACAGTTATACGAGTATGCTTTGCACGCACAGAATTCTGTCCAAATCATATGATACACAGACAGATTTTAGCAAGTGAATTACGTGAATTGTTTAATGAAAGTGTTGTGTTAAATAATACCTCCCGCCGCTTGACTGAATTATAAAAAAATGAAGAAAATTACTAACTAAATTAAGACTTGGCTAAAAGGTCCCAGCAACCAGGCCATTAAACTAATAAATAAATAAACACTACCACAGTAACTTCACCACGCAATAACAATTATTATGTCTGTTGTGATTGTTGTATTTTATGATAATAGGTACCATCGCGGACACTGGCGCCTAACCACTTTTCGACCTTATTACTGGGAACATAAGGTTGAAAGTGGTTTGGCGCCAGTGTCCGCGATGGTACGTTGGCTTGGCTGCAAGCCTAAATACGATCTTGTTCTTAGCGATTCGATGGCTGCAAGGCTGTTAAGAAGGTACCCAATTGTTAAAGATAGCGATGTATAGTTTTGATTAGGCTTCGTTACCTATAGGCGGCTAATCTGTCTAGGTCATACGATAGTGTATAATTATGTAATATGATAATATCTAGTGAACTAATTAAAAAATATTATTATTAAATTATTATTTTTTGTTATTATTATTATAACAAAAACGGTCAAGTGCGTGTCGGACCACGCACAATGAAGGGTTCCATAGTTGGTATGAATTAGTCCTTTGAGCAAACTTAACATTGTAGTAGAAAAACATGTTCCCTTAAACATTCCAACTGCAAATGTAAGTTTGTACACACAATATTGGGAGATTAATCATTTTAAAACCATAGACTTCTTATAGATTTTCCTATCTATCTATAGGTAAGTAAAGAACTATGTCCTGTATTTTTTCCTAATTTTTCTCCCAGTACGTACCTATAGTTTTGGAGATACTTGGGAAATTATTAATTTTTATAATTATTATTTTTAAATTATAAAAAAATATATCTGAAATCCTTTTACAATAAGCTCTTTTATTTAATATATCACAGTTAGCAAAACTTTTTTTTAATTTTCTAATTTGCCCCCCAAGTGACACAGAAATTCATTTGTACGAGTATGCCAAATTTCAGCTTAATCGGTCCACTAGATTCGTAGCAAATTGGCTGTGACAGATGGAGAGATAGACAGACAGACACACGAGTGCGCCTACGAGTATAAGGGTTCCGTTTTTTTCCTTTAGAGGCGTACCTCAAAAGGAAAAAGGGAACCCAGGTAAAGAAAACCGTTTTTTAGGGCTCCGTAGAACCCTAAAAAAACTATTTTGCTGACATATTCGTAGTTTGAGGAAAATAATCGACAAGGATCATTATTCATCGGTTTCCCAAAAATGTTGAACTAGCCTATTAGTTAGATACATCTGAACATTTGAATTCATCGAATAATCCTGTAATCATAAAAAAAATTGAGTAGGACAAACAAATAATTATTTAATATAATATTCTGCTTTCATTGCCATATAATTAAGGAAATAATACAGCTCAATAAATGTCAAGGTGCGAGTACTTGTTTCCCAAAATTAAGACGTCACTGCTTAAGATTTCCTTGAAGACTAGGAGAATAGTGGTGGAATGGTGTTTTATTATATTTATAGTTTCTAATACATACTTGTATATTTTTATTATATATTTACATAATCAGCATATAAAGTTCCCACTGCTGGGACACAGGCCTCCTCTCTTCGAGAGGGAGTGGGCTATAAATCTACCACGCGGGCCCAGTGCGGGTTGGTAGATGTCACATGTCTTTTAATTTTTGGTTCTAGGACATGCCGGTTTCCTCACAATGTTTTCCTTCACCGTTTTGAGAGCAGTGGTGATGAAATTATTTACACAAAGTAAAGCGCCTGCCTGGGTTCGAACCCCCGACCTACAACTCGTAAGTCTGGGACGTTACCACTGGGCCACCACTGCTTTATATTTAAATAAATATTAATTCTTCAATTATCTTTAGTGCACCTTACACTGTTTGGTTTTGCACCACCCAAAGGTTGACTGGTAGAAAATGCCTTTGGCATTAGGTCCGTCTCTGTACATTTGTGTGCATAAAGTAATACATATATAATGGTAAATTATTTCGCAACTCTTGATAAAGTCTCCGTGCATTAGTTTTGGTAGGTAGGTAATCAGTTCTTAATGTACCTAGCACGTTCACGATTAAAGGATAATGCCCAAAAAAAACCCAGGAACGATTTATAAAACTTATAATATGTACGATAGTACATGTTAATCAAAATAAAGTAATCAAAATCGGAACCGAAATAAAACTAAAATAATGAAGCAATCATTTTTTGTCGATTTATATGATGTATTACAGTCGTGACGCGGCCGAAAACCGTGACCAATGGTTCTGCGGCGTTCACCGGGCTGTTGGCGAAAATAAAGTATACGTATGTCCGTAAATCACTTGACGAGTTAATCGACTTTTAAGTGATTCTTCTAAATAATAATATATATTATCAACGATATAATATCGAAGTTTGATTCTCGTAGCATATACAGGGTGGATTTTTGAGATGGGGCAGTAAGGGCAGCTACCTTAACCGTTGTAGCTACAGGAAAACGGTCTTAAGAGACTGTCCTTAACTTTTTGAGAAATTTTGATGTGATTTCACAGATTTTGAAAAAAATGTACAGTCAGCAGGAAAATGGGCAATTTTCACAAAAACTTTTTTTTTTTATGCCAATCGATCCTCTTTCTTATAAGGATCAAAAAATTCTATCGGAGCAACTGAGGTTTGAGTACTAGAAAAGTCATAAATCGCAAAAAACTTTTCCCATACATTTCGTAGGAAATGAGACTCGAACTTACATTTTTTACCATCAATATACTGGCCGCTACAAAAAAGACTGATCGAAAAACAAATAAAAAACTATAACTTCTACTTTGGGTATTTCACCTTAAAATTAAAAACTTGAAACTTTACATTTGGACTCACCTAGAAATTTTACTTTTGTGCTCTAAGTTATGAGGTGTTCAGAATGGTAGCCGTTTTGACATAGGCATGGGTTTATTCCCTTTACTACAGAGTGGGTAGCAGCTGATAATGTGCTAGGATTAATTCCATAGAGAACCGCGGTAAGTAAATCTTTGAGTTCCTGAACAGTGTTGTATTCCTTTTTATAAAGTTCCATTTTTAAATAGCGCCACATAAAAATAGTAGACGCGTGAGATCAGGACTGCGAGGTGGTCACGTTAAAGGACCATCATTATGTTTGTATCCACTGCCTTGCGAATTGCCGGAATTCAATTGATGCGATTTCGAAATACGAAGTTTTTTTTTTGTTTTTTTTGGTCAGTCTTCATTGTAGCGGTCCATTTATCCATCATAAAAAAACTAAGTTGGAGTATCATTTCTTACGAAATGTATGGGAAGAGTTTTTTGCGATTTATGACTTTTCTAGTACTCAAACCTCAATTGGTCCAATAGAGGCTTTTGTTCCTTATAAGAAAGAGGATCGATTGGCATAAAAAAAAGTTTTTGTGAAAACTGCCCATTTTCCTGCTGACTGTACATTTTTTTCAAAGTCTGTGAATGCAGATCAAAATTTCTCAAAAAGATAAGGACAGTCTCTTAAGACCGTTTTCCTGTAGCTACAACGGTTAAGGTAGCTGCCCTTACTGCCCCATCTCAAAAATCCACCCTGTATATGCTACGAGAATCAAACTCCGATATTATATCGTTGATAAGATATTTTATTATTTAGAAGAATCACTTACATATTAAAATACACTACTTGTCAGCCAACTACCACTGCTATTGACTTTGATATAACTAATACTACTATTTGACCTTTTCCTTTACTAAATATGAAATAGTATTTATCTTTAAAATATGCCATCTCATTTCAGCCGAAGGACGTCCACTGCTGGACATAGGCCTCCACCAAAGGGAGAGGTTTGCCATAATCGCCACGCTTGGCAGGCGGATTGGCGATCGCAGTATGGTGTTAAAATGCCTAGATAGCGCTGCTGGCCATTCTCTAGTAAGTCCCTTAGTCGCCTTTTACGACACCCACGGGAAGAAATAGGTTGGTGCTATTCTTTACGTCCGGCACCACACGGTACTTACGTCCGACACCACACGGTTTAGTCGGCAACCAGCATTACCTGATCCCTCTTACAAAGAAGAATAATGGATGTGGGGTCATATAATGCTGGTGACCGACTGTACATATTCCATCTATACCTACATAATTATAAATTAAAGTCGCTTTTCGTGTCTAGCTAGCGAGTTTAGAAAAAACAACGCGGTCATGTGTGACCGCGTTGTTTTTTCTTTTTTTCTTTACGATACCATTTTGATGCGGTTTTCACCATCATTTAGAGAATTTGATACCGGAAGGTTTATGTATCATCATCTGCCTAGCCTTTTCCCAAATATGTTGGGGTAGACTTCCAGTCTAACCGGATGCAGCTGCAGTATTTTACATGGAGCGACTGCCCATCTGACCGCCACAACCCAGTAACTAGGTAACACTATACCCCTTGGTAATTCTAGTTGTCGGACTTTCTGGCTTCTGACGCCCCGTAACAACTGTCAAAGATATATATTATAAATAACAACTAGGACTAACAGCTTAACGTGCTTTCCAAGGCACGGAGGGGTCTTGATATGTAAAGAAGGTCACCCATCCACGAACCAACCGCGGCAACCGTAGCTTAACCTGATCGATCGACCCTTGTGGCTGTTATTACTTAGCCACAAGGCCCTTGAGAAGGTTTATGTGTATAATACTATAATTTACATAATTTAATAACGAAATCTCTGTTTTGTCAACTCAAAAAAGCCGTGGAAGTAGTTTACAAACTCCATTGAGCAGAACCTCTGCAGTACTTACATAAGTGCTTCACCAAACGCCAAGTGGACATTGAATTAGCTCAAGCATTCGCGATAGCCTTCTCGAATGCTTCATAGTACTTGTTCTTCGGGTCGAGCTTTTTCATCAGCTCCTCGTACGTCTCTGGGAAGAACCTCTTGAATGCGTTGAACGTCTTCCGGGCCAGTCTGGCCTGCGACGGCGTGCACTTCTGACACGCTGTTGATACTGCTTCGGGCAGGATTTCTGAAATAATTTGAAATAACGACATGAATTTGTTGAATACACGGAAAGGCACAGGTTTAGAAAGATTGGTTTTAACAAATACAGGGTTCAGGGTCATGTATATAAAATAAGTTATTTATATTTATAGTACAGGCGCCAGCAGATCAAGCTACCCGAAGCTGTCAAATTTTCCCAATCAACCTTGAACCTTATGCTGTAGGGTTAAAGTTGAAAATTTATTGAAGAAATTTGACAGATTGTAGTAGCTTGTCTGTACAAAATTACGTACGCGGGATTCTAACTGAGTTAAATGGAAATTAAGACTAAACTAAAAGATAATGCATAATGCGTATATGCATAATAATAGTAATCAGCCGTATTGTCCAGCTGTGGACAAAGGCCACATAAACAGAGGTCTCCAGTGAGGTAAAGTTTCGTAGCTAAGGAATCAAGATTTTAAGGGACTTTGTCGGTCTCATCTATAATTTGTGAACTGAATAATAAATAGAGCAATAAATCAAGCTTAATCAAAATAAGGTGTATTTCTTTGAAAATTACCTCCTACATAAGTGTTGACTATTAAAACAGTAACAGCCAATAAACTCTTGTGGTAAACCCACTTTTTGTACAAGTAGCTAAGTGCCTATATCATAGCAAATACCACTCCTGCGCTGGGTTTTCCTATTTATCAAAGTAAAAAGTTAACCGAACTTAGAATAAGGTTATATGTACCTACACTGTTAGATACTTAGCTCAAGAGTAATCTGTGGTTCAAGTAGCTTCTGTTGCGTCAACCTAGTAAATTCTAGAATCTTTTATAGTTACCTAATATAGTTATTGCAAGCTGCCCGTGGGAAATGATGCAAGAGGTGTTGAGAACGGTGAGAGCTCGGTAGCCACATAAAAGGCAGGGAAGGTAACGATGAACGAATGATAAAAGCTTTTGCTGCAGATTTCGGAGTTTTTTTTATTTGTGTGTACAACGAAAATATCACGGCGTGGAAGAGTTCAGAGATTTTTTTTTTTTATTAGATTTTTTAAAATATTTATAAAAATATATTTAGGTACACTTGACAAATCATACATACAATATACAATCGAATACATAATATATTATATTTCTAAGATTAGAGAGGTAGGCAAAACTTAAGATAGATGGATTTCGCTAAAGATGATGTTCTAGGTAGGATGTGAATAACTAATTACTGAGATGAAAGCTAATTATAGATAATTACTTATAAGAAAGAAGGCAACATGTTTGCTACGCAGACCTCACAAATATTATGGCTTGAAAAAGACTGGAGCATGATGATATAAAAAATTAAAATGTAGGTTGATATATTTATGAAGTTAGTACTGCTATAGGACCCCAGAAACTTAAGGAGTCGACGATGCCATTGTTATCCATGCTATCTGGCTACTGTTTCAGAATCGATCGAAGCGTATAATAGGCTAGTAAAATAATTTTTGATTTTCAATTCCTCTATAAGAACGGTTTAAAATAAGTATTAATGAAAGTATTAGCAAATTATAAAGCAAATGAAGTGCAAGGGATAGAAGGAACAATGTTCGTTAGTATGGAGACGGTAATTAATGTGTATTATGCGTTAACAGAAGAAAAAGAACAGAATCGGTCGAAATAATGGTGCCTCCGCCTATGTCTAGCAGTGGACATCTTTCAGCTGAAAATGATGATGCGTTAAAAATCTCAAATACAATCATCCCCAGACATACAACGCACAGCCTAAATCGCTGGGTCTAGAGTCTAGAGCTTACATATAAATGTATAACGAAAGTGAGCAACAAGGAAGGATTTTAAATAAATCACCCCAAGGGGGTTAATAGGGAATGACTGATTGATGAAAGTTCGTCATTTTTGCCTTTGGGAAATCTCGTCGGCAAAACGACTTGTAAAATTATAAACCATATTTTTCAAATGATTTAATATCGATTAAGGAGTCAGATGAACTGGATATTTATGCCAATTACAAGTATAGTCTTACTATTGAGTTTTATGGTGTACATATTATAGAGTATTCTATTCTATTGATTAAATATGTTGCGGACCAGTATAGTAACAACTAGATTTTGTAGTGATGTTTTTATTATGTATTAGTTTATTATTTTGTGTATGGGCCTTAAGATGCCTGAAAATAAAGCAAATATGATTATTATAGTAGTTAGCAGCCGAGTTTTAATGAAACATTATAAAAGCATGAAATTGCAATATTTCCAATTGCACAACTTGCAAAATGAAGTATGATTTAAATATTAGTGATACTTACGTCTAAACACTCTTCCTATAGGTGTGCACGGTCCTTTCCAAAGGAAACACTCCAAATACTTCCTTAGCAACCTACGATTCTGTATTAAAGTATCAATTTCGTAATAATCGTATCTTTGGTCATAAAACTTCTCTTGAGCAAGCACCGTCACGAGAAATAAACATGTAAAAATTAATGACACTCTAAAACTGCATTTGTTTAAATCAATCATCACTGCAGTAGCTTTACAGTGGAGCTATGGAAAGGTTATGAAATTGGTGTAATGTCTACAGCAAATGACGGGCACATCTCAAATGCTTCTATTTAAAAGCCTCTTCTAAACTGACCTTGATCAAACATAATATTTATAAGGAAGGAAGGACCTACAAAAAATTAAGTGGTTTATTAAATATTCGGAACAATGTTCGTAATTATGGACGTACCGTAATTATTTGATATGATGCGTTTGAATGTAATAGCAGAGGTACGGCAGATGAAGTGATGTTTCCGATGTAACTCGTCTTTAAATAAACTTTAGATTACTAACAGTCTGTGCACTGAACACAATTTATGTTTTTGTTTGATCATGGTGAATTACTTCAAAACCTAATTTCAAGTTTTGCAATAATCCCTGTTAATGATGCAGTATTTTCCATAAGCGTTTGTTTTTCTGCATATAGATAGGTATTGTGTCTAAATAAATATTGTTTGATGTCTACTTGCACAATGGTTATTTAGAAGGTGTGGAATGATCTACACAAATCCCAAACGTTTGATGTATTTTTATTCTTTATTCTGGTTTTTAGGGTTCCGTAGTCAACAAAGAACCCTTATAGTATCGCCTGTCTGTCTGTGGCTTAGCTCAGAGACTCTTAGTACTAGAAAGCTGTGATTTGGCATGGGTACATATACATATTAAAATCACGCCGACAAAAGGATAATATAGAATCTTGAAAAAAAAAAAATTGTGGGGTGTTCGTTTAGTGGGGAAGATATTTTTTGCTCGTCTATCCAATGGTGTGGGATATAGTCGGATGGGCCGTTCAAACATATTGCAGGCCTGTAAAAAAACATTTTTCGATTCAGGTATCCGTTTGCGTAATATTAAGCTTTAAAGTGCACATTTTTGTTAGAACCTGCCAGCTAAATGGTTGGTTTTGGATATGTGAAAAAATTAACGGCAGCAGTATATATAACGAAGTTAAAAGGAAAACTCTCACAGCTAAGTAGGCTTTACAAGTTAAAGAGTAATAGTCGACAAACTTATATTTGCAGTTGGAATGTATGGGAGAACATGTTTTTCAACTACAATGTTAAGTTGGTTCTTGGGATAAATTCATTCCAACTACGGAACCCATCAGTGCGTGGTCCGACGTGCATTTGGCCGGTTTTTATAATTCAGTTTCTATCAAACCATTTTTTCCTGTTAGGTATTTGTTAGTTACCGTTGAAGTCATTACCTGTTGATAGTTATGTAGGAATTATCACAACGCAATTATTGCTTAGATTATACAAACAAATCGCAATCTTACTTTAAGCCTATAATCATTACATAAAGGCGCAGTTACTTCTAGGTCCTAAAATCCTTAATCAGAGTTCATTTAAAACTTAGGAATGGGTCCAGTTCAAGAATTAAGGAACTGTTCATCGCGACAGGATTATCACAGCGCGAAGTTGCTGTGTTGCTTTACGTACCCCGTTCATCAATGCATTATGCACTGAAACGATACCAGGAGACAGGCCACTACTCTCGCAGACCAGGCAGCGGAGGTATGAGATGCACATCGGGCCTGCACGACCGGTTTATTGTCCTGGAAATTTTAAGAAACCGCTACCTTACCGCCTGTTGAGATACGCCAGCTCCAAATTAAAAGAGGTGTGACTGTTAGTCAGCGTACGGTGAGAAGACGAATGGAGGAAGTTAACTTAAAAGCCTGTAGACCAGCACTTCTCAGACATCATCGAGTAGCTCGACGTCAATCGCACGTAAATATGCCAACTGGCCCCATGAGCAATGGGCTCGAGTACTGTTCAAAGATGAGTGAGTGTCGAATCGCTTTTTGTGATACCAGATACCAGATGGTAGGGAGCGAGTGTGGAGAAGAAGAGGAGAAACGTTTCTACCCATTACCACCACACAAACTGTGAGTTTTCATGGAGGCTCTATAATGGTTTGGGGAGGAATAAGTTCCGATGCTCATACGGAGTTGGTTATTGTTCCGTACCATTATCTATAAAAACGGCAAAAAAATCACTTTTGTTGCCCCCCTTAAATATTTGTTTTATTTTAATTTAATTATTGATTTTTAAAGTGAATATATAACTCAATATTCTGTGAATATTTCAAGTGTCTACCTGTTACCGTTATCAAAATCGAGCAAAAACGAGTAAAAAAATCACGTTTGTTGTATGGGAGCCCCCTTAAATATTTATGTTATTCTGGTTATTAGTATTTGTTGCTATAGCAGCAACAGAAATACATCATCTGTGAAAATTTCAACTGTCTAGCTATCACGGATCATGAGATACAGCCTGGTGACAGACGGACAGACGGACAGACAGACAGACAGACAGACAGACGGCGGAGCCTTAGTAATAGGGTTCCCGTTTTACCCTTTGGGTATGGAACCCTAAAAAGGGCCGAGAATACTTAGATTTTTGTTCGGCGGGCCACAACACAAGGGAAATTGATTATATTCCATTTTAAACTCATAAGGAGGTAAGTAATTAAAAACAACAATCATTGCAGTTATTTGATAGACAATTTTACAAGGCTAGAAACAGGGAATGATACTAATACAATTCAAGCAATGAGAAGTTCGACATTGTTTATATCTCTGCCCCAATAGTGGGTGCTGTAATCCTCAAACTGTTTTCGCGCGTTAGTGTAAGCACTTGTCTATTTTGTATTAATTTCTAGACATGAATAGTAATGAATAAATTTAATTGTGCCAAGCTATTGCCGCGCCGGGCCGCAATGGAAACCACCGCACGCCGCAGGCGGCCTGGTGGCCATGGGTTGAAGACCTTTGTTATAGGTGATAAATATATCCGTGCTTACACCGCTGTTTCGGATAATTATTTGATCGAGAATATTACGATTTATCGTGTTTTTAACCGTTTATTTTAGTAAAACAAGGATGTTTCTATGAAATATATTTTTTGGGCCTAAATACATAAATTTGGCTATTTCATAAATGATTTTAAAATAGGCAAGGATAACACCCCTTAAGTTTAATCTTTTATTCGGTCTGGTTCTTAAGAGCTAGCGACGGCGGTTTCCAAAGCAGTAAAGTGTTTGTTTTCTGGATCAAACTTCTTCTTGAAAGCTTCGAAATCTGTAGGCAGCTTCTCTTTCAGTCCCTCTAGGAATTTGTGGAAGATGTGCTTCTGAGCGTCAGTGCATTTTGCGCAGCTCGTGTTGATCGCCTCGGGGATGTCCTCTGAAGAGAAAGAAATAATTAATTATAAATAATTACAGTAATAATGTTAAGGGTCGGGTTATCGCCGTTGACCATAGCTATACAAATGCACGTCACGCTCACGCCACGCGGCCGTTCGGTTTCATAGAGAATATTTTTTTTTATTAACTAAAATATGAATATTTGAAATAAATCACAGATAGAGTTATAGACAATAAAATAGTCTGTTCATACAAAAAAAAAACATGAAAATATGTTAAGTAGTTTGAAAGTAAAATCGTTTTTTAAGCTTTAGATAGACCCCTGAAATATAATACCTCCTGAATTTATTTCATAAAGTATTTTACTACAATACATAAATATTCACCTATAGAATTGATGCGTATTGGTTCTGTTATTTGATAACCAAGTTCTAGAGCTTTCCGAGAGCAAATGCACGAGTTACTATAAAAAATACCCAAATCGCTATAGGTGTGCCTATAAATTATGAGGATATCCCTCGATTTCCACGGGATCCTCTTATCCTATTCTGACTTGGTGACAATGGCACCACCTCAGTAGCATACCCTTTAAAACAAAATAAGAATTTTCAAAATCGGTATACAAATTGACGGAGAATCAGTGAACATACTTAAAAAACCTAACAAACATACAGACGAACATAATAACCTTCTCCTAACAAGGAGGAGGTTATTATGTTCGTCTGCTGTCTGTTAGAAATCGGTTAAAAAGGGGCGTAGGTACTTTATAAATAACTAGCAACTCCGCCCTGCTTCGCACAATTAGGTATTAGGTAGGACTTGACAAAACATGGAGATTCCTTTGTGAAATGTAAGTTTAATATTAATGTACATAAACCTCCCGGTATAAATTCTCAAAATGGTGCAGGTGGAGAAAACTGCTTCAAAATCTGTTGCGTAGTATAGAGGAACAATGCGGACAGACAGACACAGAAAGTGACTTTAATTATTTTGTAATATATAAAGAAAGCACGTTAAGCCGTTGGTCCCGGCTGTCATTCGTAGATCTCTGACAGTCATTACGGGTTGTCAGAAGCCCGAAAGTGTGACAACCAGTCGTGTCAATTGGTATCGTGTTACCCACTAACAGGATTGTGGAGGTCAGAGAGACAGTCGCTCTATGTAAAACACTGGCATTCAGCTGCATCCGCTTAGACTCGAAGCCGACCCCAACATGGTTGGGAAAAGACTAGGCAGATTAATTGTATAGATACAGGAATACAAAAATAATGGTCATTCCTCTTCGGAATATTTCCTCTTATCAGCAATTCGGTCGCTAAGCAAGAAAGAAAGACTCAAAGTTCATTGAATCATTGATTAGGTTATCAGTAAGTATTTAGTTATGCCCCGAGTGTTCAAATACCACAAAATAAAATGCATGTAATATATTACGATAAACCTTATTGTTTTAGAGCCCGAAGCACAAGATATCTTTTTAACCGACTTCTAAAGAAAGAGGAGGCTAAGCATTCCGCGGGTTATTTTTTAAAATACGAGTGATTACTGAGCCGATTTACGTGATTCTTTTTTGATTTGCTAGAGGAAGTTACCGCTTTTAGAATTAGCTTCAATAATCAAAATCAAAATTAATTTATTCGAATTTTTCAAACGTCAAAATTACATAAAACAGTCTCGAAAAGGGCCGCCCTTCACCTCTTCCTAGTGCTTTAGCTGGGAAGAAGAAGTGGCGCAACAAACTCCCCATCAGCACAGTTAGAAAAACTTGATTCCATAAAATAGTATGCAAAACACAAAACATTAAATTACTTGTCATACGGCAGCTAGCACACGCAACTTAACCAACAAAAAAAACGTATTTAATCAACGGCGTATGTTAAATTGATGATGCTAAACAACTTCCTGTCACTGTTGTTTACAAAGCAAGAAGTGGCATACTAATGTGTGTGGGGTAGGTACGACACCTAAATCAATCTGCCTAGCCTTTTCACAACGATGTTGGGTCAACTTCCAGTCTAACCGGGTGCAGCGAAATACCAGTATTTTACATGGAGCGACTGCCTATCTGACCTCCATAACCCAGTTACTGGGTAACACGATATCCCTTGGTAAGACTGGTTGTCAGACTTTTGGGCTTCTGACGAAGGGTTTAGCGACTGTCAAAGATCTACGAATATCACAACTAAAGAGGTAAAAATAAAAAAAAACTTTACGTAAATAAAAAATCAAAAACACTGACTTTCGAAATTAATGTTATTTTTCACTTTGGGGTTTTTTCAGGAAGTATTTTTTATATTTTTTGTAAAGATGGTTTATTCATTATACTATCAGATTCCCGAACCTATTTACCAAAACTAGCTGTGTCCGTGGGTACACTCGTGTGGACTAAAGACTAAATTATTCACGACTATAGCCAGAAAATAATTATGTATTATATCTACGTCTATCTATATCAGCTATGAATTTACTAATCCTAACATTCTAACTATTGTTATTAATATAAATGCGAAAGTGAGTTTGCTTGCTTATTACGCTAAAACGGCTGAACAGATTTGGATGAAATTTGGCACATGGGTAGACCGTGACCTGAGTTTCGACATATAATACTTTTTATCCCGATATTCCTACGGGGTCGACACATATGCGGCTACAACCGCTGGGCGCAGCTAGTAGGTACATACATTTAATAAAGTTATTCTTTAGTTATGTCTCAGCACATTAACGGACAAACAAACAGACATTGGACAAACATTGCATTTCATTATAAGTAGTTAGGTAAGAGTTGGGCCCAAGTTGAGACGTATTGCAAACATTTCTGCAAAACACATGAGATAACAACCTGTTTTTACACTGGTGTCTGTCGTAATACACGTACTAGGTGACTAGGATTATCAGCTTCATCCACCTAGTTAATTCAATTTCAAATATTAAATATATATTTTTTTTTTATTAAGTAAATAATTTTCAATTTATTAACGGAACAATGAACAAAGTACACAAATCCTAAGCTACATTAACTCATTATAATTGAGGCCCTTTATGAGGCTAATGATTCACCGTTTAAAGCATAAGACAGTTATGTTAACAGATATTGTAGTTTTAACTGATAACATCATACAACTTAACACGCAATATTAATGGGTACATGATGACAATCACCCAAAACTATTTAGGTAGTTACAATTTTGCATGTATACTTAAATAATTTAAAGAAAAAAACAAAATATGGTTCATGATAACATCGTTATGCAGCACTCTTTGCCGTAAAGCAATCACTGATAAATAATCAACTAGACTGCTTAGATTCTAAGCACATACGAGCTTGCTTCGTGCCCGATTAATGGCAATAGGCACGAATCGCCCCCTAGATTACATGGGACTTAAACGTAACTGGCGAAATGTGAGTGTATAATAGAGGTGCACCAAGGCCCGAATCGAAGGCGCGCCTCTCTCTAGAGGAAGTGCGGCTGTATGAGGCCGCTGAGGGTGACGAACCAACATCTAGCCGGGGAAGCGTGACGAAATGCGCAAGCTTTTAGTCCGTAAGAGTCTACAGACCCCTCCACCCACCCCAGGGTGGTAAACATCCATGAAGATTTCGACAGGATAAAAAAAACATCTCTGCCTAACCCTTTGGGGAATGCAGGCGTGATGTTATATTATGTCATATACAAGCTAAATAATTAAGGAAGAAGATTTAGCCTTAGAACGTAGGATACGTTCTAAGGCTAAATCTTCTTCCATAACGTGGGACATTTTGAATGCTGAATTCAACTCAATACTTGCTAAATACTGTAAGGTAGCACATTCACGACCTTTAAATGACGTAAAACCATTCGTCGATTTAAATTATTACAACTCACGGCAATCCTTACAATTTATACCGATTAAGAGTCACATTTCAATTACTTAATATTGGTTTTTTAAGTCGATCGTGAATGTCCTACTTAGGACCAACCGAAATGACACAGTCAAAAAACAATTCGATTGCGAATATGAAACGCGATTGCAAAAACTTAATATGACATTAAAGTGGCACATGTACTCGATACATACTTTTGAAATCGGCAGCGACGGCGTGACAAGTCACTGTGTCCATGAAACAGCCCACGAAGGCCTTGAGAGAGTCATCGTTGGCTACCACGGCATCTATGTCCAGGTCATCATTCTCAGTGGTGTACTTATCCTCAGCTTGGACAGCGGCGAAAGTCAGCAGGAGGAGCACGTAGATACACTTCATATTGGCAGTTTTGTCTTTCTGTAAAGATCAATTAAGGATTTTAGCTATAGGAGAAAATAAGATGGAAACTCACGTATCGTAAGCAAGTCGAGTTGATGTCATGATAAACCGTGGTTATCTTGACAAAGCTGCTAAAACACGTGCAGTCAGTATATTTTTATTAAAAATAAAAGAAGAAAAAATATAAAAGCATTTTTGTGCGCACTTCACCTTGATTAACTACGCTACTACAACAGTGATTAAATAACAAAAAAACATGGAAAACTTCTACCGCTACACGCATATTTGAAGCAAAATAACGATAAAATACAAGGAAACTTGGAGATTTGTTCCGGTTATGATTTTATTAAGAAGTACCTACTACGAGTATACCTACATTTAAATTAAATAAGAGAAAAAATGATATCTCACAAACTAAAGAAGTATTACTATTATTTCGTCTTTGACATATCTCGGGACCCTGGGGTCCCAGACCTTTGGAAGGCGTACGAGGGGCCGAAGCCAACTTGCAGAGGCCTGTTAAGACGCTTTTAATGAAATGAGGCAGCAACCGACGATTATCCTTCTACGCACTATGCAAATGCACCCAAGGATAACCCCCGGTTGATGTAGGACTATGGCAGGATATGGAAACAAAGATATTGGAGTATGCGTTTGGGTGGATAAAGTGGACTGGTTAGCAGAACTATGGAAGGACCATGGCCACTGCCTGATCACTGTTAAGTAATACACCGACAAAATGGTAGGGGGCTTAAAATGATAGGGGGGATAAAATGCTTGCACACTCAACAATGGGACCCTCAAAACGGTCGCTAGCACATAGTGACGTAGTGACAAGGAACAACACTTCCTGAGGTGCTTGAGGATTGGAGAGGTATTACACGGGTATCAGAACAATCCCAAAGCCCGGAAGATGGTCAAGATCCCTAAAAGATTATTATTACTATATTATACCAGCCTCTTCTCAAACAGAAATGGCCTCTTCTCAAACAGAGGAGGATCACCACGCTTTCTCAAGACGGGATGGTAATTTCAGACTTGTATTAACTGTAGGTCCAGGTTTCCTCATGATCTGCCAGGGTTGCGGGATTGTCCGAAAGGGATATCGTGGCTCCGGCACACAGGCAAAAGAAGGAACATGGGTGGGTCTTAGTCAGTAAAAGTCTGACACCCTCCCGAGAGCGGGAGAAGTTCTTTGATAATTTCCCACCCAAAAAAAAACGGTTTCCTCTCGATGTCAGTAATGTCCAAGATAAACTCGAAGACTACAGTATATCTCACAAATTAAATAAGTAGATATGAAAATATAATTATAATTGCAGCCACTTACCCTATTTCAGATTAAAGAGACGACGGTGGACAAGTAATGCGCAAAGCAATGGATCGGCCTTTTATACGTTATTTTATTGCCCACACATAGGAACAGATGTATCTACATGTTCTTTGGATGAATAAAAAAAATACTCTGTATTGTTCTCATAGCAATATGTAAATTCCAAAAAAAAAACAGTGCATGAGGAGGAGTGATACGAATATTTAAAACTTTTGGGACACATACTGACTATGACTCTAAGGTTTTGCCTGTTTTCTGACAAACCAAACTCATCACGCGACGCCCACTTCTACCATGAGATCTAAGATATATTAAAGGAAAACAAAGTCCTGTATTTTCATAGACATTGTTCTACCGGTGTCGCGCATTCATTGATTTTTGAGATTGGATCTTGCTATTTGACCACGGAAACTTTTTCTCAGGTTTGCGACTATCAAGGTGATCGACCCCAATTTTTTTCTTGATCAATTTAGAGCGATGTTTCCTCAACGCGGCAACGGACCGGTCTCAGCACAAAAATTTATAGGTAGCGGGGGTCAATCGCCTTGAGAGAAGTCAGTATTTGCCAAGCTGGTCTAAATTGACGATCGTTCAGATGTACTTAACTGGACCAATTGTAGGTAACATCGATGCCAATCGCAATAATGCTTCATTTCATTCAGTTAATTTTTAAGCGATGTATAGCATATCGCCTCTGACGTCCCTTTCCTAAGGTGTGTGTAAAGATGTTGTATTTTCATTGGTTAAACCCTGCTTTGTCTATTGGTCTTCTGGACCATGTCCTGCTGAGACTGCATCATCATCATTAAACACTGCCATCAGTTCAGACATCTAAGCTCTTTCATTTTTATAACGACTATAATATAAGTAGATCATTTGCAACAAAAATATTTTTATACCTTCCCGTTTTATGTGTAACAAGCGTCAGCCACTATGATGTTAAAATTATACAATTATTAAGAGCAGGTAGTCTAAATCAAATTTCAAACGCAAGCACCGCCCCTCGCTCCCCACCACTCCGTTATGTGCTAAACGCTAATGCATCAGTAATAAAGTTGAATATCGCGTGCGCTCTTTGATCGTGTTCGAGCACGAAACTAAATAGTATAAGTCTCAATTCTTATTTCGTTTATAATTAAAGTAATAATTGATCTAGAGAAAAAATATCTTGTGTCGGGATAATAAACTATATTTTCTTGCTGTGAATATTTATTTTAGACATAACAGCTAAACAATCTTGTTTGTTTTTAGAATTATCCTTAAAAAAGACATGATGTTCGAATAAAAAATTTATTGACAGAAAATACTACAATTACGTAATTGTCTTCACAATGGAAAAAAAAGATCCATTAAATCATATACTAAAGTTTCATTTTGCTTGTATGTGTGTCTGTTTCAGAATATTCATGCAAATTAACATAAAATTAGGGAGCCTCCTCTTAAGTACCTACCTATTATTATCTATCTCATGATTCCGACAGTCCGACTGGTCAAAGAACTTTGCTACTGAGCTTATCGTGTTTGCAGTGTCATTGAATACACTAGGTAATCATAACAACACAAACATAGAAACAAACAGACAAATGTTAGTACCTAATGACTGTTCAGGACATTAGAATATAAAAAAATCAAACAATAGCTTGCGTATATATGTAAACTTCTAAGGTGACCCATCCCAATACCAGTAATTTTAATGCTACGTGGTTTGTGTGACAAATATCATCAAATATCACATTTTGATGCAAGTGTGCAAAGTTTGTCATTTTACTCGAGGCGGGATCGCAAAAGGCCAGGAAATGGAGCCGAGGGTGCAATGGCAAATGCTCCCGCGTACCAAACTACGATTTTCAACACACTTGCAAAGAGAAAATAAACAAAATTTCTTAAACACAAAAGTTTGTAACAATTATTTATTATTAAACGATAAATTTATTGACAAACAAATGTGGTGAAATATAATGTTTATTTACACAGTTTATATTCAAGACTGCCTCGTTAGTCTAGTGGTTGCAAGAACGACCGCTGAGCATGAGGTCCCGGGTTCGATTCCCAGGTCGGGCAAAGTGATATTGGGATTTTCCATTAGGAATTTCTCAGAAGCAGCCCGGAGTCTCGATTTGTGCCCGGTTGATGGCAATAGGCTCGCCACCTATTACATGGGACTTAAACATAACTGGCGAAATGTGGGTGTACTATTAGGTACACCTGTGCCTAACCCTTCGGGGATTACAGGCGTGATGTTATGTTATGTGTTTATATTCACAACATTTTTAGGCATAAGAACGTATGTAGCTGAGTTAAAAAAATCTCACATCTATGGCATGTAGGTATATTATTGTTATTATCTGTCGCGTACTTTCTCGTACTAGTGTGGGAATGCAAAGTTAAAAGCACGCGTATTCAATATACTGCATTATGAACCTAAACGCGGTATAATAAGAGCCACTTTTCGAGCAATTGTGTTGAAAATATCTATGTATTTCTATGTATACCTAGTAGGTACTCCTACAGTTCTGTATCATATCAGTATTCAATGCATCTTTCATTACATCACCTGAGGTGATACCTAACATTATCATTAACGTTAGCAGGATACTTTTTTGTTATTATTATTATATTATTCAAATAATAATTTAATTTGTACCTACTTACTTAGAAACATTAGGTTAAAGGATGTAAAAAGAACACTTAAACTTCCGTCTTACAAATGAAAAAAAAACAGAGGTAACTCTTTTGTAACGTCTTTGATTGAGCATGCATTGTCCATCAAACATTACCCGAAGCACAGTACAATAATGTACTTTATCTACACCCATGCTATAAATCCTCTATAAAAGTTTCTGAAACGGTTAGCTTATTGCCAACATTAAAAAAACCAGTGTCCATAAACCATTATACCTATCATCCAAACGAGTGTTACAATGTTGTACTAAATTTCATTATGCAACTCCTTTTCAATTCGTGGTATCTATAAGAATTAAAAAAAAACTTTGTCATGCACGCACGTTTCACTACCACAGTGCCGTAATTAAATGCTGATTCGAATTCACGTCGTATCCCGCCATTTTTGTTCGATACTAGTATTGCAAAAATGAATTATAGAGGATTCATATCATGGGTGTAGATAAATTTTATTATTCTGGTATGCAACTTTACATAATTAGGTATTAAAACAGGTGCTTAAATAACTATTATTGTACTCTGCCCGAAGTAATTTAAAATTAAATTACCTAATTATGTGATCAAGCGGTGTGACCGCTCACGTTAGGTACATCGCCGGATGCATGACTTATATTTTTGGAATTTGATTGGTTCCACCGTATGATTTTACACTTCAATGGGATCCTAGATTTTTATGGCCTCGGTCAGTAACCTCATTTTGGAGGAGTTTGAATTTGTATTAGAAACAGGGACCATTTTGGTTACCCATTGAAAGGGTTTTCGATAGGGTTTTTCTAAGCGGTAAATCAAAAACCCATACGATATGGGTAACCCTTTTGAACGGCTAAAATTAAATTTTGGTAACCCGTTAAAAGGGTTTTCGAATAAAACCTATACGGTGCGGGTAACTCTTTTGAACGGCTTAGTTTAAGCCATTCAAAATTACCCACATCGTATGGGTTTTTGATTAACTGCTTTGATAAACCCTATCGAAAACCCTTTCCATTGAAAGAGTTTTCGATAGGGTTTTGCTAAAATGGTAACCAAAAGGGTCCCCCTGCTTTTGAACTTTTGATTTGACACTTGGGGTAAAAACATTTCTACTCGACAAGTGTACGTAGTCTACATCAAATTAGACCTAGACAAGAATCTGTACTGATTTTGAAAACTCAATTCAATATTTTCACCATCCAAACTTCTTCTCACTGAACAATCTGGTCAGTGAGCCGTCTTAGGGGCGGAGTTGTAGGAGTTGGAGTATATGCTTAGGAGCACCATGAGCAGCAAAGAAAACAAAAAAAGAAACGGAAAAATGGTGGGAAAGCTGTTGTTCTAGTCGAAAACCATTCATAAGACGACGAAAAAAAATCTGCGAAAAAAAAAACTGTTTTTGTTCCTTAAATTCATGTTGGGATGCTGCTGGCACGGAGGTGACACAGGGGGGGTTCAATTTCTGTCATTTTTTGCCTAGGACGCACCGTTTTGGAGATATTCGTTTTTTTTTTTTTGTTTTATTAAAAAAAAAATTGCTGGTATTTATTTTATTATTGTGATTTTATTAATCGTTTGACACATTTTTTTTTTTTCGAAAACGAAACGTAATAATTATCTCCCTGTGCTTGGGCAGAAGAGATATCGACTTGGATATAAAAAATTGAGCCGTCACGGGACGCCGCACACTTACTACACAGATGACTGTATAAATAGTAGCGACGCGTGGCCACGTGGCATGCGTCGCCCCGTCAGTAATCGGTTTTACGTGCGCCTGTTGAATGTTTCACATCAAAAACTTTGTCTATTCTTGGTAGAACAGAGATAGAATTGGTCATGCTACGCGTGCTGGGCGGATATCGAAATTACATAATATTATGGTTCTTTCATGTCACTGGGTTTCAAGTAGGTATAGAACCCATTGAATGGGTTATCATGTAACCCTTTCACTGGGTTTCAAGTATAAAACCCATTGAATGGGTTATCATGTAACCCTTTCACTGGGTTTCTACTATAAAACCCATTCAATGGGTTATCATGTAACCCTTTCACTGGGTTTCTACTATAAAACCCATTCAATGGGTTACATCATGATAAAGGTAACACATTGAATGGGTTACCCTTTCGAAAGGCTTAACCCTTAACCGGGGTTGTACGGTCCCTGATAGAAAGCATGTAATTTATTATTAAAGATGCAAAAGAAGATATGGTTAGGTTAGTTCGCTGCTGGCACCGTTTTTAGATGTACCTAACTCCTGTGTCTAATTTTCTATTGCAACATTAAAGGAAAACGTTTGAATTGGACTATCACGATTGGTATTTTTAGTCGAGACCAGCCGATCTATTCTGTTAAAATCTCACCGTGAAAACTGAGGAGAAGTGAGCTGTCAATCCCTAGCATCAAGTGGAATGATAGCTCATTTCTAGCTCACTTCACTTACGATTTCACGGTGAGATTGTTACAGAATAGACCGGCTGATGCTAGGGACTAACAATATCAAGAGCACCTCAAGCTCACTTCACCTAAGTTTTAATGGTGAGAATTTTACAGAATTGATTGGCTGATGTTAGGGGACACTAGGGGACACTATCGACAGTTCACTTCAAGCTCACTTTACCTAAGTTTTCACAGTGAGATTTTTACGGAACAGATCACTATTCCGTAAAAATCTCACTGTGAAAACTGCATCAGCTGATGCTAGGGATTGACACTATCGACAGTACACTTCAAGCTAGCACTTAAGTTTTCACCGTGTGATTTTTAGAGAATAGATTGACTGATGCTAAGGATTGACAGTTTACTTCAAGCTCACTTCACCTAAGTTTTCACATTGAGATTTTTGTGGAATAAGTAGATCGGCTGCAAGGAAAACCGAACCTAGAATAATTATCTACTTATTACCTATATTGAATAAAATAAACGTACCTTTATTTTAATATCCCCTGTATTTTATTTTTATTCTGGCTGATTTTATTTTGATACGGAAAAACAAGAAACGATTCTGTAGCGACTCGTTGCACACTGGATTGTGCGGTCTATTGAAAGCTGTAGAACATTAAGTTATCAATCGCAAGGTTGACTATAGATAACTTAGTAAACATTATGAAGCCACAATCTGGTTATTATTAAGTAGGTATTGCTACTTACGTAAAAATGCAACGATCTAACTAAACTAAATGTCATCTGATAGGTATCCATTTTGTTTAGTAATTTATTTATAAGTATTAGGTATGGAAAGCTCATAAACAGTTCTGAGAATGTACAGACGCCAGCTGCCAGGTCAAGCTACACGAAACTGTCAAATTTTCCCAATCAACCTTGAGATAGATTTTCAACTTTATCGCTACCGCTTAACGGTAGCGATAAAGTTGAAAATCTATTAAAGAAATTTGACAGATGTAGTAGCTTGATGTGCTGGCGTCTGTACCTCTGTGACTTATTCATTATACCTACTTATACTAATCACAGTTACTGTGTAATAATGATGATGAAGTAATTAGTCAGCAGGTAGGTATTTACCTGAGTACATTACATTTAACTAATGATAACTGAAAAGCATTAATAAATAGCGTTATTATTTTAAATAACAAATAAAGAAACACCAAAGGAGACAAAATAGTGTAGGACCAACATAAACATAATTAAATCAATGGCGCCACCATCATTAAAACATTCATTTGAAACGTCCTGTATAAAACCACAACAAAAAAGTTTGTATAAAAACTCGTAATTTGTTATTTTTTATTACTCCTATAAGTATTTAAGGTGAATCCGCGGCCGCGAAATTCAAATTTTCGTAAGTTTTTTGCAATTTGCAGGTCAGTGTATCTTGATCAAAATAATAATGATATTCGCGACTTTAACAGACAATTACGTATTTACAGAATTATAATCATTAGAATCATTATTACATCTCTCTAAGTTAGATTAGTGCCCCAATGTCATGATTTCATGAAAAAGTCATTCAATGGAACGATTAATCTAACCTACAGACATGTACCTATTAATTTAGCGGGTTTTATCTGCGAATAAATTTAATTTATTTCATAAGTTTTGTACAACATTCAAATAATTCATTCAAGTTTCCTAAAATGAAAGGCAGGCACAGCTGCTGCATACTAGATGATCATCATAATTCATATTCATCATAATCTTGATAATCCTGTCCTCTATGGCATATTGTTACAATCATTACAACTGAGTATCGATTGCGTTATGAGATCTGCGCCATCTATTGGCTTGTTTGTGAATTAGAAGTCAGCGAGTATTGCTGAAAGGTAAAATATTATACCTATTAATTTTGTAGTTTACTTATAACTATAGTTAAATTAAAAGGGAATATTTATTTTGGTTCACCCTTGTTTGATAGAACAACGTTTGATATAATATTACTAAATCGAATTTTAGTTGCAATAAAGTCATTTCGAAGAATTATTCATTTGACCGAATAATTCATTGGTAAATTTTTATTTAGCGTAATTATTTATTTGAACTAATTTCATTTGAACTAATTTCATTTCGCCGAATTTTCAAATGCACTAATTTTATTTAAAAAAAATCTATATAATCTAGTCGTTTCTGGCACTCGCCGGCCGCTGCCGCGGCACCGCTCGCTTCGCTCGCTCGGCTCGTGCGTAGGAAGGAGGTCACAGTTTTAACCTAACCTAACCATTTATTTTTACAATGTTTACAATGAAAAACATTTACAATGTTTTCTTTTCTGCATTACATTACACCAATTGAATATTCGATATAATACATGGTTATACCATCTGAACATTACATCAAATGAACATTATACCTTTTGATCATTAGCGCAAATGTTGTTATAGCAAATAAATATTCGATGAACTGAAAATTCTGTCAAACGATATTATACAAAGTGATGATTTTCTTAAACGTTGTTCGATTTAGTAATATTATATCAAACGTTGTTCTATCAAACAAGGGTGAACCATTTATTTTATGACTTTTGGGATTTAGTGATAGCATCATCAGCATCAGCATCATCAGCCTATAGCAGTCCACTGCTGGACATAGGCCTCTCCAATTGCACGCCATTCAGCTCCATTCTCGGCAACTCTCATCCAGCTGCCACCAGCCACCCTGCGAAGATCGTCGCTCTACCTAGCCTGAGGGCGTCCTACCTTACGTTTGCCGATTCGCGGTCACCATTCAAGAACACGTCTACCCCAACGGTCATCGGTTCTACGGCTAATATGGCTGGCCCATTGCCACTTCAGCTTGCTTAGTGATAGGTGTAATAACAATGGAAATTGTTCTTATCATAAACGTATACAAAGTGTTTTTATTTAAAAGAGTGTCCAATTAGTTTCTGGTCCGTTCTTCTCCATAAAACGTACTATACTTTGGAATAGACAACCATCCAGCTTCACTTTCTGACTGAATCCAATTTTGAAATAAATAATATATATAATACTATAATATAATATATATATAATATAATATAATATAATACTGGGAGATCAATTAAAGCCCCTACTCTTACACCTTAAGGTTGTGGGAGGCCTAAGGATACATCCAACTTGAGTCCTTCTGGTGTATTTTTCCGATGATAAATCCTTTGCTGTTGATGAACTCAAGCGCGGCCACCTCTTGCTCAGATTGAGACTTCGCCACGGTCATCGTTTGCGTCTTCAGTTTTCGGGTTGCCTTAGTGAAAACTGAAAACCGAAGACGCGATCAAAAAGAAAGTGCGAATTGTGTATTAAGTCTGAGAGAGTGTATTAAGTGCATCGTTAGCGATCAACCAACGCATACCTACCTACTATGACCAGGCCGTATCGCAACGCATAACAGCGGCCGCAAAAACACCTGGCGAGCGATCCCCCAGTGCGTTGCAGACCAGTGCTTCCCGCCTGTAGTTTGCAATGGTCCATAAAAAATGTACGAAAGTGATCTAAGAGGATTTTTGCAATCACTGCGTTGCGGCGCGCGGCGCCGTCTGACGCGACTCATAATGTGCTTTGGCGCAATTTTGCTATGCGGCGCGCAACGGCCAGCCCCGGCTGTCATCTGCGCGTAGCTTTAGGGTAGGCGCGTACTAGGTAGCCTGGCTGCGGCAGCCAGGCTACGACAGCCAATCCAACATATGATGGCTAACTGGAGCCCGCGCAATAGAAGCAGCCAAAAGAATTCTCAATATTCTGGGTGCCGCATCCTGGCTGATACTACTTAGCTCCCTAGTGCGCGGGAGCACTTACAAGGTTCATGTTAGTTTCGGGACCCCTAGAATGTAACATCTACTTACCACACGAGTTCAATAAAATACTTGAGTTTGTGTTTGAGTTAATAATTATATTTCAGATAGCCGCGATATAAAACATGTACAAACTACGTAGGTATTAAAGTTAACAATAAAATGTGATGTTTCAACATAAACCATACTCGTAACATACCTATCTAATTAGTATTGTTTGTTCAGACGATGACAAGCCAAGGTTAGCTAGAATATTATACGAAAACATCAACTTCGATACTATAAGGGCAAGTACAAAAGTTGATAATTTTTACACAGATACGTTAAAACAAATCGCAGAATACACTGACCACTTCAGCTGTACGACTGTACAATATCTAGTTTTTAATTTATACTTATTTCTAAACACGTTCATTGCTCATCTTGGTCAAAGTTTCTGGTATTGGAACTCTTTGGTAGGAAAAGTTTAGTCCGAGGAGTTAAGGAACTTTGTGAAGACCTCTCTGTATTCTCCATTGGGGTCCTCTTTCTTGACCAGCTGCTGCCATAGGTCGGGAGTCTTCGTCTGGAAACCCTTGACTACGACGCGGATCAGATGGCGCTGCTTGGGAGAGCATTTACCACAGCCGGTTTTAAGAGCATCGGGGATGGTTTCTGTAAATAAAATATTGAAGAATGTTACTTTATTACGCCAGTAACGCATGAAGGATTTGTGTCCAGTTTGATAACATAAATAACGCTTCGTGTATGGGTGACCATCTATTACATTTCGAGACCAGGGCTTGAAACCGGTTAATTTTTATTTCCGAAGATACAAATTATTTTTGATTAAATTGATATTAGCTTCAAAGATTGCTTCATCAAGTTCAGCATTGATTTTGTAACAAAAAATGTAATAATTAAGGATACATCTTCGAAAATCTTTATAATAACGGTTAAAGTTACATAGAAAATTAACCGGTTTCCGAGCCCTGATCGAGACCTCTCCGTGCCTCAGAAAGCACGCCCGGCTGTCGGTCTTAGAGCTTTAACAGTTATTACGGGTAGTCAGAAACCCAAAAGTCTGACAACCAGTCTTACCAAGGCCTATCGTGTTACCCAGTAACTGGTTGTGGAGGTCAGATAGGCCGTCGCTCAATGTATAATACTGGTATTCAGCTATATCTGGTTAGACTGGAAGTTGACCCCAACATAGTTGGGAAAAGACTAGACAGATACTGATGGCATAAGAAACGCCCCTAACAAATAAATGGCGATAGTACAGTCAGTGACCAGCATCACCTGACCCCTCTTCCGTTATTCTTCTTTGTAAGAGGGGTCAGGTAATTCTAGTCACCGACTGTACTTGGAGGAACTAAGCACTTATGCTGCGTCGAATACAGACGTAATGTTATACAAAATTATGTGTGATACGTAGACTATACTGTATGCGCTGCTGAATGAGCGCACACACCTTATATGTTAGCTTGAATGATAAGTCAAGGGTAGCCAAAGATGATGGTTTATTGAATATACTTCACTACCACGTAACTAATGCTTTAGGAATATTGTGTGAATGAGTACAGCTATCACAGTGACAGCAGAATACTGACTCCTAAGTCACAGGATCACCTAGTTTAGGAATCAGGGTTTACCTTATCCGTATGACCCTTAGTTAACCAAGTTATGTATCCTAGTCTTAAGCAATGTCAAAGGTTTTTGTATCAATAAAGATTTTTATTATTATTTATTACTATGAACGCTAATCTTGTACTGTCGCGTTACACTATATTTAGTGCAAGGCGCCGGAAAAGTGCTGATCTATGCAATGCGCGCGTGCCATGTGCGAACCATGGCTCGTACAATAACAATAATTAATAGTGTCTCTATTTGTAATTTCGATCCAATTCTCGTAATTAAATATGTTCAAAATCTAGTCTCAATCACATCTCAAAATGAAATGAAAAATACAAAAATGTAGGAAAAGAGGTAGACTAACGTTCTAGCTTATCTGTCACTAAAGGGTCATAAAATGGTTTCATAAATAGATTTCTATTATTAGCAATGACATGGTCCAATATAAACTTGACATTCACAATACCTTGACATCTATATTAGAATGGTTAAACAATAATAATTTAAAGATTAATTTAGATAAAACTAAAATCATACATTTTAGCTAACGATTGAATATAGAAAATATAGATAATAAAATTGTTGAAATTGTAAATTGAAAGTTAAAATTCCTTGGACTAATAATTGACAAAAGACTTTCATGACTGGAAATCACAAATCGAGAACCTCTGCAAAAAAATAGTAGTTCTGCATTTACATTGCATTTGATTGCGGCCTACCATAGCTCAGTTGCGTCTCACCTAAGATGCGGCATCATATTTTGGAGAAATTCTACCGAGCGACGCTAACACGGCATTTATGGCACAAAAGAGTTGCATTAGATCTATGTTTGGGCTAAAAACGGTTGATACATGTATTAATCCATTATTTTTTTATTTTTTAAATGTATATATCCTCGAAACCGCAATGTTTGTTAAAACAAACCCCAATTTGTTTCGAGTCTATCCAGCAAAAACGGCACTCATGCGCAAAAGTATCGTCTGCATGGCGCCTAATATATTTAACATATTGCCTAAACGTTGGAACGAGCTAAATAGTAAGGCATTCAAGCGACAATTAAAAATGTTTCTTTCGCAAAAAACCATACTATAGTGTCTCCGAATTTATGGCCGAAAACGTTTTTTTTGTTTGAATAATTTTATCTTTTGCCTGACACTAATAATGTTACTTACTAAAATATGACAAAGAATATGGAATTTTTACATTACAACGTAAAAATAATTTCTAATTTATAAAGTTTCTAAATTATAAATTTTGTAAGTGCTTCTTCTAGGTAATTTTTCGATTTTTGTTATTATTCATTTATTTTCAATGTTATGGTAATATGTACTTGTACATATATATTACTTACGGCTAAACATGATTGGACTCAAACGATGACTGTCATATCTTGCATGCTCTTGTATGTCACCATCATCACCATTTCAGCCGAAAGACGTCCACTGCTGGACATAGGCCTCCCCCTATGGTTTTGCCATAATCGCCACGCCTGGCAGGCGGGTTGGCGATCGCAGTATGGTCTTAAAATGCATAGAGAACGCTGCTGCCTATTCTTTAGTAAGTCCCTTAGTCGCCTCTTACGAAAGCCATGGGAAGAAATAGGGTGGTATAATTCTAAAAACGTCCGGCACCACACGGACCACGGAGTAATTTCGTGAAAAGGGACGGAAGCGTAAGTTGGATAACGGGAAGTAAGTAGGTACTTTTTAATAGCATGGAATTAGTAAGTACTATATAGATTGTAAGTTACTATGTAATGTTTAGTAGTAATTTCCGTGTCCGTAAGCTCCGTGTGGTGCCGGACGTAAAGAATAGCACCATCCCATTTCTTCCCGTGGGTGTCATAAAGGCGACTAAGAGACTTACCTACTAGAGAATGGGCAGCAGCGTTCTTTAAGCATTTTTAACACCATACTACGATCGCCAACCCGCCTGCCAAGCGTGGCGATTATGGCACCCCCCCCCCCCCCTTTTTTATTTTGAGGTTATTTTCTGCCGCTGCTCAGTTGCTTATTACCAAGGTGAGATGTCAGATGTTACACACCATATGTGACTACTGCAAGGCTCGCTCGTTTAAAAAAAAATTGTATTTGTGTTTCACGAACTGTTAATTGCCAAATAAAATGATTATTTTTTTTTTATTTATTTGCGAGAATGTCCTTACATAATAACGTGGTTAAATAATTTTTGTCTCACTG
Source organism: Tiliacea citrago (assembly GCA_963921375.1). NCBI lineage: Eukaryota > Metazoa > Arthropoda > Insecta > Lepidoptera > Noctuidae > Tiliacea > Tiliacea citrago. Next base: position 13,940,675 of record OY992799.1, read on the forward strand.
TACTCGACTTATCAGCCGTGCAATTATTTGTAGTATATGTAGAATAATATCATGAAATTACATCAATGTCATTAGTCAGTACATTAGTCATACACATCATATATCTTATATCTCAATACTGAATATACGTGACTGTAGTATAATATATATGAGTGTAATATAAAGTTTTAATAAATATTTACTTATTTATTAAAACTTTATGCACAAGTAAAAAATACTGTACAAAGACGCACACAATAGGCTGCAAGCAGGCTATAGGCTGTATGCTGTAGCTTGATTAGTAATGTTTTTTTATCTTACGAAGTGCGTAAACGAATTTGTGATTTTTTTACAAACAAGGTACAATAATTATCAATATTTATTCCTAGAAATTTTATTTCATTTACTTCTTCAATGATGTTATTATTATATTTTATTGGCAAGTCTATTGTGTCTGTAAATGATATTCTCTCTTTCTATCTAAGTTACAAAACATCAAATTGTCTACTCACTCTTGAAGTCCGATCCTTCTGGGGTGCAAGGCCCGGAGCTGAGGAAGCAGTGTCCGTAAGACTTCAGCAGACGAACGTTGCCCACCAAGGACTCGACATCAAAATCGTCATAACGGGTGTCGTATGTCGACTCGGGTCTTGCACACACCGCCACGATTAACAAGCATAGGACTAGACTGGTCTTCATGATTCTCTGAAAATAATGGGCAGTTTATTAATATTTCTTCGGAAAGCACACTTCAATATGAGTGCTGATGGCTGATGGAAAATGATTTCATCTTCGTCTCTATCGCCAAACTCAAATTAGTTTTACAATGGCTTGTGTGACGGAACCACTTTCCTTTAGGACGGGGGAGATACTTCTGTATTTTTATATAAAAATGTGGTAGCAGGCTGTGGGTAGAGCAGTGGCACAAAATATGTTCAACCCCATAACCTGTCCTCTTTGCCCCAATAAATGCAGCCGTAGTGACCTAAGTGCGGCTACCGACGCGACGGTGCCATGGAGGTGGCATAGTTTTGGGCCAACAAAATCTAATACAATATCGTGCCATCGACACGACGAAGAAAAGAAACGCTCTAAAAAGTATGAACCAATAAAATATTCTCATCTGAAATTGGTATGTACAAACTATTCAATATTTATCGTCTATTCAATAAACATCATACACGACATATATTTTTTAATGTATTTAATACATATTCATAGTGATGTTCAGAGGATAGCCGTTGGTCGGATGCCACCTAACCTAACCAAACAATATATTCTAACAGTAGTAAGCGATCATAAGCTTTAGGGCAAAGTGAATACTACCACGGATATAGAGGATCAAGACGCTTCCAACAAAACCTCATTAATTTATGAAGTTATGAGGAAACAGATGAACATATAATACGAGACATGAACATATCTAGAACCAAGTTTTCCAAACTAAATGGACATGTGTGCTGCTGGGGAGTTTGTTGCGCCATTTCTTCTTCCCAGCTAAAGCACTAGGAAGTAGTTGGAAGGAAGGGCGGGCGTTTTTGGAGGACTGTCATAATATGTAATTTTGACGTTCGAAAAGTGCTGATTCTCAGCCTAGTTTGAATAAATGACTTTTGATTTTGATTTTTTGATTCATAGGTACATACATATTATATATCGGTCAAAATCATAACCCTCCCTTTTGCTTCGCTGTAGTCGGGTAAAAATATCACTGGTGTAGCAATCGTTCAACGAAAATATTATAGTACCTAATTGAAGATCCTACTTTTTATTATTATTATTAATTCATTTATTTCAGACATAGTCGATACATTATATCAACCGTACGCAAAATACGCGCATTGACGTGGAGTTGCGGACACCAGCCCGTATTACCTACCTACATTATATCAAAATTAAAATTCAATAAAACACATAACTTTAAAATAATCAGCAATAAATAAAATTACACATACACATTACAATTATATATATCCAATGTCACAATTAAATTAAATATATAAATTAAAATATTACACATTACACAAGCAATAACAAAATAAAACAAACACAATACAGTCATAAACGCATGTCAAATAATACGAGGAGAAGCGCTAACATGAAACTGCATCCACCTCTGTATCAGGGACGAGTCCCACCGCTCGCAAAACACCCTCAGGAGACTGTTCGAGCTGCTTCACAGGCGACTTAATAGTGAAGCGCTCCGCTTCCTTATGATCGCAAAAAAATCATCGATCCGTGCCTCAGCAAACATAGTCGAAGCACTACAAAACCGTGGAAGCCCTAACAGTATCCTGAAGGCATTGTTGTACTACACGCGCAGAGCGCTATACGCCCGCTGCGTAAAGTTGGTCCACAGGCTGCACGTGTAAAACGACTGACAATATGCCTTAAATAAATTCACCTTCACAGGGCCTCAAGTCTGCTATTACAATAGTGTCAGAATGGTCGATCATTGATTTCAAAATTGTTGATTTTGACAGGTTTGGTAATCTACTATTATAATGGCGTCACTATGACTTTCCAATGGTCGGCCACTGACACTACATTGAAAGAAATTGCAAAGAAAATGATCGACCATTATGAATTTACCAGATTACGAACTTTTAGCAAAATGACAATGGCATGACAATGGGATCGTGTTGGAATGACTGAATTTATAAAAATAGCAGACTAGGGCCCCTGGTCTAGTACATCGCGCAAACCTGCGAACCGACATATTACACCGGACAGACAGCGCCCTGCGCTCCCTCTCAATGTCTAGATTGTCACACAAGTCGTCAGAGACCCAGTGACCCAAGTACTTGAAATTCTGCACCCTTATTAAATGAACCTCGGTTAGGAAGGTTTCCTTAGAAACCTTCTTAATCGGTTTATAAAAAGTCTAAGCTAGAAGATGGATTACATGAGGACATGAAACATTTATGAAATAAACAAAACAACTTACATTATAGATAAGTAGTTCCTTGGTCCTGAGTAGTCCTGACAAAACTGTGATATCTGTCACACTGAGTCTCTTTATATAACCAATTTTTAATGAGGAAATCATAACAAACTAAATGTAAACAACCAGTCAGCATTGGTTATTATATCATTGTCGCTGACATTGTAAAATGTTAACGCATCGGCAACAAAAATAAACGTGTAAACTTCCAGTTTAGAACATTTTGTCACTATGCATCATTCTCGCAAACGTGATAATTAAGTAGTCTAAGGCAGCTGTCCCACCGCGACACAAGCCATAAGCGACTAGCTTTCAACTATTTTCTCGCTCAAGAAACGTACAAAACGTGTAAGTGAAAGAGATACGTATGAATGAATTATATATTTATTTGCAAGAATATAGGTAGCTTTTTTTTTTGGGTGGGGAAGTTATCAAATAACTTCTCCCGCTCTGGGCGGAGCGGGAGGGCGTGTCAGACTTTTACTGACTAAAACCCATCCGTGTTCCTTCATTTGCCTATGTGCCAGGGCCACGATATCCCTTTCGGACAAACTCGCAACCCTGGCAGGAAGAATATAGGTAGCTAACATAACTTCAGTGATATAGTGATAGAGAGGTAAATACATACCTAGGTAGATACTAAGATGAGATTATAAAATAGTTTAATATTATTAATATAATTAATACCTAATGTTACCTACTAAAACTGTAGGTAATTCTAATTATTATAATAATTTAAGCGTTAGTACTTACTTATTTGAACTATTAATTTCGGTTGAACAGTATTCTTCGAAGAAAGAAATACATTTTATCGTTAAACATCGTTCCTCTGTAAATCCATGACGTGCACATCCCGCGATAGCCAGCGTCAAATATCGACGTGAGCTACATAAAATCGCTCGTGGGCGGGCACCCTAACTCGTCAAAATGTAGGGAACAGCTGATTCTTTTTTCGCGATTTCAGGTTTGGTTTCATAGTAAAAGTTGTTCATAATGATTTTATTTTTTATTTATAGTAAATTAAAACGGTTCAACACCAATTACAATAATTAACATGGAAGCATAAAAAAAGAATAATATTAACTTATTTTTGTTAAAAAAAATACAGAATCAATTTAATATAACTTTGCATTGTTAAAACTAATATGGAATAGAGGACTCCCTTGCATACTTCCTCTCACAGAACACCAGCCATATACGCATAATTTTTCGCCATGTTGTATATATTACAGCTATGGCTTTATGTAAGCGGACACGCCCATTATGCCTGGAGGCTTTTATAAGTACATACTGTTTACGTTATTTCTGCTTGTTATAATAGTTTTCGACGATTATTATTATTTTTTGGTATATTAGCGTGTGCTAGCTAACATATGGCAAATAATTTAATTTAATGTTTTGTGTTGCGTAATGCAAATTATTTTACATTCTATTGTATAGAATCAAGTTTTCCTAACTGCTGAGAAGTTTGTTGCGCCACTTCTTCTTCCCAGCTAAAGAACTAGGAAGTGGTGAAGGGCGGGCGTTTTGGGGGACTGTCCTATGTAATTTGTGACGTTCGAAAAGTGCTGATTCTCAGGCTAGTTTGAATAAATGACTTTTAATATTGATTTTGATATCAAAGAGAGAGTACCTACTCGCTTAGCGACGCTCGCTTGGCGGCAGAACACTCGCTCAGAGACTCACACTTAGTGCATTATAGGCATACCAGCGAGTAATCGGTCGTCGCCATGTCACACTCGCCGCTCGTTGCTCGCCAACTCGTTTATAGTAGCTAGCTCTACTCGCTTTTCGTTATACGCCGGCAGTGGGACAGATGCCTAACTATTGGCATATCCTTGTTGGAAGTATTTATCAATACATTCAGTTTCAATCAATAAGATGTCACTTACATCATGTGATTTGCTGCTGTTGTTGTGAGTTTTCATACATTTGATTCAAGCAACTGCCTTTTTGGTATATTGGTCGCAAGCGCTGACTGCTGAGCATGTCGTCCTGGGTTCAATTCCCGGGTAGGGCATGAGTGTTATTGGATTTTTCGGTCTGGAATTTCTTAGTGACAGGCCGGGGTCTGCATTTGTGCCCGGTTGATGGCAATAGACTCCCCCCGCTATTACATGGGACTTAAACAGAACTGGCGAAATGTGGGTGTACTATAGGTACACCTCTGCCTAACCCCTCGGGGAATATAGGCATGATTGTATGGTATGTGATTCAAGGAAATGAAAATAAGTACCTACATAATTATTATCTGTTGCATTACTCTCATAATAATATTTTGTCTTTATCCTAATTTATATGAATTAGGTACCCAACTAACCTAAATATCATCTGCCTAGCATTTTCCCAACTATGTTGGGGTCGGCTTCCAGTCTAGCCGGATGCAGCTGAATACCAGTATTTTACATGGAGCGACTGCCTATCTGACCTCCACAACCCAGTTACTGGGTAACACGATATCCCTTGGTAAGACTGGTTGTCAGAATTTTGGGCTTCTGACGACCCGTAACAACTGTCAAAGATGTACAAATGACAGCTGGGACCAACGGCTTAACGTGCTTTCCGAGGCACGAAGGAATCTTGGTATGAACAGATGGTCACCCATCCACGGATCAACCGCGGCAAGCGTAGCTTAACCTGATCGATCGACCCGTGCGGCAGTTATTATTTAGCCACAAGCTCCACCAAATAACTAAATAATAAACTAACAAACAACTAACCTAGATAATAAAACATAATTATCATCATGCCTGTATTCCCCGAAGGGTGCGGGGCAGAGGTGTATCTACCTATAATAGTACATTCACATTTTGCCAGTCCATTTAATAGAGGGCAAGGCTATTGCCAAATCCAGACTCCGCGCTGCTAATAAGAAATTCCAGATGAAAAAACCCTATAACACTTTCCTAACCTAATTAAGACATTGAGCAGGTCTTATTAGGTTAGGCAAGTGTTTACACAGAAAATAAATGTATAGGGTTACTGGTAACTCGGCGTATTCCCGGCAGGAACTGATAGTGTGGCACGCAAAATCAGCCTATAATGTTCCCATAGCTGGGACACAGGCCTCCTCTCGGTGAGAGGAAATGGGTCGTAATTCACCACGCGGACCCAGTACGGGTTGGTAGATGCCACGTCTTCGAATTTTTGTTTCTAGGACATGCCGGTGATGTTTTCCTTCACCGTTTTGAGAGCAGTTCATGAGGTACTTTTATACCGAATGTATTTAAAAATTGTTTTTTTTTTTTCAATAAACTTGTCTTCGAAATTTTTGGTTCTAGGATATTTTTCTTCGTTTCCTCACGATGTTTTCCTTCACCGTTTTGAGAGCAATGGTGATTGACGGGGTTCGAACCTATTTGCAAGAAACCAACATCCTATTAAGCCTGAGCGGAAATTCATTGATTTCGAAAAAATCTATATAGTTTTTCTCTAAAATAGCTAATTGAATGGTCTTTCTTGCTATTTCACTTGTCGATCGATCAGCTTCAAGTTTAACAACGTTTTCGACGTTAGAAAATGTTACTGTTAAAAGTTGCATGTACCTATTGCTGATTCTATGATTTCATTGATATTGATATATTTGTATGCTCGAAAAAATAATTTAAATCTCATATTATAAAAAAATATCTTAATAATTGTAATCATAGTAATATTTTTTATTTATTGCATAATTTAAGTGAATGTTTCTTTCTGATCTGATTTGGTTTTGTAGCTACTTATAGCTTTATAATAAATTATTTAATTATTTCAAAATATTTGTTAATTTTGGTAATGCTTGTCTAGTGGCAAGGGCAACCACTGATCATTAAATATGTCTTATCTGCGGATAATGCAGTGGACCAACATTACTACTTTAATACAGTTTAAGTGTTGACTTACCTTATGTATTATAATATATTATGTTACTCCGTGTGGTGCCGGACGTAAAGAATAGCACCACCCCATTTCTTCCCGTAGGTGTCGTAAACGGCGCACATACTGGTGTTTGCACGATCTACGGGGCCAAAATTGTTTTGATGCATATTTGTTATATAAACAACGCAAATAAGAAAAAAAAATATTTTTACAAAAAAAAAATATATTCACAAAACTTTAGGTAGGTTACATAGATTACAGGAAAAAAAATAAAAATGCTAAGTTTCTGTAATACTTTCTTCATCGCTCTCTGATGAATTTTCATTTATATTTGGTTTCGCAGATACGAACATGGCCAAGCTTTCAGGCAAAAATGTGTTTGCTTTCCTTTTTCTTACTGCTCGCTTAGCTACTACTTAGCGTAGGAGAAAACTTGTTATTGGTCTTTCTTATAACTTCGTATTATCCTTGTGTCAAATCTGCATCTACAAGCATTTGCAACGCTTGCATTGGTGCCAAAGAGAGTTGCTCTTTACTTGATTTCGTAAGACAAAATGCCTTCTTATATTTAGTTGCTCGTGTCGGAGTACTGGAGATATCTTTAAGGACATTTGATGCATCCCTTTTACCAGATTTTCCCAGCTCCACTTGCGCAGCGTGTATTATGATCTCCTTTTCGAAACCAGAAAGAAGTCTTTCGCCTTTCGCTCCTCTTACTTGCCTATTCGAACAATTTGGGTGGTCGACCTAGTTTTTTTGTGAGGTCTCAACAACAGGGATTTCAAACGTGCCTTCTAGCCATGACCGGTTGTATTTTAGAAAATGTTCTTCTTTATATTTATATACGCTTTGGTCCACCTTTGTTTGAGTTCTGATTTGAAATGGGTAAAACTACGTTTCAAATTAACAATTTGATGTTCATTGTAATCTTCACATGACAAAAGTTATCTTATAGATGGTTTAATTTTCCATCTAAATTAGGCAAATTTTCTTTCTTCATACGGTCAAACAAGTATAGTCGGTCCACAATCCTTACTCCTGACACACCCTGTGATCCTAAAAGAAACGTACACTATATAAAAAAGTCGCTAACAAAAATCGCATTTTATACATTTTATTGCTAAATATCTTTAATCCCCTAAAAGTGAATCTATCCGGACGTTTCCGGAGATGTTTTTGATAGTACTTATAAGAAAAATGTTCAAATAATAACCTATAATTATAACCATAGCCCGATCTATCCCGATACACAAACAAACACACTAGCAAAGAAAAAAAAAGTTTTTTTTCCAATGGAGTATCAGTGGCACGTCATTGGAAAATTATAAAGACGCCTTTCAATTAGGAGATTAGCAAAACTGTCAAATTCTACAATTAGGGTGCCAATGATCGACCATCCGGGCACAACTGCGTTAGCAGACTTGGCCCCGGTGTCAAAATTCATGTCCGTTTCCAATTTGGGTACATCAAAAGGTTTGTTAAAGTAGGTAAGTATTAGGTAGGTACCCAATGGAATAGCAATGAATGTATGTAGCTTGGATAACCCTGTTTTCAGACTGTCAAGTAGCGTCTGCTCTATATTCACGTATGTTGACAGTACGCCTTATTTGCTATTTTAGTTTTGCAGGCGTCGCGTCGTTAAGGCACTATTAACTTCGTTTCTTAATACTTTTATCCTTTAAAGTTATGGGATCCAGATTGTTGGGTAAGTAGGTAGCAATTAGGTAGTATTGATCAAAGAACATTTATTTAATTCCCTGTAGTTTGTATGAAGCACATAGGCCATCCTGGTGTCAGGATGGCCGGTCACTTCAAAATGATGATTTTTTTTTAAATACATAGGTAGCAATTATTAAACAATAGGTAGCAAATAGTAGCAATTAAAAGGAGGCTCCCTATTTTTATGTTAATTTGCATGAATATTCTGAATCAGTCACACACGCAAGCAAAATTGAACTTTGTATATGATTTATTGGATCTTTTTCTTTCCATGTTGAAGACAGTTAAGTAATTGTAATATTTTCTCTCAATAATTTTTTTATTTGAAAATCATGTCTTCTTTAAAGATAATTCTAAAAAACAAACAAGATTGTTTTTTAGCTTTTATGTCTAAAATAAATATTCACAGCAAGAAAATATAGTTTATTATCCCGACACAAGATATTTTTTCGCTAGTTCAATTATTACTTTAGTTATAAACGAAATAAGAATTGAGACTTACGCTATTTATTAGTTTCGTGCTCGAACACGATCAAAGAGCGCACGCGATATTCAACTTTATTACTGGTTTATTAGCGTTTAGCACATAACGGAGTGGCGGGGAGCGAGGGGCGGAGCTTGCTTTCGAAATTTGATTTAGACTGCCTGCTCTTAAGTAGCAATTTTTAAGAACCATTTTATCATACTTCGATCAACATACAACCCTGAAACTGACCTGCAAAATACCTGCAAGTAGCAAAAAACGAAAGACAATTTGTATTTCATGGGTTATAGCGCACTCTCCGGTGCGCTATAATGCGAACCTTAGTTCGTTTATTTGGATAATTATTATACGAGTATCTTTATTAAATTACATAATTGTGCTTATAAGATAAACATAACATAGATAACAATTAGAAATAAAATTTATTGAAGGCTCGTACTTTGAAGACTCGCGCGATATCGCGAGCGCGACAGGCAGAGACAAAGAAATTGTGCTACTAGTGTCGCGTCGCGCCTGTGATATCGTACTAGTCTGAACGAGCCTTTTAGTTCCTAGCTACAAGTATCAGAACTAAATCTGGTAAACTAATGTATACAGTTCGTTACAGCAAGTAAACACGGTGGTTTTTTATCATCAACAACTTTGATATAATTATTATATAAATATTACTTGACCTTAGCATACCAAGGTGAGGCAAAACAACAGCAGAAATATATAGTTTTTTTTTTTTTTTTTGTTATAAGTTACTAAATGTGAGTAACTTTTGCAAGTCACTCAATGATAACAAATAAAAATAAAATTGCCGTCAGGTGACATTCATCTGACATTTTTAGAATGTGGCCTTATAAAAAGTTTCGATGAAATGGACTTTTCACACAGTAGTTCCTAATGCTTGCATAAAGATAATCCCGGTGATAAATCCCCACTAGATTTTATTTCACAGATTTGCCTTTAATTTAGCTTATTTTCCTGGGCTATTTTATGCATATTAGTTGAGGGTTAAATATAGTGTCAGGTATAGCGTTCGTTGGGGATAACGTTATTTCGAACTCACGTTATTCGGGATAACGACGTGCATTCGGTGTAAAGTGAATCGGGATTATGTACTTTTGGGCGAACGTTATTCGGGAAACCGTTCATTCGGGATACAGTTATTTGAGATTTATAGTTTCGACTCAACGTATATGAATCGAATCTCTACATATTATAAAACAAAGTCCCTCCGCCGCCGCGTCTGTCTGTCTGTCTGAACGCGATAAACTCAAAAACTACCGTACAGTTTGTGACGGAAAAGGTTTACGTGGTAGGACTAATTAAATAAGACCACGTAAAGTTTTCAACATAAATAATATGATTTCATAAAAGAGAGGGAAGTAAGTTTATGGTCACAAAGATTTCCTCAATTTCCTTTGGGAGTAGCACAGTACTCTCCTTGGTCAGCCTGGTGTGACGAGGACCGCGGCGGGTGCACCACGTTGCAGACGCCAGGGATGTGACGGTCGGCGGATGTTCTCGCCAGACCCGAAGCTCAGGTCGACGTGCTGCGCGGGTAAAATACGAGTATGTAACCGTCACGGAGCCAATAAAAACTGTTGCCTGCTTTAGGCTTTTAAAACGGTGGAGACCACGTATGTAAGGTATGTAAGGTCACAAGTGATATGGAATCAGGTGAACGTGCGTTTCCCCGGAGCAGGATTTCGAATGCTAGGTGGCCGTGAGCGAACGGCACACGGCGGTGTCCTCGTAGATTATTATGTACGTTCGGATATGCCAACCACGCGCATCACTAGCACAGACAGCTAATTTATGTTGTTTAGTAACCTAGGACGTCCCTAATATTATTACGTCTGCGGTTCGACTTGACATCTTATGGTTGTCATTTTGTTGTTTACAAGAAAATAACGATACAACTTTACAAGATTATCATACGGTTTTCACCAATAGACGAAATGATTCATGAGGAATGTTTAGGTGTATAATTATTTAATTTAGGATTTGTGTAAATTGGCTGAAATATGACGACATCGGAAAAGATCATACCAACTGGCTTTACTGGCGTGCGCCGCTTAAACCAATAGTTAGAGTTATATGAAAATAATGTATTGCAGAATTAATACATAGTTTTCCTGGATTAAAACATAGCGTAGGTACTTTTAATCACACAGTACGTTCCCGTGGGATATTTTCCGACATCCACGCGGACAAAGCTGCGGGTATAAGCTAGTCATTCATTAATTTGAATTTAATAATCCAATAGCTTTGATTGCTATTTGAATTTGTAGGAGGTTTGAAAATACACATGAAAGTTAGTCGCAAAGTAAATCTAGAAAAATATAATGTATCCTGGGTATCTACTGTGTATATCTGAATAACGATAATAATCTATATAATTTATATTCAGTTGTTATCGAAATTAAAATTTATAGACTTATAAGATAAATAGGTGATTTCTGTGATTTCTGATGATGGTAGGTGATGTATAACCAGATATCTTATGGTACTTGAGTTTTTTTTTTATTAATTTGCGCAAAAAAAGCAGTATTTTTTTTCTGGGCTACAAAATTTACTCTTTCCTGCCAGACAACCAAGTGTTACACCAGCAGACTTTCTGAACACTTGTGTGCAATACTTAACTCTCATTTGAGGTATCATTAACGCTGAGAGCACACGCAGTACTGGTTCGCGTCATGTTCCGCTTGTCGCACGAACGTGTACAATTGAACTACTGCGGTTTCACTGCTATGGTTTCGCGGCGGAGGTGTGCTACCAGCATGAGGGCACCTCATGTTGAGCTGTCAGCTTATGGGCCAACTTGACACCCCGGAATGAAGAGCTTCTTTGAAATAGGTTTTCGTGTACTTTACTTTTTTGTAACTACCTCAAAGACGTTAAATTAATATACTTACGATTTTAATCTCTTTAACCTACCCCAACGATGTTCTTTGCTACTTAACTATAAATCATTAGGCAAACCATTATTTATTTATTAAAAACCTTGAACCTTCCGGAATCTGAGTTTTGCCCTGTTGATGGTAATTGCTCGTAAGGGCCTAGTCTTCTAGTGCACAATATAAGAATCGCGTGCGGCGACTCAACGCGCCGAGCGTCTGAACGCGAGCTCCCCGCAGTCCCCGCATTCATCCTACCTAGCGTAATTTATTAAACAATATTTGAAAGGGTCGGAAAGTTGCTCTACTAAGTATTATTCAATATTTATTTATATTTGAATTATATATATGGTCTTGGGTCGGGTGTTAGTTGTCCGTGTTTTTGTGTGTTCTGTAGTATACTCGACATAGAAAATCATAGTGGGGGGGAGCCTATGAGTGTGAGTGTGAAGCGTTATTTTTAAGGTGAAAAGAATACTCCATATTTTTATGTAAAGAAAGTTTATTATTATTATTCATGAAGTAGTTACAAAACCCAATTTCTTTTTTCTTATTTCTCAAACTATAAGTAACTCTGTGTAACGATTACCCCTGCAGGAATTAATTTCCTTGCACGACAGGGTCGGGGGCAGAAGACGTGGACGCGTTCTTATTTTTTACTTTTTTCTCAATAGCTTGAATGATATATGGCAGGTCTTTTATTGGCATCGAGCGTGCAATGCGGGAATCAATTAGCTCAGGAAGCAGACAATGCATATAAAATTTTGACAATGGGGCTGCCATTTTCTCATGCCAGAACGTAGGGTCTCTTTTTATATATTCAATTTTCATTGAATACTCCTCTCCAGTCCATATGGCAAATAAGCACATATCCATCTCCGTAATATTTAATTGGCCCTGAATTTGGAAATAATAATCGTGGTTTTTGTCAATCACAAACGTATTTTTTCTAGTGTTATATTTCCAAAAATTTTTTTTTTCTCTTTTATAGCTTCTTCAGCCTGCATATTTTTTGCAGAAAATGGGCATTTTACTTCTACCAGTCCTGTTTTTCCATCTTTGTCTTTATAAATACCATCGAGACTGGCTCCTAAATATTGGAGTATTCTATAAATATAAAGACCGCAGCGGACAATTGTAATGTTTTCTTGCAGAGATAACTGGGTCAATGCTACTTGTTCATTATCTCTACCATATGTGATCGATGCGACATTTGACAAGTTTTGCGGTTTCACAATAGCTTTCACTAAAGGAGCACAGCTAATATTTTCTTTCCGTTTACATATTTTACCAAATATAGACGCGGTTAATCTATTTTGTCTGTTATCTAACCATTCTTGACAGGAACTTTAGTTTGTCTACAGTCTGTTTCTGTAGTTCGTCTCTTTGTTGGTCAGAAAGTTCCATTTGTTTAAGAAAATAATTTTTTGTCATCTGAAAATTTTCATCGGTCATATCTGGTCTTTGAGCTTTCGGTCCATAATCTGGATCATCCATATTTCTACGGATTTTTTTTCGAAATGATCTTTTGCAAACTTTTCTTTTTGCTTTTTGTGCCTCATATGCATTTGTGTATTTGCCAGTAGGTTTACTAAATATGCATTTATGGATAGCGTTTATTGGTAGTTTTGTGTTAAAGGAAATAACTGAAGCGGAACATCTTTCCTGGTATGAATTTTTAAGGGTGTAATTAATTCGTTTCCCCCCCACATATTTGGCAATCACTGAATTGAATGTCTCAGCAGGATTGCTATCAACGTCAAAAATGAGACTTTTAGCGTTTGCAGCTAAAAACAACACAATTTGACTCATTTTCTTCCACAAAACTGTGTTAGCTAAATCAAGTGCCGTATTTCGGTCAGTTTTGTCAGTAGCAGGGCAAATAGCATCATCGCAATCAGAGTAACTACCAAAAGAATGGTGTAATGTATTCAAAATATCTGCACGAAGTTTAACCATTTTTTGACTGTCAGAAATGTCTTCGTGTTTCCTTAATTTTATAGTCCGCACTGTGTATCTGCGTAACTTCATGATTTTGAAATCAGTTAAAAGTTTCCTTTGTTGAATAGGAATATGAGTATCTTTAGTAAGCGCTCTCAGTTTGTTACAAAGATTTCTTAGCAAATGGTTTCTGCACTCGATCTTCTGAACCTTGCAGTTTTTATATGGATTGCTTTCTAATATTTTTTTATGAGTACTTGAATCACCATCTGATATTAGTCTAGCATATATTATACCATGAGTTTCAAGAGAGTTACCAAATCCTTCAACAAGCGATGTTGACTCCATACTGGAAGAGCTACCAGAATAGTTCTTATAGCATATGTGATTTGCTGGTTCAATTTTTTTGTTTTCAGCTTTTGCACATACTATGCAGTATTTATTTTTTACACCAAGATACAAAATTTTACCAGTGTATGAACCGATTATTGCTGCTGCACCTGATGATGCTGAATAGTTGTTACGAAAGGTTCTTTTAGACCAACACCCGTCAGCTATTACATCAATCTTTGGTGTACCTTCACAGTCGACACTACCAATTTCTTTTGCATGTTCAGCCTCTTCGATGCCTGCCTTGGCCATTTCTTCTACTGCCGTCTTATGGAACCATTCGTAAACTTTTTTACCTGTTTGAGCGTATAAATTTTTTGACATACCAGGTATATCAGTATTACCTGCTAATTCATTCAAATTGCCCAACCCACAGCCAATACTAATAATGCCTGCAAGTATACCGTGATTTACATCATAAGTGTTAGAAGGATCTTCAGTGTTTATGTCAAATTCGGAATTACAGAGTTCACACTTGAAATGCAGTTTTGATATAAAACCTTTACGTCGCTCACCGATACATTTTAGATTTCTATACCTGCATCCAAAAGATTTTTCGTTGTGATCAGCAATCTGCCCCAAGATTTCTAAAAAATATCTGATCGATACGATTCTGCGTCCTTCTATGCAAAACAGTTCGTCATCATTGGTCATTTATGTTTGATATTCAATTTGTAGTTGTTGGTCGTCACTACTAATTACAGGTTGTTGACGCTTCCTTACGAGAATTCGGCGAAAAGGAAAAGCCTCCTCAAATTTTTGTTTCCGGTTCATTTTCTTATTTGAGTTTGTTACATTTTCACTTTTGTCAATATTTTCAATCATTACTGGTACTCCCGTAGTAGAAGAGGTAGGATTAATATTTTGGGCTTCTGACAGGTTGCTATTATCTGACAATGGTTCACGAGAGCCAGCAGCGGACCTGTGAATATAAATAAGTAAGTAAGAACACGATACCCATGACGAAAAATTAGATTTTTTTTGCAGCCGCCATCTTTGATTTACATGTGGACCTCACTATCGTCTTTAGCACCCTCGAAAACATTGAAAACGACACCCATGACGAAACATTAGAAAATTGTCGCAGCCACCATCTTAGATTTACATTCGGACGTCACTATCGGCTTTAGCACCCTCAAAAACTATGAAAACCCTACCCATGACGAAAAACTAGAAAATTGTCACAGCCGTCATCTTAGATTTACATTTGGACCTCACTATCGGCTTTAGCACCAAATTTATTTTAATTATTCAAATGTTAATAAAAAAACAATTTACTTTCATGAATGATTAGTCATTGGATACATAGAGTGGGCTGCCGTTGGAAAAAGTTTAAAATGCCACGGTATAAAGTCCCATTAAAATAGATGGAATTTTTTTAGAAATCTTTCAGACCACCAAAATACGGACAATGGTAAAAAATTATAATAAGAAAAAAGCATTAGATACTTACAAAATAAAACTGCTAACGAAAATACACTAAAAATGTTGGTTACCCAATGCCATTTGTTATTTTAGGTCAAAATAAAATCACTTTTAAATTAATTCTTTATTGCGTTATAGCAAGCACCCAAACATACCTCTAAATGTTATTGGGCGCGAAAAAGCTGTATTTATAGCTTGGTCTACCTAACATAATCCACCTAAATGAACTTAAAAAAAATTATTAGCTGTTACATATATTGTGGTTATTTACGTGCAATAATAATATTTAATTTTATTTCATTCATTTTGTTAAAAAAAAAATACAAAGTTGCGCAAATAATTCGCCGGGAGTGAATTTTGCAAGACTGCAGCCTATAAGACATAAACATAACTAGTGCTTTGTGGGTATACATTGGTACCTAGCCTTTCGGAGAATACAAGAATATGTAGTACCTACCGTACTAAATTAAACCTTCTACAACTTCATTTATCTCGAACAATGGTCATTATGCCTAGTATAGACTGGATGCGGAAGGCGGAGGACAGGGTGTTGTGGCACAACCTGGGAGAGGCCTACGTCACCTACGTCCAGCCGTGAACTGCGATGAGCTGAATTTAATGATCATTAAAAACGTCAGTTATAACAGACAAAAGCGGCCGAAAACGTGGCGCCTCTCCCAGTACTTCGACCGCTTTTTGACAATGGTCAGTGATCAGCTGGTCCAAACTTGACCCACATTGGCCAATCGAAGAGGACTGACGAATCTTTCACAATACACTGTTGTCATACAAAAATAAACCTATTATTATACCTATTTCCTTGATACAATTAAATATATAGTAGGTACACAGAGACATGGAAGAATAGATAATAGTTATTATTCTAATTAAACTTTTATGTCTGTGCTAAATAAATGTATTTTCTTTCTTTCTTTTCTTTCTTTAAACACTTAACAGTAACCCCGCCTCCTAACCATAAGTCACTTTTCGTTCGGAAAACCGGAAAGTGCCCTCTGTCGGCGCGACCACGCGTTCCAGTTCCCCGAACAAAGTGGCATATGAACGCGATGATCGCGTATTCGTGCGACGATCGTTTTTGGTTAGGAGACGGCCTAATAGTATTGTATGAAGATTAGATTAGATTAAAAAAAAATAACATTTCATTTGCATTTCATTAGATACTTACAGCTACTTTAAATAATTAATAGGTACGTAGTTTACTGTCACACAATTTTTTATTGCATTCCATAGTCTTGGTAAAACAGTTCGTAGCCTTTAAAATTAATGAAACAGTTATGGACCCTGTCGGGCATAGCATAGTAAGAGACAGGAGGAAGAACACTTTGTGTTTATATTATTTATGTATTCTGGTAGTTGTATTTTTATTGTATTGCTACTTTTTCTTTTTCTTATACGCTAGTAGCACACCTCCGCCGCGAAACCATAGCAGCGAAACCGCAGTAGTTCAATTCAACTGGCTCGCGTCATTTCTCGCTACTCGAATCGGATGCCAGTAGCGGAACGTGACGCGAGCCAGTTGAATTGGACTACCGCGGTTTCGCTGCTATGGTTTCGTGTTGGAGGTGTGCTACCGACGATAATGTTTACTTTATTTCAGTATTTTAATAATATTCTACGTAATTATTTTGGCTTTAGTCTATAAGTTATAATTAATACCTGCTGAGTAAGTAGGTCTTTATTTATGTTATACTAAATGGTTTTAGTTAGTTATTCCTGCTGTTCAGTATGTTATGTTGATATTTGGTTATACTTAATTTATTGCATTAAATTGTATAAATTAAGACTCAGAAATTGTTTCAAATTTGGTTTATTACACAGAATTGGTGTGTGATTGGTACTTTACATAGTACCTACATTTCTTTTGTTTAAATACTTAAAATTGTATTAACATTTTTAGTAGAAAATTAAAGGTACTATTTATCATTTGCCGTCTGGTCCACGGGGTTCAACTGTAAATAAAGAAAATATATTAAGTATGTTATCATTTAATTACGTTGTGTACGAATTGTTATAAAATTACCTATTAATTGAATAGTCATCCTAACTACCCTAATTCTAACTAATATTATAATTTCGAAAGTGAGTTTGTTTGTTTATTTGTTACGCTTTCACGCTAAAACGGCTGATTGGATTTAGATGAAATTTTGCATATGAGTAGACCATAACCTGAATTAAGACATAAGGTACTTTTATCCCTATATTCCCACGGGATCGAGAGTTATACGGGTGAAACCGCAGGGCAATGACAATGTCATGATTTCATGAAAAAGTTATTCAACGGAACAAATCTAACTAGAGAGATGTATTAATGATTCTAATGATTATAATTCTGTAAATACGAGTACATATCTGTTAAAATCGCGAATCATATTTTGATCAAGATAGGTACAACCTGATACTGACCTGCGAATTGCAAAAAACGTAAGAAATTTTGATTTTCGTGGGCTACAGCTGCGGATTCACCTTAACAGGTAAGTACTAATAATTATGTCCACTGTGACGAAATGGTGCAATAGTAATTTGTGTCTGTTGGGCAGTTTTGTCTAAGTAAACAATTAAATACCTAGGTACCTATACTCCATTTGAAATTAGATTAGAAAAAATAAACCTTTTTACAGTCCGTTCAACCGATTTTGACTTCTATTCTTTAGGCATAAGGATGGCATTAAGAGCAAAAACGTGGTCACAATACCAATTGTTTATTACTACTGCCATTTGTCATGCCACCAAGGCAATAGAAGTCAAAATCGGTTGAACGGACTGTAAAAAAGATTTATTTAAATTTCTATTCTTATTTCAAATGGAGTTTATTTAAATAGCATAATCAGTCTATTATGTTCCCACTGCTGGGACACTGGCCTTATTTACGTGGCTTTAATTCACCACGCGGGCCCAGCGCGGGTTGTTAGATGTCACATGTCTTCGAAGTTTTGGATCTAGGACATGCTGGTTTCCTCACGATGTTTTCCGTTCACCGTTTGAGAGCAGTGGTGATGAAAATTGACACAAAGCGCCTGCCTGGGTTCGAACCCACGACCTACTAACTAGTAATTCGTTACCACTGGGCCACCATGACTGCTCTCAATAAGTAAGTATTAGGTAAGTATTAGTCTGCCTAAATAAGTATTAGGTCTTAATAATGAAATTTTTTAGAGATACTTACCAGAGGGGTCGACAAAGTTCACTGAAAAATAAATTAACACCAAATAAATTTTAAAACAATCAACAACTACAAATAAAACAGTTAGATAAGTAGGTATTTTAATTGTAGGTAATTCTAAGTGTGACTTTCGTTTTTCTGTAGGTTAGGTACAGACGCCAGCAGGTCAAGCTACCCGATACTGTAAATTTTTCCCAATCAACCTTGAACCTTATAGTGTAGGGATAAAGTTGAAAATTTATTAAAGAAATTTGACAGATAGTGGTACAGCTACCTTTATGTGCTGGCGTCTGTACTTCATCACCTGCCTTGCCTTTTCCCAACTATGTTGGGGTCGTCTTCCAGTCTAACCGGATGCAGCTGAATACCAGTATTTTAAATGCTGCAATCCCCGAGGGGTTAGGCAGAGGTGTACGCCCACATTGCTCCAGTCATGTTTAAGTCCAAGTAATAGGGGTCGACCCTATTGCCATCAACCGGGCACAAATCGGTTCAGTATTTTAAAAGGAGCGACTGCCTATCTGACCTCCACAACCCAGTTACTGGGTAATACGATACCACTTGACAAAACTGGTTGTCAGACTTTCGAGCTTCTGACGACCCGTAACGACTGTCTGTCTGTGTGTGTTTAGGTTAGGTACATAAAGTACCTAGAGAATAGACAACAAATTAAAATAAGTTAAATTACCTTGCTGGTCACCATCAACAACGTTTACTGTAAAAAAAAATAAAAAAGAAGTTTAGTAGATATTAAACACAGGATAAAAATTATAATTCTGTATAGATAATAAACATAAATTGTACCACACTTTAGCCATCAGACAGATATTCCCCTAGGTCGAGAATGAATGAACTAGATATTATTCCCGCTTCTTGATTATTGGATTTTTATGTTTTTTCTTGTATAGTGGTGTGTGCTAGCTAACATAAGGCAAATAATTTAATTGAATGTTGCTTTGCGTAATGCAAATTCTTTTACATTTTATTGTATAGATTCAAGTTTTATATCTGAACAGACAGCTGTGCTGCTGGGGAGTTTGTTGCGCCACTTCTTCTTCCCAGCTAAAGCACTAGGAAGTGGTGAAGGGTGGGCGTTTTTGAGGGACTGTCTTATGTACTTTTTGACGTTCGAAAAGTGCTGATTCTCAGCCTAGTTTGAATAAATGACTTTTGATTTTGATTTTGGTACTAAATTTTAAGTTCCAACATTATAACATAACATCACGTGTTTCCCCAAAGGGTTGGGCAGAGGTATTTAGTACACCCAACTTACACCAGTTATGTTTAAGTTCATGTGCGAGCCTATTGCCATCAACCGGGCACAAATCCAGACCCCGGGGCGGCTGCTGAGAAATTCCAGATAGCAAAACCTAATAACACTTTGCCCGACCTGGCAATCTAACCCAGGACCTCATGCTCAGCAGCATCTACCGCGAACTTTAGGCCAACGAGGCAGTGCATTATAAATTATACCTAAGTATAATTTATTTTTAATGTACTATAGCTTCTGCCAACGAAATCGCCGGCGTGGCTTTTAAAAAAATAAAAGTAGACTAAATTATTTCATATAATATCAGCTATCTGCCAGTGAAAGTCCCGTCAAAATCGGTCCAGCCGTTTCTGAGGTAAGCCGAAACAAATACACAGCCAGACAGACGAAACTGTTTATAATAGTTTTTTTTTTTTAAGTGCCGTATGTACATACTTTCCTAAGCATTTGCTGTTATTTTGACATTACAAACAGACACATAAGTTTTATTAATTTGCATAGACTGTATATTTTATAAATTATAAATAATATGTAGGAACTTAAAAATTCAGTAAAGATAAAGGTACCTATGTACTACTTGTTATACGAGTAGCCATACGGTCAGACAAAAAGTTTTATAATTACCTTGGCTTTCACCATCAACGACGTCCACTGCAAGGAAATTAAAAACCAAATTATTTTATAATCAGTCTCTGAAAATATGCTAATGTAAATGTATGCGAAAAAAAATCAGCTGTTGCCTACATTTATGTTCGAATAACTCGTCAAAATGTAGGGAACAGCTGATTTTTTTTCGCGATTTCGGATTTGTTCCCATAGTGAAACTTATTCATAATGATGAGTACAATGACCCCTTAAGATTTTGTGCGTTAATTCCGGGACATGTTGTAGATATCGATACCCATCACAACTGCGGAGTTTTGCTAGCTAATTTAATTTGACCCTGTATATTAAAATAACAAGATGGCGGCTTTGGCCACGCGCCAGAAGGTCCTTGTACAAGACATGGCAATACACTTCTATCTAAAAATGCCACATACACATTACATGGCTTTTTTCTGTAATCTTCAAGTATTAATCAAATGAAGTTTGAAGATAAAGATGTACTATTTTAAACTAAGCTAATTTATGTAAATTAAATTATTATACTGTTTACATTTAGTGCATTTATTAGAACGAACAACGTGTTTGTAAGTTATTTAAATTGGTTTCTTATAGTAATATCATATAATATCCATAATATAGGTTTTTTTGAGCTCTTTACAGAGCTTAAATCACAGATTTTTATAATTACCTTGATGTTCACCATCAACGATGTTAACTCCTAGAAAATGGAAAAAGAAATTAATTAAGATTGACGAAAATATACAAAAAAAAAAAAATGTCCCTCCAATTCCATTCCTTTTTTTTATACCGGGTTGGAAAATCGTCATTGATATCCTCCCTCCGCCTTGCGGTGGACGGAGGGGTCTATCAGACTCTTACCTACTGACTAAAAACCACCCCGTTGTTCCCTTCCCACACTTGCACCGGGGATCATGGGATCAAGTGCGCCTTCCGCGATCCCTCATATTCCAACAAGACCGAAAAATGCAAGTAAAGATGACCACTTCACTATTTAGCCCAATTCAAAAAAGGAGGTTCTTAATTCATCGGAATCTTTTTAACGGCAAATTATATTTAATGATGTAAGTATGCTCTTATTCTGATTGGGTGGATTTTTTTTTTTTTTTATGTTGCCCCACACTAGGAATTTATCCTGTATCGTGGGTGCGTTTACAAACATTTAAACTCACATACACAAATAGCCAGACCCGGAACAACTATTTATAGGTCATACAAATATTTGTTCGGAATCGAACCCGCGACACGCAGCGCAGCAGTCAATCGCTTAACCACTGCGCCAACCGTGCCGTCAAAATTCTAATTCTAATCCGATTCCGAAAATTCTCTAAATAATGGGAAGCTGCAGTATTGCTAAGTGACTTAAGGATATGTTTTATGTTAAAATAAGATATTTCACGCGGATGAAGTCGCAGACGGAAGAGTTATAAAATAAATTACAAAGCAGAGCAAATAAAAACTCGTCTGACAGATTAAAGTTATTCAAATCTGTTTGGATGTTTATCTTCCTAATTCATAATTCTACTCACGTATTTTATGTTTATCGTTCCAAGTTATTTTGTGTACATACGAACGTTTAATGGAAGTTTTATGTGTTTTTATATTTTTTCATAGCAAGGCAAGTAGGTAGGTACTTCCTGGATCATTCACAAAATAGGCTCGAATAATTTTATTTTCAGCTATTTTGTAGCTCAGATTATACAAAAACGTTAGATCAAGACCGATAATACGAGACGGTATTCACAATCCACATGTTTTAAATAGGCAAAAAAATGTTACGCCTCAAAAGGCAACGATGAAGTTTTTGATACTATCATTGAGTAAACGGTAGAATATGATGATTAACTGACCTTGAGGTCTCGCGATGGTCATGGCGACCAAAGCTACCAGAACCAGAACAATCTGAAATACAAGAATAGTACATGATACAAGTGAGCTAAGTTTTCCGTTACCCTGGAGGTAGGATTGTAAGCCCGAGCCAAAGGCAAGAAGTGTAGGTACCTATGTACATACTACTGCGCATAAATAATATGTTTAATTCCAAATTACATTACATACATATAATAATAATCTACATTATAATATATATACTTAAAAAAAAACTACATGGCATAACTGCATTGGAGTTATAAAATAATCATTATACAAGTAGGTACTCCAGGTTCTTTCTAGAAGCCTCTTCAAGAAAGGCCAACTAGAAGCCTCTTCAAGAAAGGCCAACTAGAAGCCTCTTCAAGAAAGGCCAACTAGAAGCCTCTTCAAGAAAGGCCAACTAGAATTTATCGTCGACCTAATTAATACTACTATTTATAGAGATTTCATCGGCACAGTTTCCACGAAAAACAAAGTTAGAAAACGTAAAAAAACAGCCAAAAAAAACTGGTTACATTGAAGAATATAATAAAACAGAGTAAAAAAGTAATAAGGAACTAAGTTTCCAATTTAACATAATGCTGTATTAACAGTAAAACTACGCACCGTGAACTTGCTCATGATTAATATTTTTCTCTTTACTCAGTAAGACAAAACTGCCTTTCAAATTATATGTAAGATGTTTTTATATGCGGACAAAACAAATATTGATGGTTATAAAGAGCACAAGGTGATAACCCCTGACCTTAGAACTCGAAATCCTACTATATCATATTATAAATGTGCAAGTTCGTATGTTTGATGTTTGTTACTCAATCACACAAAAACGGCTGAAATTATTTGGATAAAATTTGGTACACAGTTAAGGCGAAGATTTTTTGAAAATGGCCAAAAAGGTGGTTTTTTAAAGCAGTGTATCTCTTAAACCGTAAATATTTTTTCCAAAACAAAAACAGTATGACATTTTCAAGTCTTTTGTGCATACGGTGATGAAACTCAAAACATAATTGAACATGATTTAATACATCAAAAAAATCTTCAAAGACAACCCTTAATTATTTTAATTATATTAAAAGCAGTTTATCCCTTCGTTAACAGTTAAAATTATAATTAAAAGTATACCAAAAAATTGCAAATGCCAAACTGCATCCGGTGATGGATTCATTTTTATTAATTAGTTAATATCTAATTTTATACGATTTTATTTGCATTTTTACGCTATACGTTGTGCCATCGCGCATCTCTATCTTTTGTATGCAATTTGACAGTGCCAGCGATTTACCTGTTGTCAGCCTCTTAATAACCTGGATTGATACATATAATACTTTTTATCCCGATATTCCCATGGGGTCGAAACATGCGGGAGAAACCGCGAGGCGCTGACAATAATCTAATATTGAGCAAAAGAGACGAATTCTGAAAAAAAACTATTGCTTTCACAAAGTTCCGAAAAGTAGGTACTGATAAAAGGAAGTTTATTAAGTTAGGGTGAAGAAGTGATTGTGTGTGATTGCTAAATGACATGATTGTATTTATTACCTATCTCTTATCTTTTTCGACTACTTACCTACCTACTAATACTTTCTGACTTAAAGACTTAAATTAACAAATACTATGACTTTCATTTTTAAATGTTATGAGTTTTTCCAGATTATAATTGATAGAATTATTTACAAATTGACCATGTAAGACATAATTATGTACCTGACTATATTATAAAAAAAAAAAACCTATTAATTGACTTCATTTTAATTTCTGTTTTGTTTTGTTGACATTATTTTGTTTGTATTAATATTTTAATTTATGTAATAATTTGCACGCCGTCAGGTAGTATGTAGCCGATCTCATTAATTTATATGCAACATCTTATACCTGTACCTACTTTCATAGCAAATAAAGATCTGAATCTGAGACTGTATCTATGTTTTTTGTGTGTTATTGGACAAAAACCACTCACTGCTCTGAAAACGGCGAAGGAAAACATCGTGAGGAAACCGGCATTCCCTAGAACTAAAAATTCGAAGACATGTGACATCTACCAACCCGCATTGGGCCCGCGTGGTGGATTACGGCCCACTCCCTCTCACAGAAACAGGAGGCCTGTATCCCAGCAGTGGGAACATTATAGGCTGATTATGTAATGTTATTGGACAACATAACGACATCTAGACAAATATGTTTTTTTGTTGAATTTATTGTATTGTGGTTTTTATGTTTTGACTAAATTTATGTTATGTACTAATTAATGTAACTCAACAGCAAACCAACATTATGTTTTGCCATGCCCTGACGGGTGATGCCCTATCTCCCCAAATTCCCCAAAATTTTTTTCGTACATTCATTCCCAACGTCCCAAATATATTAAAATAAATTATATGTAAAGTTCGCACTTGACCAAACCTGGTACTGACGTGACCAAAAATGTTAGAACAAAATAAAATCAGCACCTAGTTAAAACTTACCTTATTTTGGAAGATATATTTTCTCTATGTATAATAATGAGTACTATGTGTTTTAGAAGTTTTCGAGATATATCCAGTATGTATCCAGGGGGTGAGTCAGGAACGTATCCAGGTTGTTCTAGGGAAAAATATAGTGTAAGGGAAGAATTTAGGGTGTGTTGGAGGTTCATCAAGGAAGCAATTCTTTAGCTCAGGAAAATTGTAAGTATACACATCATGTAGACTATCTTGCTGTGCCAAGAGATTCTACCGAATTGATGGTTCTGTGACACATAGCTTCACAATTCCAAATCAGGTTCAGGTTAACGTTGTCTAGCCATTGCTTCACAAAGTAGTCGTTGGATTTTCCATTTTGTCGTTATTGGGTCCTGTAGACAACACCGTTAGTCAAGCATAATCTAAATCTTTTGCTAGCACGAAAGCTAACGAAGCACATTAAGTCACGTGAGCCGTTTCTGCTGAAGTATCCTTTGATATTCCCAAAGTTTTACATCGCTTCGCACAACGAGCAACCTCGCTATGCAAACTGCAGTCATAGTGCCTGATAGACAAAAACTAGGAGTCCAGGACGAGGAAGTGAAACAAGTTTTGATACTTTCCTCTCATTCGCACAAATGCTGAAACAAGTTTTGATATTTCCCTCTCATTCGCACTCATTCACATAGAACAACGTCGTTTATTATCTATCACTTATTAGTATTGATTAATGTTAATAATATTTAATGAATTAAACATAAATTGCAATGAAAAGATAATGTTTTTAACCACATTGGTTCTCTCAAGTAATCATAACAAATAATATTAAACAAAACGTACGTTAGCATTGATTCGGCGATTGTACCATACACGATTTCGATCAAGACAGAGTCGTACAACTTTAAGTTAATAATAAAAGCTTTGGGGAACGTGGGGAGATAGGGCATCACCCGCCCTGACAGGGTTCATGTACAACAGCCGACGTAATTTATTGGAAAATGTGTGATGTGCATGAGAGCAAATAAATAAATAAATATCTTTGAATATTTTTGGTATTTCTGACCATGAACCCACTGGTTTATGCAATGTAGAGACAGTACCAACTAAATAGATATCGACAAAAATTGAAAAGTGTATGCTTAGATGGTTTGGTCATGTTGAGAGGATGAATGAAAGGCGACTAACGGAAGGTACAAGGCAGATGTGAGTGGGAACGCCCTAGAATAACCTAGAATAACATATCTTATAGTTGATGGTCTTCTGATAGGTCAGTTGCGTAGTACTCGCAACAGGCGTGCGTATATGACCGATGAGATGAGATGTATGAACGTGAACGAAGCAAAAGGAGATCCTTAAATACTCACCTTATACCCATACCCATGGGGGTAGGCAAAACTACAGAACGCCACTGCATTCTGTAACCTACTCCCATGGGAAGAAGGTGTGAGTTTATGTACGTATGTATTTATTATACCTTTATAGCACCTCTAATTTAGCTTCTTGAATAGGTGTTTCGTAGTTTTGCCATATTTTCCATACACAATTAGTTCGCGACATCCTTCTTTAATCACTGAAAGATTGCAAAATTAGTTGTTGAAATTGATGTAAAATTCAAACTTTTTTATCATTGGTTTCGTGTGTTTACCGAGAACTGATTGCGTTTAAGTAGGCACGAACGTACAATCACTGGCGGTCAATCTGGGGTCAAATATATCACCGCTCCTCTTTGTGATCGCTTTAAATAAATAAAATAGGTAATGGGTACGATTGACGACGTTGATGATAATCAAATTATCATTATTTTTCCAGATACGGGGGCACCCAGATAGGGGGGCCTTTTAAAAGCCTCAAAGTAATGCTGAGTTTCTTTTTTTATCTGTATGAATATTATTCTACCATAAATTTTATCTGGTGACAAAAAAACCTTCAGCTCGCGAGTTCGACTCGCACTTGGAAAAAATGTGAGTCGAACTCGCAAGCAGCGTTCAAGAGTAATGACAAGTTCTCGATCCCAATTTGCAATTCCGATTGAGATCGAGTGTCGAGAGTAAGCCTACAGTACCCCAAGTGTAAGTTTGCAAGAGAGTAAAAGTAACTAGCGCGTGTGCGTTAAGATTTTTATTCTCACTCTTATAGACTTAGCATTATGATCTATCGGTCAAATTTTAACGCAAACGAAATAGTTACGTTTACTCTCTTGCAAACTAAAACTTGGGGTACTGTAGGCTTACTCTCGACACTCGATCTCAGTCGGAATTGTAAATTGGGATCGAGATCTTGTCATTTGGCACTCTTGAACGCTACACAAGCTCACGATTGGAATCGTATTAGGTGGTTTTTTTTGGAACGAAATCGACTTTACTCGAACGACGCATTTTTCGGTATTCTTGACTCTATCAGTTACAATTATATAATATACGGTAATATATAATATACGGTCAGTTACAATTATATAATATAACGGTGTAATATACAGTTATAATTTTTATTATTAAGTTAATACGGCACGGCCGGTTTTGACGGCACGGTTGGCGCAGTAGTTAAACGATTGACTTCTGCGCTGCATGTCGCGGGTTCGATTCCCGCACGGAGTAAGTATTTGTATGACCTACAAGTAGTTGTTCCGGGTCTGGCTGTTTGTGTATGTGAGTTTAAATGTTTGTAAACGCACCCACGATACAGGAGAAATTCCTAGAGTGGGGCAACGTTTTTAAAAAAAATAAAAAAATAAATAAAAATAAAATAAAATAATATCTAATTTTATATGATTTTATTTGCATTTTTACGCCATACGTTGTGTCATCTCGCTGCTCTTTCTTTTGTATGCAATCTGACAGTGACAGCGGTTTACCTGTTGTCAGCCTCTTAAGAACGAATGGTAGGTGGTGACCGATGCCTGTACGATTGATGCAATGCCCACAGACATCATGTGATTCCACCATAATTAGACTATAATGTTCCCACTGCTGGGACACAGGCCCCCTCTCTTCGTGGGGAAGTAGGCTGTAATCCCCCACGCGGGCCCAGCGCGTGTTGGTAGATGCCACTTGTCTTAATTTTTTTTGGTTCTAGGACATGCCGGTTTCCTCACGAGATGTTTTCATTCACCGATTTGAGAGGAGTGGCGATGAAATTATTTACACAAACTAAAAGCGCCTGCTTGGGTTCGAAATCACGACCTGGCTGGAAGCCTAAAATAACAAACCTAAAATTAATAGTCATGTTTTTTTATTTATTTTTAGTATATATTTTTTTTTACCGGAAATCAGCGAAGCTGCTATTGTTGACAAGTTTTCCTTGTTGATTCAGGGACAAATAACATGGTGTGTACAAAAAAAAAACAATTTCCTGAACTTAACAATCGATTTAAACGAGTGACTGTAAATTAAAGTTTTAAGTGACAAAAATAATTAATTTACGTTATAGTATTACTAAGTAAGCGACTGACTGCGAGTGACGAGAGATCAACAGCACAGCGACTTACAAACAATAATTTGAGTTACTTAAAATACAAAATGAGAAGCTTTTATTTATATTTATAACGTTCAGTTGACCTAATTTTCATATTCACAACCTCATCTAACCCAAATGATTCACCAAGAATAGAGGGAAATCAGGCGCTCGGCGGCCGCTGCTGCGGCACTCTCGCTTCGCTCGCTCGCCTTCGCGCGTTAATGGTCACGGTTCTAACCTAACCTAACCCAAATGATTCAATATCAGCACCCTCTCTGTATTTCTAGTCGCTCACTTAGTCATTTAGTCGAACGGCTAGAATTTTAATATCTGAAATGGATTAATCACAACCCACATTTAGTTAGAGTTAAGTTATTAAAACAGTATCTCATCATCAGTCGCTAAGTTTTTTTTTGTCGTTGTTGTTTATAATTTTCCTTTCTTAATTCTCGAATATAGAAAAGATTCTTGCGGTTAATTGTCATCTCTCATCATCGTCACATCATCATCTCTCATCGTCTCATTTCTCTTTTGGCACGAGTAAGCTACCAACATATCCACTACACACTACTACTGTACTACGAGTATACACTTATGTTAGTTTGTAAAATATGTCTATGGGCCATTGTAGCCTGAAATAAATAATTTATTATTAAAATAGCGAATGATAAGTGCAAATATTATATTGATTGTTTGACGTTATTCATCATCTGCCTAGCCTTTTCCCAACTATGTTGGGGTCGCTTTCCAGTCTAACCGGATGCAGCTGAATACCAGTATTTTACATGGAGCGACTGCCTATCTGACCTCCACAACCCAGTTACTGGGGTAACACGATATCCCTTGGAAAGACTGGTTGTCAGACTTTTGGGCTTCTGACGACCCGTAACAACTGTCAAAGATCTACAAATGATAGTCGGGACCAACGGCTTAACGTGCTTTCCGAGGCACGGAGGAATCTTGGTATGAATAGATGGTCACCCATCCACGGACCAACCACGGTAAGCGTAGCTTAACCTGATCGATCGACCCGTGCGGCAGTTATTATTTAGCCACAAGCTCCTCGATTGTTTGACGTTATTATTACTTATTATTTTAACAATAGTAATATATGAGTATATATAATATGTGAGAACGTTTTAGGCTAAGTTCCAATTTCACCAATGAAACTGAACGCGATCAGCACATAAACCACGTTTAAGAGCTGTCAGTGTCATTATTTTCTTTGCAATATTGACACTGTCAGCTCTTGAACTCGGTTTAAATGATCATGATGATGATCGCGTTCAGTTTCATTGGTGAAATTCGCCCTTAATAGACTTTAGATTTGTGGACCATTATCTATTTTGTTTAGTACCTGATACTTGTTGACCCTACACTGTCCTCTCCTATTAACTGCACTCTCCCCTTTTAGCACTGTACCTAATTTGAAAACATTGTAAAAGCCAATTATTTTTAATTAGCTCTTCTCTGTATGAAACGACCAATTGGAACCGTGCACCACAGGTTTATGTGAAATAAAATATATTGATTATTTTTTTTTATTTTGACGCTAAAGTTTGGCTAGCAAACAAATCATATCATTTCATTACAAATCATTTATTGTCTTTCACAAGTTATGTACTACATCTACTGGTTAAAGTGACCTTTTAGACAAAAATTGCCTGTGTTAGGACACTTCGCTCTGGTCAAGCGTGTATTAATTACGTGGTGTACCAACAATTTTGAATCTTATTATCTTAAGATAACAATTCAGTGTTTTCGTACTATAACATTCTTAAAATTAAAACAAGGTTTCTACATTCCTGCTACAATGTTTTTTCCTGCAGTTTTGATGACGTCACCACTTTTGAACGATTACGTTACGTAAAATAATTGCGTAACACACTATCAATCTCAATCTGAATGATTGCGAAGGATATTGCTAAAGGCTCGTACAGACTAGTGCGATATCGCGGGCGCGATGCGAAACTAGTAGCACAATTTCTTTGTCGGTGCCTGTCGCGCCCACGATATCGCGCGAGTCTGTACGAGCCTTTATCCGTTGCTTCATAATGATCGATAATATCGTACTTAATGAATATTGTTGAACTGAAATTCCAACTGAATTCCAACAAGTCCAAACTCAATGGGTAACAAGTAAAGCCGAGTTCCTGTGACCATCTTCCAGCTCCATTATCAGATTATGTTCACGTCTCTAAGTTCAATTTGCACGTGGAGTTTCTTCCCCGTTCTTTTCCTTAGGAACCTACTATGCTGTGGAATGGGCAACTAGCTTCATTTTTCTAACAGACCGACCCCTTGACAATTTAAAAATGCCTGTAGGTAATTGGTTTATCACACTAATATAATTATAAATGCGAAAGTTTGTGAGTGTGTGTGTGTATGTTGTCACTTCTTAACGCTCAAACGGCTGGACCAATTTTGATAAAATTTCGTATGGAGGTAGCTGACACCCTGGATTACGACATAGACGACGTTACGACTTTTTATCCCGAAAAAGTGTAGTGTTCCCGTGGGATGAGCCAGGAATTTTAATACATTTTTGCCCTTTTATGTTTAATCTGGTATTTGGTAGTCTGCTTTTGTGCAATAAACATGCATTTTTTCCCCACATTGTATGCATTTTGCAACTTAGAATACGCAAGATTGATGAAAGCTTTAGTTTTCTAAAAAATCAGATAGATGGCGCTGCTCAGTCTTAAAACACGCATGTTTCAATTCACCACTCGGTGATAGATTCGACCTAGATTCTGAATCGAGCTATAGTTTCGTTCGCAATATGACACTATACATAATATATCACACTAATATTATAAAGGCAAAAGTTTGTGAGTGTGTGTGTGTATGTTTGTTACTTCTTCACGCTCAAACGGCTGGACCAATTTTGATAAAATTTTGTATGGAGGTAGCTGACACCCTGGATTACTTTTATCTCGATATTCTCACGGGATCGAGACTTACGCGGGCGAAACCGCAGGGCGCAGCTAGTTTGAAATAAATGCTATGAATTTGAGTTTGATTTCTAGGCATCGAGAGTTCGAGACCAATTTAGTGAGCCCAAAACCCGATGTCTGCTTCAAATGATTGAGTAGTTGGTAACGAATTCCGCTGAGAATTCCGACCGCAGCATCAGGTCAAGGTGAACACACCATTGTCTAACAATTACATACTCATCTAAATCAATCCAGCATCTACTATAAGTAACGCCGAGATTTTTCCTGCTCCATTAGGATACAACTTCTTCGCCAAAACGTAAAATATAGATGGAGTTCACTTAATTCACCTAGGTCAATTCACCTAGGTCATCATCATCATCATCATCATCAGCCTATAGCAGTCCACTGCTGGACATAGGCCTCTCCAATTGCACGCCATTCAGCTCGATTCTCGGCAACTCTCATCCGGCTGCCACCAGCCACCCTGCGAAGATCGTCGCTCCACCTAGCCTGAGGGCGTCCTACCTTACGTTTGCCGATTCGCGGTCTCCACTCAAGAACACGTCTACCCCGACGGTCATCGGTTCTACGCCTAATATTGCCGGCCCATTGCCACTTCAGCTTGCTTATTCTGTGGGCTATGTCGACAACTTTAGTTCTCTGCCGAATCACCTCGTTCCGGATTCAATCCCTCAGAGACACTCCAAGCATAGCCCGTTCCATAGCTCGCTGAGCGACCTTGAATTTATGGACCAGCCGTACCGTGAGTATCCACGTTTCGGTTCCGTAAGTCATAACAGGCAGGACGCACTGGTTGAAGACCTTCGTCTTTAGACTCTGTGGAATACGCGACGAGAAGACTCGACGAAGCTTCCCAAATGCTGCCCAGCCCAGCTGAATTCTTATGTTAACCTCCCTCTCAAAGTTGTTTTTACCAAATTGCAAAGTTTGCCCGAGGTAAACGTATTCTCGAACAACCTCGAGAGCACCGCCATTAACAGCAATCGGTCCCGGAGTGACGTGTTCGTTGAACATAACCTTGGTTTTGTCCATGTTCACACGTACAGAAGAATGCGTGCGTGCGTTGTATGCGTACAGAAGAATCAACTAGACCGCCCAGCATCTTAACTATACTATTCGTAAACTGTAATTACCACTTGTAGCTACATTTATAATTAAAAGTTGAGTCTATATTTTTTAAGTAAACTTTATACACTTAAAATTTAATAGACAACTCTTATAACTAAATTAGAACTTACTTGCTATCTAAAAGTTCTTAAGGACGTTCATGCCCTACACTAGCGCCGCCATTGAGTTCAGGAACTTTGATTTCATGTACAAAATAATCTTACCTAACAGTTTCCAAAAAATATTTGTATGGCAATAAATGGAATTATAACGGTATGAATGTTTTTTGATTATTGATGCATCTTTTATTATAGGAAATCGGACGTTCTCATCGTTTCTGTTGACGGTTTCAGGTGCGATTTTGCCTTGACTAACCGATTCGTCAAAATCTCCAATCGGGTGGAAAATGGAAATAAGACCTTTTGAAAAATCACTCTTCAATAAAAAGCAAGTTTTATGACTTCACGTTTCCAGACTTGTAATGCTAGATTATAGAATGCACAGCTAGTTAATAAATTAATAATTTAACTTTTGTAGGTATGGGGAAAATATCAAAATCTAAAGTATTATAAAGTATATATAATTTAATAATAATATTAATAAGGACCAACTTGCACCGCTAAGATCCGCACATCAATACTCGTTTTTACGTAAGCGCTAACTCCATTTATTTTATAACATTAGAAAAATAACGATTATCATATAACACCCTGTCGTTATTTCGATATAAACGTATAATAAACTCCGTTATTTTACGATAAATATTGGGTTCTTGGTTACCTATGAAATTGGCGTTTTTTTTCTCACATGTACAGAACCTTGTCACTTCTATGATTTAAAACATTCATCAATTGCTTGGTCGAATAATGACCATCATAGACAACTACCAATATTAAAACAACAATAATACTTATAGTTTTCTATACATCAAAAATACCTTAAAAATGACTCCTCAATTTGTTAGCAGAAATGACCACTATTTGTTTTAACTTAGCCAGAACTTATTTTTGTCGCTTAATCTAAGTGGCATATTACATTATCTTAGTTTTTAAACATTAGTGCATAAAAGTTTTAAAACGTTAGTGTTCATGGTTGTTATATAAATTGAAAGAATGTTAGTATGAAAAATGCAACTGCTTTAAAATTCTCCATACAAAACGCTGATTTCATAGGTGGCCTAATACAAAGCAATGTAATCTATTTACCATAGGCATTAAAAAAATAACTCTTGTGCATTCATTTCAACAATATTACACAATAACAGAACTGTTGTTTTTTTGCCGTTATTTTTCTAATGCTTGAATAAATGAAGTATAGTCTGTATTGCAAGGAACTGGATTATCCGTTAAATATTCTTGAACCCGTCTGCTATTTTGTCAACCATGGTCTTCTCCGTCGGCTTAAATACATGCACGACTGCGTCCCCGGCATCGCCCAGTGTCTTCACGACCTCACCCCAAGCATTCTTCATTGAATCCATTACATCACGCTTCTCCCGGAACCCATTTTTGTGTTCCAAAGGAAGAGCTGACGTGACAGCAATGATGAACTGGAATTATAAGTAAACACACACATTTTTACACCTACAGAACTATTCAACAAAAGTGAGTTCTTAACCAAGTTCAAAATAATTAACTTATCATACTTAAGCTGGCGCATGATCTGCATAGCCTTTTCCGAACTATGGTGGGGTCGGCTTCCAGTCTAACTGGATGCAGCCGAATACCAGCATTTTACATGGAGTGACTACCTTTCTGACCTCCACAACCCAGTTACTGGGTAACACGATACCCCTTGGTATATTTAAGCTGACTAAGGTATTTAAATTAACAATAATACACAAATGAACTCACTAGTAATCTAATTATGTAACTTACAATAATTGTAATTTTAGTTTAGGGACTTTTTGATCAAAATGATCGTACTAGTACCTAAATAAGGATTTTTTTGCATGAAGTAAGCAAAATATGTAGAATTTAAGTAATTTTCTAATCTAAAGAAATAAAACTATACTGTACTTACAAGACATAGGAAAATCGTCAGTCGTAAATCCATAGTGCCAACGGTCGACAGTGCAACTTCGATAGGTTTGGTTTGGCCCAGATTAGGTACAAATGGCTATTTAGATAATGGTTAATAGGCCGTCTATTGTTATCGCAGACACAATGGGTGTGCTAACTGTGCTGAGCGCTCAACGTACTAACTCCTACTGGTCACAAAGGATCAACAGGAAGCTATGAATTCACTGCGGCGCACGTGAGTCAGTATAATCAAGCGAGCAAATAAAGCTGGGGACAATAGACTGTGATGGATAAGGGCCGCGCTAAAGAACTTTGAACTTACTTGTAATAAATATTATTAGTATATTTCTATTCTATGTTTAGACAGAATAGAAATACATTTACCGTCAAAACTAAGTATCCAGAGCAACATTTTCATACAAACGAGGTCATTTCGTGCGTCGGTTCTCCGTCGGGTAAAGATTTGGATGAGATCTGAGGGGCAATTCTACTAATTTTAAGAACGTTCACAGTCTGATCTCAGTCTCAATCTGTCAAAAATACCTCTTATTTCCCTACATTTTGACAATTTTTTGACGTTTGTTTGTCGCCAAGATGACATTGCGACTAGATTTTGAACGTTTTAAATTACGAGAATTGGCCTTCAGATAGCAGCTTTCCAGAGTACGGATGGAGGACGTCTAGAGCGCCTAATAGGCAGTAACTGATCAAACCGGCATTTCATACCGGAGTTGTCCATGAAACAAAAACCTCAAAAATGGCATCAAAATGTGTAGAAATCCGAACACTCAGAACTACACACACTTTGGTGTAAATGGCTTGTGTGATCAGTTGGGTGCCTTAGGCGCTCTACACCTCCTCCATCCGTACTCTAGAGAGCTGCATCAGATCTCATCCGAATTTTTCAGTTACCTGACGGAGAACAGAGGCTTCGAAATGGCCTCGTTTGTATGAAAATTTTGCTCTGGGTACTTCGTTTTGATGGTAATTGTATTACACGTACTTTACGTTTCGCTGAACAAAAATTACCTGCTAAAAGTATTATCCTAATAAATGTATAACTAACTTCCACGTGAGCTATAAAACTGTTGGTTATGCTATTATTTTAATGTAGGTATTATAAGCCATTATCGCAATGATTGGATTAACGGTTGGATAACCACGTCAAATCGTAAATTAGTAACAAATTAATGGTACTATGTTACTGTGTCAAGCGCAGTGTATCTTAAGACACTCTGGTGTATGTTTACATTCACCAAGCTAGCTGGGAATGACTATGATCATCAACGTATCATACACCACGAAGACTTGGTGAATCTTCATTATCTTCACTTCTTTGTTTTTATTTGCATTTTACTTTGGTTTTTTTATTGTTTTTGTTTTTTATGTTTCTAAGAGTGTTTTAGTTTAATTTGTGATCTCCTGTGTTGAGTCCCAATAAATAATTTTTCTTTCTTTCTTTTCTTTCACTAAGAGCGAAATGAGAGAAATTATGACGACTATTCATTCTAAGGAAAAAAAATATATCTGCAGAAACAAAGTTATGGGCCGGTATAAACTGAAGTCCGAAATCGTTATAATTAATAAAATCTAAAATTATTATTTTTTTTAATTTTTTACTTTTTGATATTCTAATGACGATCGCCTTTTTAACCTTTAATTAGGCCCGCCAAAAAGCAGACGTCGTTAGCACAGAGTACATTTATATATAGGGTAGTCGTTAGTCGCGCGGGTTCGACAGTTGCCCCAAAATGGCGGCCATTCAATAAAAAATATTTAAATTATTAATCAACTTTAATCTTTATTTACCCACATGTCAAAAACACTAAACGTCATTTTTTTTTAAAAAAAAAACGTTAATTTTATTGAGACAACAATTTCAAAACAAACGAAATAGTTACGTTTACTCTCTTGCAAACTTACACTTGGGGTACTGATCACTTCGTCTGCGCGGGCGACACCTGCAGCCTTAGCACGAGAACCGTAGAAAAGCGTTTTGTCGACGGAAGAGTAGACAAAAATGACGTTTCCGTGTAGACAGTAGAACATTTTCGGTAGACAAGCGATTTCTATTCTACAGTAGAATAGGAATATAAAGTGTTATGCTAAACCTGCTGAGGCGGGAGGGATTAACGAGCTAGGAAGGTAGCAGAAAGTTCGGCTTGTACGTAAGACATAACTAAAAAACTACTCAAACTGAAAATCACTTGGGGTCACGCCGACCGAATGGGTTACGTCAGGTTAGAACACTGTGACCAACGGGTGCCATCAGAGGGACTGTGGTCATCTCTTAGCAGTCACGGCTTATTTTAATTTTTGAATTGTTAACTTTGGACGCTTTTACTTCTTTCTACATCATTGTCACATATACCAGTACCAACATACCAATGTGTGTACTAATATATTGATTTTTTAGTTTCTTGTCTGTTCGTCTCCATAGGGACCTACTGCGCTTTGTAAGGGGCAACTGGCTGTAACTTTCTGACTGATCGACTCCTTGACAATTCAATCAAAAGTGGGGCGTTATTGAAATAAACGCATTTTTAAGTTTGACTTTGAGACGTACATCCAAGTTGGTCGCGTTTACTAAGCTAGATAGAGCACATTACAAAAAGACGATATAGGTATTAATTGTATATTAACCAAAGACATTAAATTATTTACTTAACCATAGATGGGACATAGCGAACAAAATCGTAATCCGATATATTCGTCCTAGTGGGCAAAAGTCGCTCAGTCTAGTGTGGTACGCCTGCATGTCAAGTCGCAATTCTCATTCGTGTCCACCAAAAGGAAACTATTCTCGGAGTAAATAATAATAATGTGCAATATGGTATTATCAAACTTGGCTTTTATTGAATTTTGCTTTATTATGCTAGACGGCGTCACTGAGACATGGGGATCACAATTGTTCTATGAAATTAGTTCTGATAGCTCTCTATAGTATCTATATTAAATCTCTTTGATATTAACGTATCTATTAGTATCTTAGGAAATCAAAATGGGAATTATTTCATTATGGATTTAAGTCATGCCATTGTTTATTTAAAAAAAAAACAGTAATTATAAGGCTTTCGCGTTTTTCAAACAAACACTGGAATGTGTTAACTTTCACTTACTTTGTAAATCGCTGAATTTAAAATTCACAGAATTGCCTTAATGTATGTTAACATTCACTGGTGTATGTCCGATTCAAGGAAATTCATTTCATACAATTTCTGACATAAACCAGTGCATCTTAACGTTCACTAATTTCAGATATTCACTGTAACATAATATACAGTGAGCAGAATTTTATAAAAAAATCATAATTAATCATGGTGATAATAGAGCTAAAATAATATTATGAAAATCTAATTGAAGTAAAAATATGTGTAATGTTTAAGCAGTTAGAAAAAGGGTGATCCAGAGGCAACGGCCGCCACTTACTAGTTGTAGGTCGTAGGCTCGAACCCTGACAGGCACTTTACTTTGTGTACCTACCTAAATGATTTCATCACCACTGCTCTCAAAAACGGTGAAAGAAAGTATCGCCATCGTGAGGAAGCCAGCATGCCCAAGAACCAAAAATCTGAAGAAATGTGACATCTACCAACCCGCACTGGGCCCGAGTGCTGGATAACGGCCCACTCCGTTTCCCAGAAAGAGGAGGCCTGTGTCCCAGCAGTGGGAACATTATAGGCTGATTATGATATGCTT
Source organism: Tiliacea citrago (assembly GCA_963921375.1). Classification (NCBI taxonomy): domain Eukaryota; kingdom Metazoa; phylum Arthropoda; class Insecta; order Lepidoptera; family Noctuidae; genus Tiliacea; species Tiliacea citrago. The sequence continues at coordinate 13,978,928 of OY992799.1, forward strand.
ATGCTAATTTTTAAGACAACTTCTCAATGAAATCATTATATAATAAATCATCAAATCGTGTCACAAATGAAGCTGACAATACAATAATAGAAAGAAAGAAAATACGTTCATTTGCGGTAAACATAACGCAAAGAAATAAAAACACAAACACGAAAGAACAAGTTGAGGGAAAATATGCGAAAAAGACCTCTAGGTCTCTGCCGGTAGAGTTTACTTTGCCGGAACAGGTCTAGGATGTGGAGCCAGACCGAGAGAGATACATAAACCCGCAGGGCAGCATGTGGCGAGCTGTTGGGCGTAGCGACCCCACGGACCTTATCTCCCAGGGAAAAGTCTGGTTCTTCATCTCGTCCTTGCCTTTATTGGCGGGCTTGAGTGGAGATTCGCAAGTGCAAATGTCCTCGGAGGAAGGAAGTATTCCAGTAAGTGCTGGTAGGGATCTTGACCATCTTCCAGGCTCTGGGATTGTTCTGATGCCTCTCCACTCCTCAAGCACCTCAGGAAGTATTGCCCCCTTGTCGCTACGTCACTATGTGCTAACGACCGTTTTCGGGGGCCCATTATTGAGTGTGTAAGTCACCCCCTGCCATTTTTTCCGTGTTTATAATAAAACATTGATCAGGCAGGGGTCATAGTCCTTCCATAGTTCTGATAACCAGTCCACTTTATCCATCCAAACACATACTCCAATATCTTTGTTTCCATATCCTGCAATAATCCTACACCAACCGGGAGTTGTCCTTGGGTGCACCTTGCATAGTGCGTATAGGGATAATCATCGGTTGGTGCCTTAACGGGACTCTGCGAGTGGGCTTTGGTCCCTCGTATGCCTTCTAAAGGTCTGGAACCCCAGGGTCCCGAGATATTTCAAAAACAATAATAATAAAATACGAACAAGTAAAATATAAAAAACTTGAGTAAAAAAATACATAATCCTTCCTTCTATGGCAGTCGGGTAAAATTATATAATTTTTCAGCGATAAGAGCCTATCTACGCTCTAAGGACGCAAATAACCGGGGTTATTATAATAACTAATTAAATTATGGGGTGCTGCTACACTGTGCGTTCTCGCTGTTAACGTAGCAAGTCGCGAGTCAAAAATGATTTCTAAATTACTAATTATATTTTAAAAGGGATCTGCTTACCATGATGTTTACTGTATACTAATATTAATATTTATATTAATTTTGTAAATAATTTAATAGATTGATTGATTGTTTTAATCATGACAGTGACAAGCAGTCAAAATAAATATCAGTCGAAAGCAAGAGATTATATTTACAGCAAGACTGTTTAAAATAAGTTTATGAGGGATTTTTGAATAGTGTTAGGATTTTCGTAGAATTACGTAACTTGGAAATGATAATTTTTATTTATATAAATATTTTTATGGTTTTGGTGTCAAATTGTAGCATTATGTATAAAACTAATATTCCAATTGGATTTATATAAATCGGACGGAATTTGTAAAAGGAAAATATAGTATAACTACATTCTATGTTCAACGATTTTTTTTTTGTTTAAAGATATGTGAAATATTATTGTTTAATATGATTAAGGGATATAAGAAAGGATATCACACTAATATTATAGAGGCGAAAGTTTGTGAGTGTATGTTTGTTACTTCTTCACGCTCAAACGGTTGGACTAATTTTGATAACGTTTTGTATGGAGGTACCTGACACCCTGGATTAAGACATAGGCTGCTCTTTATCCCGATATTCCGACGGGATCGAAACTTACGCGGCTGAAACTGCGGGTCGCAGCTAGTTCAATATAAATTGAAGAGTAAAAGCAGTGTAATGTAAATGTAATGTGGCTCGCCAGTTGGCCGATAGTGAGACTTCAATAAAGATTATTTGAACTGCATTGAATTGACAGTCTCCAGCTCTCGAATCAAGAAACATATACCTGGAGGAACTTTGAAAAAATAAGAAACTTGGACATACCGTCCACGACAGTGTTGGAGAATCGATTTACACCTTTTTTTTCGATACAATATATAAGAACACTTATTTTAGTTAATATTCAACAAATCAAATAGCTTAGCGGTTCGACGACTGCTTTACAAACCCGAAGTTGTAAGTTCCATTTACAACTATTGATAAATATATGTTGTGTGATTCTTTTTTTTAGCTATCCATTTTGCTATACAATCATATATGATAGTTCGTAGAACGTATACAGAAAAACATAAACTTTAGGCCTCTTTTGTCATCTATCGTTAATATTATAATAAAAATAAATATCTATGGTTAGGTGCCTGTTAATGAGAAATCCCGTGTGTTTACAATCTACTGTTATATATTTCAGTGATAGCCGTTCGTCGGGGATAATCTGTAAGAATATATCAGTCAGTGTTGTGCCATTAGGTACTACCTATATGCAGGAACGCAGGTGTTTAATTCACTAAAAACTTTAAAAGCAATGGGAAATTGCTACTGAAGACTACGGTTGTTGACCTCAGGACGAGCTGCTTCTCACATGCATAACTGTACACCGCTTGCTCCTGTGTCATCAGTCCTCACTCTCAGTATATTTTGAGAGACCTACTGAGACCAAAACTACAAACGTAGTATACTTACAGAGAAGTTTTATAAAAATGTGGTCGTTATTTTAGTATTGTGGTGTCTTACGACTTCCACGCAAACAAAGTCGCGGGCAGAAACTATTATTAACATAAGTCCAGATTTCCTCACGATTTTTACCTTTACTGATGTCAGTAATGTCCAAAATAAACTTAGAAAAGTAAATAAATGACTTGAATAATAATCTAAAAAATGATGATAAGTACTCGGCAGATAAGACGAAATAAGTTTTGACCACCCTGCAGGTCGCAACCTAAATTGAGTAATGGGCGTACGCCGGAGGTGACACGCAGATCCTGCTGAATCACATCACAATAACTCACTCAAATAATATATTAGTCACAACTAGATAATATAATACTGATTGTTTTATTTACAACCAAACTTTACCATGGGAAATAGTTAAATTACTCGTTAGTATCCACATTATGCTTATCCACATTATGATCAGTCATTAAATTAACTTAATAAGCAATAGCCATATTCCATAAGGGGGATGCGCTAAGGTAACCCGCGAAATTCAATTTTCTTAAGTTTTTTGTAATTTGCTGGACTGAGTCAGGTTGTGTGTTGATTCAAATAGTTATGTTTCGCGGCCGTAACAAATATGGCTTTACAGAATTATAATCATTAAAATCAACAATACGCGGGCCCTATCAGAATACCAGCGCTGTGGTTTTTTTTTTTTTAAATATCGCAGCATTATGCTGAGATAGGAGCCTTTTTGGCATCGCACAAGTCTTGATTGTTTTTGTTTTGTGTATATTGTTAGTTATGCTATTTTGTATTTCTTGCGCGTGTCCCAAATAAATATTTTTTCTTTCTTTCTTTCAATACATTTGATTATAATTCTGTAAAGCCATGTTTGTTAAGGCAGCGAATCATATTTAGATCAACATACAACCTGTTACTCACCAATTACAAAAAACTTAAGAAATTTAAATTTCGCGGGCTACCTTAGCGCACCTCCCTTAAGGAATATGGCTATTGCTTATGAAGTTAATTCGATTAGGTCAACTTCAGGGAGGCGGCCATTCTTGCCTCTGCTGGCGGATCCTTAGTGGCTGGTAGGATCCGCCGCCTAGGGCTGAAGGTGGCGCTACACAAGACCGAGGCCGTGTATTTCCACGGGCCTCACGGGCGCATTCCACCCGACGGACATATTGTCGTGGAGGGCGTCAGGATCGGGGTCAAGGCCCAGATGAAGTACTTGGGCCTTGTACTCGACAGCAGGTGGCGCTTCGGCCCACACTTCAGCGGGCTGTCGACGCGCCTGCTGAAGGCTGCGAATGCCCTTTCCTGGCTCCTCCCGAACCTGGGGGGTTCGAAGGCGCGATGCCAGCTTCTGTATGCCGGCATCCTTAGAAGCATGGCCCTTTACGGGGCCCCGATTTGGGCGGACTCCCTCAACAGGAGGGAGAACGCCACTGCCATTTGCAGGCCCCAAACGGCCATTGCACTGCGGGTGGCGAGGGCCTACCGATCGGTGGGCTTCTTGGCAGCGTGCGCTCTGGCCGGCACCCCTCCTTGGGAGCTCGAGGCATGGGTGCTGACCAGAGTGTACGAATGGACGGCGCGGTGTAAGGCGCTCGGGAAGCCCCCCGCCGCAGAAGAGCGGGAGGCCGTGCGGCAAGAGGCGAGGGACGCAATCGTCCATCACTGGACGGAGGACCTCGCCACTGCCGTTTTCGGCCGTCGAACCCTGGACGCGCTCGGGCCAGTTCTGAAGGATTGGCTCGAGCGGTCCCACGGTTTCCACTCTTTCCGTCTGGTGCAGGTGTTGTCCGGACATGGGTGTTTCGGATCGCACCTGCACCGGATCCAAAGGGAGGAAACCCCGTCGTGCCACGACTGTGGCGCGGCTTTCATTCAAAGCCAGCCATTAAAGCGTGAAAAGTTAATAGAGTTACTTTCGCATTTTTAACCGACTTCCAAAAAGGAAGAGGTTATATGTTCGGCTGTATGTTTGTTTTTTCTTTTTTATGTATGTTCACCGATTACTCCGTCAATTGTGGACGGATTTTGAATTTTTTTTTTTTAATGGAAGGGTATGCTCCCGAGGTGATCCCATTGCCACCAAATCAGAATCTGATGAGGGGATCCCATGGAAATCGAGGGAAATCCTCTAATTTTACAGGCATACCTATAGCGATTTGAGTATTTTTTATAGTAACTCGTGCATTTGCACTCGAAAAGCACCATTTGGGTAACTGGACCTGATTATGAAGACCACAGATGGCCACCGGAACTACTTAATAATAAGTTGTTCACCGTTGCGATTCGATTAGGCACTTTATATGGTTGCTAAGCAATTTATGCTCGTCAAAATGCATATGGTGAAGTCACCATCAGTTCTCCTGGTTCGTACCAGGAGATCTCCTCAACAATTAACGCCCCAGCATCGGGAAAAGCAATATTTTGTAAAAGGTGATGAGCATTTGACATTAGGCTGTTGTAAATTAGATAAATTACAAACTGACCCACTAAAAAGTGAAAAATAAAAAACTTTTTACAAAAAAAAAAACACTACAAAGTGAAAAATAACCTTAATTTCGGAAGTCGGTGGCAAAAAACTAAAATACAGATCCATAGACACCGACTTCCGAAATTAAGGTTATTTTTCACTTTATAGTGTTTTTTATTGAAGTCGGTTGTTTTTTTTTTTGTATTAAAAGTGAATAATATGGATGGAAGCAATGTTAATATAAGTAATAAGACGTAGATAGGTACCTACTCAACATTCGATCTTCAAAAACGGCACAAATGTCGCACTGTTAGATGACACGTGGAAGTAGGACGGCATTTCGTGATTATTATCGGGAGCGAAAATGAGACAAGACGAAGAAAATTGTAGCTAATGTTTGAGCAAATAGTAAAGTATTGTGCCGATAGATGGCGCTGTTCATTTGTGAATCTCGGTATTAAGATTTTCTGCCGTTTAACTAGGTACGCGAAATTTGTCATGCAATATTGATCTTTAAATACACAGTTGTAATTACAAAGGTCGTTTCACTGTACCATCACCCTTGTTAAGAAAGATGTTGCATCAGTGCCTGTATTGAACCTTGAAGTGAACGGGTTGTTCAGCTAATTAGCCGAATTTTGACGTACCACTTGCGGAGCGTGTATAACTTATCTACTTCATTTAAAAAAATATAACTAATATCATTGCAGCATTGGATGGAATTATGGGTATGGATAGTATGGAAGTACGTAAATCCGTGTTTTAACCTAAGGATCCATACGTATTGAAATGTAAAAAGTTGAACGAACGAAAGGAATATAACTGGAGCATCTTAAGTCAAAACTATGTAGGCTTAATAGACTGTAGATTTGTAAACCATTTTCTATTTTGTTAAGAACTTTGGTACTTGTTGACGGGCCCGCACTGTCCTCTCACACTGTAACTTCATTGTAAAAGCCCATTTTTTAAAAAAAAAAACGACCGTGGACTTTCTTGCAGGCTCTTCTCCATAGAAAACGTCCAATTGGATCCGTGCACCTAGCTTCTGACGTTTAATAAGTGCCCATGTAGGTTTATGTGAAATAAAATATTTAGGTTTTTTTTAAACACTTTTATAAACAACAATTTTCCTGTTTTAATTATTTTCCGTCGTCACTTAGCATGTCTAAACACTTTCTCCTTACAATATCGTCTCTCTTCTAACGTGGTAAACATTCATTCACTATCTCTTTCACTCCTTGAATATTTCGTTCATTCATCTCTGTCACTCTTTTATGCTTCACATCTGTCATCCATCTTCACGTCTCGTTTCACTGTCCTGTCATAACGTTCCATCCTACATAATATTATATATTGAGGTTCGTAGACTGGCTCTCGCAGTCGCGCTAAGAACCTCGGTGATTTCCCGCCAGTCTTTTTTTGTGTTTTTTAAATTGTCTCGGTAGAGAACGGTTTCTTGTTGATACTTCTAGATCGCCTCCCACTAACCGTTTTCTTATAATGTCTTAAGACATATAAGGAGGGGCTTGTGGCTACGTAATAACAGCCGCACGGGTCGATCAATCAGGTTAAGCTACGCTTGCCGCGGTTGGTCCATGGATGGGTGGCCATCTTTACATCCCAAGACCCCTCCGTGCCTCGAAAAGCACGTTAAGCCGGAGGTCCCGGCTATCATTCGAGGATCTTTGACGGTAGTTACGGGTCGTCAGAAGCCCGAAAGTCTGACAACCAGTCTTACCAAAGGGTGTCGTATTACAACGCAGTAACTTGGTTGTGGAGGTCAGATAGGCACTCGCTCCATGTAAAATACTGGTATTCAGCTGCATCCAGTTAGACTGGAAGCTGACCCCAACAAAGTTGGGAAAGGCTAGGGAGATGATGATGAAATATTTAAAAATGGATCTGATATGTATAAAATTTGAAAAAAACGAGCTAATAATTATAACAAACATTTATTTAGACCAACAAAGGATCATAATAGGTACATACGTACATATAAAACACAGTAAATCAAAATTAAAAACAAACAGTACCAACAGTGCGGGGGGTACAATGTCCTTGGGTATTAACTCCAAACAACGACAAAGATTACATAACATGGATAGCATCAGTTCCCATCTTAAGTAACGCTGCAGCTTTGGCATTCAAAGGCGTATTACTAGCAAAGGGATTAATTTTATAAAATAAGAAATTTTTTGTTTGGTAATAGCAAAGTAGAACCCGATATTTAGTCTTAAGATACATGCGTTTAAATATATTAGGCCTCTTGGGAACAATATCACCAATTTTCATTGTCTATTTTAAATCGCTCCTTCACAACTGATTCAGCTGGGGATAAAGATTGTCTGAAAAAGAAAGTCATATAAAATTTTTGGTTCGTATTGACGTGTTTTCCTTTAGATACATGCGACATTTAAAATTTGTACAATTATTGTGGGAATAGTATGCTTGTTGGATGGAAAGCAATTAAAGTATGTAAATATGGATATTTATACTAATATTTAAATAGGTGAGCGGTGAGCTGGTGACTGGCTGACTCATCAATTCATCATCGATGAACCAAAACTTTGAAGTTACAAAAACCATATTTTAATAAAACCCCTTCTTAGTGCTCGCGTACAGTATAAAAGTAGCCCTTGTGCATAATTCCACGTTCCTAGTCCCAGTTAGTCAGTCAGTTTCTTGTTTTATATAATTTATTTACAGAAATATGAATGTATCGTGTTTAGTATCAAATGAGGCTACGGAGTTTCTTATTTTATACTTTATTTTAGTTCTGATTTTGTTAATTTTATTATGATGTTTTAAATTTTATTTTGATTTTTTAATTTTATTTTGATGTTAGCTATGTATCTAACATAATTTTATTAGCTATGTATCTAACATAATTTTATGCTATGCCCTGACAGGGTCTACAACGGCTCTTAGCTCTAAGCCTTTTGTTAACATCTTGTTTTTACCTTGTGTGGAACGCAAATAAATGAATATGAATATGAGTACTTTTTGAAAATATATTGGCTATATAATAATACATAAACCCCAAATTTAATAACTTGAAACCTAAAAATATGATCTCTCTTTAATTGTTTGTAATAATATTACCTAAATAATATATTTTTTTCTAAACATATTATTATTAAGAAAATAGCTACCTACTTTCCAATATACATTTAGAATACAATTAATATAAAAACACAACATTTGAATGCATAGGTCACGACAACACGTCGGCCGGCCCGGCCTTGAAAGCAGTGGCTTTCAATGGGCATCAGTCACTGCAACAGTATCAACTACGTCTTGTAGTAGAATACAAATCTTGGCAAAAGCGTGCCTTACCACGCCCGATCTGTATATCGACCACCCGGAATATACCATCCTTACATAGGATAGTACGAAGGACGTTGGAGGTTGCTATCTTAGTAAACACAAAAAAAAAATGGTTTAAGCTCTTCGGCCGTCCATTTTGTCCACACCTGCAGCCCGGAGATGTATTCCTTGCCCATTGGTTCCAGAATTGTTGGCAAAGTTGTTCCACTTTCTGGTGTCTCTGGATACGTCTAACAGGAACATCGCGTTGGTCATCGCGGGCTGGCGCAGTCAGTGATCGGCTAATAAGGAAGTGACCGAGAAAAGCGAGCGGAGAAAAGTCATGTGGATAAGAGACAAAGGTCGTCAATTTAGAACGGCTTCTATCTGAACCAATACTGTGCTATGCTGTACTCTTCAAACGTGAGTTACGCGTTCCTTTAACATACGACGAACATAGTATTTAATAATATGTAAATAAACATGGCACATACGAGTACTCCACTTGACGCCTACTCCCCACAGACAACCAAAATGCGGAGAATAAGGAGGGAATAAATATTAACCGAACATTTTTTTTTTCAATCTATAATTATTTACTTAAACTTCTCACACACTTAGGCATGCTCTACCAGTCAACCGAGGGTGGTGAAGAGATAGGATGGCGGGTGCTCTAATTGAGCGAAAATAGAAATATAACATAATCAATTACAAATAAAATAGGTGCACAAGTACATAAATAGGTTATAAACTACCACTATACACTACCTTTCTTTACATTTACGAAATTACGACCGTAATCAGAGTAGATATCTGCAGGCTTACCACGGCGTGAAATAAATATTTTTAAGTTAGTAAATACGATTTACTGGAGAGGTCTCTCAACTGAGTCACTGACTAACTCCAGGTGTACAGCACGTGTCATGGAGCAAACAAATAAACAAAATAAATTTTACCTTTGGGTTCAGAATGAGCACTGGCCCAGTGTAAACCACCCCACACCGAACGAAAGGAAGACAAAGTTTAACTCGCTTCCGAGGTAAGTTACCTATCATAGCAGTAACAGGTAACACCAATTATGAACTACCACGCGAGCTAAATTCCTGCCTTTGACAAACTTCGTCAAACCCAAAGAATTTATTTCAAATAAACAGGCACTTTTCAATTATTGTCAAAGAGCGTCACAAAGCTGAAGCTAGTTGCTCATTCCAAAACGTAGATCTCTATGGAGAAGAACGGGCAAGATTTTTTTTAAATCAAGATATTACAAAATCCTGGGCATTATGTGAGAACAATGAAAAAAAAAACCGTGTGGTGGCGGCTCAATCCACGGCTTAGCCTTAAGCTTAGGCTTATTTTAAACAAAAGTTGTCCGACTTGCTGGCTTTAGTTTGTACACCTTTTTTTTTGGCATTCTGTATTGTCCTACTGCTGGGCAAAGGTCTCTAGGGTCACCTTCATCATCATTCTCCTGCCCTTATCCCAATTTATTTGTGGTCGGCGCAATACGTATTTTTCTTCCATACTTCTCTATTAGTTGTTTCGCGGTAGTCACTCCCTTTCTAGCCCTATCATCTTTCACACAATCTCACATTGTTCTGGCAGATTAAGTTTTTGTTGTATTTTGAGAGCGAAATAAAATTTATTTATTATTATTAATCTAGGGTCACTATGTGGCGAAAATAAAATATTTTTGTTTTACCTATTTTTTTCCACCTTTTTAAAGATATTGCGAGGCTAGCGGATAGCATGTACTGGCTATCCGCCAACCTCGCAATATCTTTGCTAGCAGCGATCTCAAAAAAGGACACCTCGAGATCTCTGTCACAGTTTCAGGAAGCGGAGTACGTTTCATTATACGTAGGTTATCGTAGATTATCTCAGCAGTGTTTGAACACTGCAAAGATATATACGTACAAAGAAACGAATATACTTTATAATAGCTCTAAAGCTATTGGCACAAAATTGGTTAAACCTAATCAAACAGACTGGACAATGAGATCGACGGTCGAGTCGAAAATGCCCGGAGAAGCTGCTGGTCCATGAAGGTGCTAATGAAGGGTCACCTTCCTAAGTCATGTGTATCCTGCCCATCCGAACCTCTCTCAATTAATCGATTATTAACAGATATTACTACTTACTGACTGAACTAAGGCTTGAAAACCAAGCTGAAACCCACAGGCACAGGGAAGAATACAATATGTGGTATTTTTATAAGTCAATTTAGACATAGCTCCGTTTTAGACTGAAAAGAAGTTCTATAACATTGTATGCCTTCAATCTAGATCTATTTGATGAATCTAGAAAGACAGGTTTACGCGTAGATCAGATATGTGGCTTATGTAACGTTGTAACGTTGTATCGTACTTAACCAAGAGTAGTAGATTCTTTGATCGTACCTTTCTTAAAAATAAAAATAATGACAACAAAAAAACGTCAACTCAAACCACAGACGTAATAATGTTAGAGACGTCCTAAGTTACTAAACAACCTCATATATTAGCTCAAAGTCTTAAAGTATATTAGATGTTAGTAGTAAGGGTATTAGCGCGCGGTTAGCATACTTAGAGCCTTAGAGCATTTAAATGCTTGCAGTTGGCATAGGGGTCGGTCGGGCTACAGGGAGCCGGACGCCCGGTGTCACCACTACGTTGACTGCCGGGAGGACACGGCGCGGCATACGCTGGCAGATTGTGCCGCATAGGAGGAGCCTCGCCGTGCCCTCATCTCAGGAGTAGGCAGTTACCTGTCGGACCCTAGGTGGCGGCGCGTAGTGTTCCACGCGCACTCCTTTCAGACGTCGCGGGGGGGTCAAACACCTCAACCCGCAGACTTGAGGTGGCCCACAGAGGCGGGCTAGCACTAGCCGGGGATTTCGTAAGTAATAAAAGATCCCAAGATCCCCGGTGCAAATGTGGTATGGAAACACTGGGGTGGTTTTTAGTCAGTAAGAGTCTGACAGACCCCTCCGCCTGCCACGCGCCGAGGATTTTCTATCCCGTGATCAAAAAAAAAAAGCTCGGTCGTGCTGGCTCCGCGTCTAAGCGCGTATTTTGCGTACGGGCCCGGTTGGCATATCCGACCGTATGAATGAATTGTGAAAGAAAAGAAAAGTGATTTCTTAATATTTAGTTAAGGTAGTGTGAGACTGAGTAGCGGGTGGGTGTGTGTGTGTGTGTATAGGATGTGAGAGTGTGTGAGAGCGTGATGGTGTGTTCATAAATTATGTTATACCTATGAAGCAATGAATTAGGAGTATCTCCAAAACCCTCAGATAGTGATTGTGGTTTAATGTAATTAGGGTACCACGATTTACGCACAATGGTCCACATGAAGGACTAAGTGCAGCAACCAAACCCTCTAACATAGAACATAGGGTACCACGATGTTTTACTTCACCGATGTCAGTAGTATCCGAGATAAAATCAGAAAGTACATAAGAATTGATAAAATAACATTAGTACTTTGAACCCAGAACCTTGTGCATGAGAGGCGAGGCCTTAACCACTGCATCACGACATAAATTTACAATTACTACAAATTAAATAAGTATGATTTAAAACCAATTCATAAGTTTACTTGGAAGAAAAGCCGTGTGCATACTGCGGTTATGATGATTTTTTTTTTTATTGAAATTTGCTAGTCGATATTCTTATTATTTGTAATATCTTTTTTTACTTCGAAAATGTTTGGAGAGCATGCACCAAATTATGTACCTACCTATTTGCTTCCTTTATATTTTTTAATGACTTGTGAGGAGGTTCCTGTCTCTGGAGCCCTAACCACCGGTACCTCGATTTTGCTCCCGGCATTGGTGTATCCTCTTTTATATTTTAAAATGTATTTTATAAGTTTTTGTTTAAGAAATATTTGTAAATAGATCTGATATTTTTTGAATAAACGAGTTAATAAGTATTATAAACTTTTATTTCAACCAACCAAGTATCATATTACACATAAAAGACAGAACGAAGAAAATAAAATTAAGAAAACATACAGTTATTATTAATTCTCATAACAAAAAAGATTACATAACATGGACAGAATCAAATCCCATCTTAAGTAACGCTGCAGTTTTGGCATCCATAGGAATCGTATTAGTAAAGGGATTAATTTTATAAAATAAGAAATTTTTTGTTCTGTAGTAGCAAAGGATAACTTGATATTTAGTGTGAAGCCACATGCGTGTAAAAAAACCAGGCCTCCCGGGAATATCAACCTCTCTCTTAAATCGCTCCTTCTCAACTGATTCTGCTGGTGATTTGAGTTGAAGAAAGATTGCCTGAAAAAGAAAGACATACAAAATTTTTGTTCATATTGACGTTTTCCTTTAGATACATGCGACATTTAAAATTCCGAGTTAATGCAGAGTTATGTAGTATGTATTTGGTTGGAAAGCCTTTATATAAATATCTACAGGGTCAAATTAAAATTAAATTAGCTAGCGAAACATGATAAAACAAAAACAAATTAATTTAATGAGCTTTTGTTCGGGGGGTCGTCAACTTCCGGTAGTATCACTTGAAAAATCAATTTTAAAAAAAATGATTTTTCACTCCTCTTGCTCAAAAATTCCGTATTTTAGCGTACCAGAGCGTGGCTAAAATAGAATATCTTCCTCTAGGGGAAAAAGTTTTTTTTTTAATTTTTGTCGGTTACTAACGAGCCTACAAAAACGAAAAAGTCATTATTCTTAATGTGAATCCGCAGCTGTAGCTGTATTAATGATTTTAATGATTATAATTATGTAAATACAGTAAATATAGTCGTGAATCATAATATTGTGATTAAGATACAACCTGACACTGACCTGCAAATAACAAAAAACGTACGAAAATTTTAATTTTGCGAGCTACAGCTGCGGATTTACCTTAAGTAAAATAATCATGAATAAAGACTCGACTTATTACTGTTTCATAAAAAGTAGAACATTTTATTTTTGAAAAAAAGAACTAAAACCGGCGATCTCTTCGGTAGAATGCATGCATTGCGTTGCGGACTCGCCGTAGGTGAGTATAAAATGTTCCTTGGTTGCGGATACAGAAAAAATAAAATAAAAAGGCATTGGCGCGAAGACTTTAGATTTTTTTTCTCTAATTACAAATTGAATTGGTGACCGTAATTTATTTTACAACAATGAAAATGTCATTAGTGAGTATGGAGACGGGTGTATTTGCAGATGGAAGAGAAAGGAAAATAAATAATTTTCAAACTTTTGCCCTCTAGATGTATTGGATTATTTTATTTTCTCGCAATCGTAGTGAAAAGTATAGTGAAACACACGGCGCTAAAAACCCATTATAACTCGGATTCCAATCCTAACTAACTACCTCGTATATAATGGGTAATTTTAGCCCCTTGTATAACAATCTAGTATTTTGTGTAAGCTGCATAGACGTGATGGGTATCGATCGTATCGATAACACGATAAAATAATAACTCAGGTAACTCGAGGTCGATGATCCCAAAAAAAAACACAAAAAATGTCATGTTAATTTTAATTTTTTTATGTTTAAATATCGATGACCCTAGATAATTTAATTTAACCCTGGATATCGATACTAATACATAAAGAGGTGAGCGGTGAGCTTGTGACTGACGGACTGAACATCGCTGAGCCTAAACTACTGAAGTTACAAAAACCATAGGAGAATGCTCAAAAATGTATGGGAAAAAAACACACAATCGATAAAAAAAAACTTATGTGGGGTAAAAGGGCATTCATTGTAGATAACAAATATTATGAAATTACTTTCTTTAAAAATCATCCCCATGATTGGCTATGATATTTTTAATAATAATGATTTTCTTGCTTTTTTCATGTAAATAAAGTTGGTTAGCAATATAATACAACATATTATGTTGTTCTACATAGTCAGCAACAAGGTTTTTTTTATGTACCCAGTCTGAGTAGGTCGTCACCATCTATGGTGGAATATGTGCAACATAATCGCATGGTTCACTACCTTATCTATTTTTGACCACAGGAAACTCGTTATCCGACGCCTACAATGTTGTCGTTCTGTGACGCTTATGGTGATTATTTTGTGAAAAACTAAATTCACATTTGATATCTACCATGTGTATCAAAATACTATCGTACATACATAAATGTTTTTTTAATCGACGCTAGATATTTTTAGGCATTCTCCTTTTAATAAAACTCCTTCTTTGTGGTCCCCTACATTATAAAAGGAACCCTTGTGCATAATTCCACGTTCCTAGTCCCAGTCAGTTTCTCCTTTTATACCTATAATTTATAGATATATTAATGCATCGTGTACAGTATTTAATGAACCTTAATTAAAGGATTTGGTTGATACTATCTTGCAAAGGAATGTGGGACGTGTAAGAAAAGTTTTGGTTCAAACAAATAGCTGCAGGTGAACTGCATGAAAATGATGGATGTATGAGAACGGGGTCAATACTGAAAAACCGGTCGAAAGGGATTTATGTAGGAAGAAAACATGGTGCCCCATGCCCACTCCAAATAAATTTTGATCAGGACAGGAGGAAAATTGAATTTGAATATAATAGGCAGAAACGGTGTGGCACAGCCTGGGAGAGGCCTACGTCCAGCAGTGGACTGCGATAGGCTGAGTTCATTGATTGAGGCAGAAACAGTCACTTGGAAGAAGCACTGAAGATTATAACTCTAACAATAGGGATTGCAATTCGCTCCAGCGGATCTGGTATCATTTGACTACCTACCGGATCCGATAAAACCCTACCGGATCCGATAAAAGCGCTGCGAAGTACGTATTTCAGTGCAAAATTGTAATATCTACTAACTATAATACGAAGTAGATTGGAGAAAGACACAGTTATTACATTTTTATTTTAGGTGGTTCTTTCACTCTGAAATTTGCACAAATAAAAACCTAAATTTTTGTGGTTATATCGAAAAACGAATATTTTGAGGCTGCCGACACCTTTTTCATCACTTTTGTCGATACTTCCAGCGATAGATTTGTCACACTTCTAATTTATGTTTTAGAACCGCCAAAGGTTTGGTCAAGTTACACCGTACTAAGAAAGTACCAATCCGGATTTGAAAATCATATCGGATTACAATCCCTATCTATTTAATTATTAGTGTTAAAAACTACAATGTAGACGTATTAAACCGATGTGAATAAAAAAAATCTAATTGCACATTACCAATGTCAGCAAGGTCACAACTTTTCCCAACATCATGTTTGACGGTACAATGAATTCTGTACTTCAATACTACTGATTGATTAAGGGTGGGTCTACTAAGCGGCATACTTTTTTAATAATAATAAAAATAAATTTTCTCTGTATATAATAATCTTTTATGATAATTTGGACTGACACAGGTTGGATATTGAAGACGGGGGTCTTCAATATCCAACCTGTATGTTACCTTTGGCGTACTTTCCCGTATTAGTGCGGTGATGCAAGGTAAAAAAAAACACGTGTTCAATACATTGCATTGTGAACCTAAAAGCGGTGCAATAAGAACCACTTTTCGACGTGTGTTTTCAAGTGTGTTGAAAAAACTATTTTTGTGTGTGTCGACAAATGTGACAGAATTTTTATAACGCTTGTAGATAACCTAGTTTATAGCCTTTTTCATAGCCTAATTTAAAAATGATACACTGATAGCTATTTATTTAACTGTGTAACATTTTTAAATTAGGCTTAATTTAAATAGTCTTCCAGCTTACATTTGCAGTTGGAATGTATGGGAAAACGTGCTTTTCAACTACAGTGTTAAAAGATTGTTCTTGAGATAAATTCATCCCAACTACGGAACCCTACATTGTGCGTGGTCCAACACATAATTAGCCGGTTTTTTATTTTATTTGCTCAAAAACGTTCGCGAACAGTCGACATGCCACGTATTGTCGGCTAAAAAAGGCACAAAATTAAACTTGTAAATGGGTGGTCAGGTACATTAGGTGTTGAATTGTATGCTATAACAAAAGAAATGCTAATTTATTTTTGAAAGTCGTAAAAATAGTGTGTTGACAGTTCACTTTTTTTTAGTACGGAGCTTTTGACGTTTTGCATCGTTCTAACATGTATAATTTCAACACAAATGATGTAACCAATATTTTGTAACCATATGTCAATTTAAAAGAGTGCCCGTGGAGATTCTTGCCCGTTCTTCTCCATAGGTACCTACCTACTAAGCTTTGGAATAGGTAACTAGCTTCATCTTTATGACTGACCGACCCCTTGACAATTCAAAAGTGCCTGTAATTGGTTTATTTGAAATAAATGCTTGAGTTTGAGTTTGACTTCACCTAAGTTTCCACGGTTTCCCTAGCATGTGGAATGACAGCTCACTTCAAGCTCACTTCACCTAATTTTTCACGGTAAGATTATTAGAGAGTAGATCGGGTAATCTAGAACTCCTATTTAAAAAAGTATCCCACGCGAACACTATTTTTAATCATCGGTCGACTAACCCTTAATTGATCACGTTCGAGTATATCATAATATTATTATTCATGGAAGCTAATTATAACATTCTTCTTCATTGTGACACAATGAGGCACGTGTGACATAATGAGGTCTGACCTATAGAGGTATACATATAATCTATACATGATACCATGATACCTAATATAGCAACAAAGTCCAAACTATACATTTAATTTATAAAAACCGGACAAGTGCGTGTCCGACCACGCACAATGAATGGTTCCGTAGTTGGAATGAATTTATCTTAAGAACAAACTTACATTCCAAGTGCATATGTAAGTTTGTACACACAATATTGAGTGATTTACCATGTTATTTTACGACCATAGACTTCTTGTAGGTTTTCCTTTACACAAATATTATAAAGGCGAAAGTTTGTGAGTGTGTGTTTGTTACTTCTTCACGCTCAAACGGCTGGACCAATTTGGTAAAATTTTATATGGAGGTAGCTGACACCCTGGATTAAGACATACGCTACTTTTTGTCCCGATATTCCCACGGGATCGAGACTTACGCGGGTGAAACCACGGGGCGCAGCTAGTAATCTATAAATAAAGAACTAATTTTTGTGTTTATTACTTTTTTATTTATTATTTTTAGTTTTAGTTAACTCTTTATTTTAAAATTATAAAAAAATATATCTCAAATTCTTACAACAAGCCCTTTCATTTGATATGCACACGGTACAGTTTACAAAACTTTTTTTTTTTTAATTTTCTAATTTGACCCCCAAAAGTGACCCTCATATTCAAAATTCATTTATTTACGTTACACGGCCGTATTTGGGTCACAGAAATATATATACGTACCAAGTTTCAACTTAATCGGTCCAGTAGATTCGGAACAAATTGGCTGTGACAGACGGACAGACGGACAGACAGACAGACAGACACACGAGTGATCCTTTAGGGGTTCCGTTTTTTCCTATCAAGGTACGGAACCCTAAAAATTATAGTAATTGCTTCGAGGTGTGTGGTGTGAACGAGTCTGATGCCGAAAATATAGTTTTTAGAAGATTTGCCCGTTTGTCTGTTTGTCCGAATTGGCGCAAAAAAGGCCGAGCGGATTTGTATGAAATTTGGGACACAGGTATTTATAACCTGGATTAACACAGTAGTACTTTCCCGTGGAATATTTTCCGAAAGCCACGCGGGCGAAGCCGCGGGCAAAATAAAGTGATAGAATGTTCTATCGAGTAAACAAAAATCAAATATAACATGATTCTTAGCCGAACATATAAAGGTACAAAACAACAATAAGGACTACGGACAATTTGTAGGTACGAACAAAACAGATAATACCCAAAAATGATTAAAGCAAGGATACGTTCAAATACATAACAGGAAATGAGGAAACGAAAGGTTACTGACACCGAATTAACTTGTATCAGTAATTTCGTTATCAAACGTGTCAATTATATTGCTAAAGTACAATGAAAATTATTGTAATGTTCTTGAAAATAGATATGAATGTTATATATATTCCGAGGCGCTGAACCTTCAGTACAAGAAGGCTTCACAATGGTTTTTAAGGTAAGAATTGTTTTGTAAATAATAGGGATTCTCTAAAATATGGGTGTTTTAGCAAAGCTGGCGAAGTGAGGGTAGTTATACCACTGACTACCCGATTGTAGAAAACCTTTTTGTAGATATGTTGGGATTGCAATTGGGCGCCTTAGGTGCTCTAGACCTCCTCCATCAAATCTGTACTCTGGAAAGCGGCTATCAGATCTTATCCCAAATCGTTACCTGACGGAGAACCGAGGCTTCGAAATTACCTCGTTTGTGTGAAAATGTTGCTCTGGGTACTTAGTTTTGACGGTTTTATATTAGACTAGACTCGATTTCAGAATCCAATATTAATGCAGATTGGTACATAGTGTATTTTTAAAATGCTATAGGTACAGCCAGTCCCAACATGTGATGTATACACACAGAAGGAATCATTTTAATGTCAACAGTCTTTGTTCCTTTTAATTGTATGTACGTATAACTGTAAACCATAGTAATAGTAGTTTTTCTAATACGAAGTATACATTTTGGCCACAATGATGTACACAGTGTAGCATATATAATCAGCCTATAATGTTCTCTCTGCTGGAACACAGGCCTCCTCTTTCTGTGAGAGGGAGTGGGCCGTAATCTACCACGCGGGCCCAGTGCGGGTTGATAGATGTCACATGTCTTCAAATTTTTAATTCTAGGACATGTCGGTTTCCTCCCGATGTTTTCCTACACCGTTTTGAGAGCAGTAGTGATGAAATAATTTAAATAAAGTAAAGCGCCAGTCTGGGTAACCCGCGACTCGTAAGTCGAGATCGTTACCACTGGGCCACTACTGCTCTCTGTATAAAGGAAAATTCAAATGATTTCAGGTGAACTTCGTCAGCACACTTCTCTTCGTTTGCTTGATCGGCTCCATTCACTCGGCTTCGTTCAGAATGAAGCGAGACGGAGATGAAGAGGAAACTACGCCAGCAACTGTCGACGTAACAACTACGGTGGCATCCACTGAAGCAGGCAGCTCATCAACCAAGTCTCCATTGGATATCAGTTCCATTTTGGATAATTTGGGACAATATTTTCCAGATAGCAACTCTCCTAATTGGGTGCAAAGTGCTACTACCTGGATGACGGACCGTGTACCCGGTGTACCTAACTGGTTTGGATCTTAAACCTTAAGTGAATATTATGCACTATATGTTAGAGTAACATATTAATAAAATAAAATGAAAAACAATGTTTTTTTTTTTAATTAAAATATTTATTTTGTTGGTAATTTTATAACTACACGAAAAATATAATTTTCCAGGCATTTCACTGCTAAGATACCTACTGGTTTTCAAACAGCTATTTTTCAATGAAACATAGATATTACCAGACTGGTAAATAAAGCATCAAAAAACCGGCCAAGTGCGAGTCGGACTCGCGCACGAAGGGTTCCGTAACATTATCTATAAAAATGGCAAAAAAATCACGTTTGTTGTATGGGCGCCCCCCTTAAATATTTGTTTTATTTTAATTTAATTATTTATTTTTAAAGTTAATATATAACTAAATATAACTGTGAATATTTCAAGCGTCTACTTGTTTCCGTTATCAATATCGAGCAAAAACGAGCAAAAAGTTCACGTTTGTTCTATGGGAGCCCCCTTAAATATTTATTTTATTCTGTTTTTTAGTATTTGTTGTGATAGCGGCAACAGAAATAGGTACATCATGTGTGAAAATTTCAACTGTCTAACTATCACGGTTCGTGAGATACAGCCTGGTGACCGACGGACAGACAGACAGACAGACGGCGGAGCCTTAGTGTTTAGGGTTCCAGTTTTACCCTTTGGGTACGGAACACTAAAAAGCCTAACACTATGCTACATACTTATAGGAACACGTAACCTGGGAAGGGTACCTACAACAAACAACGAGCAAAGATTCTCGTATTGAAAAGAACGACTATATGAAACTATTTTCATAGACAGAACGCGTTAGTCGATTTTATACAGCATTTTTCATGCGGGGCCTCTAGTACCCTGTGACGGACAAGTCGTTTTTTATTTAGGGTACCATGATCCCCGCAGCGCTTGAGTGATGTTTTTAACTATATAGTACCTTTTACTCAACGCAAACTTGAAAGAAATAGACATACTTAAATATGCTAAAAATATACTTATGTACTTATTTTATGTGAGTGTACTACAGGTACACCTCTGCCCAACTCTTTGGGAAACAAGGCGTGACGTTATGTTTTTATACTTATTTTAGATTTTATTCCTACGCTTGCTGCGGTCTTTCATCCATGGATGGGTGACCATCCGTTACGTATCGAGACCCCTCCGTGCCACGTTAAGCCATTGGTCCTGGCTGTCATTCGTAGATCTTTGACCGCCATTACGGCAGTCAGAAGCCCAAAACTTAGTGTATCGCGTTATCCAGTAACTTAGTAAGTGATTTAGTATGCATTTTCTTCCCAAACTTTGGACACTACGCGCGTTAATTGGGAAAGGTGCAAAAAGGGTTCCTTAGGTTTCTCTGTAAGCGTAAACATGGCTATTATCCTTATCTCTATCCGACTAAATTTCTACTGGGTTCGCCTCGGATATAAGTCATTAGAGGTAAGGCGATCAGCTCACAATAGCATGTAAGACTGGCACTGTGGACGTGCTTGATCTGTATGCTGTGCTGGCTCGCTTCTTTGTCCCAAAGACAGAAAATAATATCCCATCTTTTTTTTTTTCTTCTTTTGATCTACTGCAGCGGCAGAAAGCAAAGGCTGTTTGCTGTGCCCCTGTGTTGCACCGTGACACGTGCTAAGTCCCAGTACCACGTATAGGTACTCTGAACACACTTAATGATATCTTGGATTCCAATCGAACAAACGATCTGTTAGCGGACGAATAGTCGAAGATATTATTGGAATGTCCGAAGTACTACGAGAGGGATTTATGAAAGTGTTGACCTCAACTTTTTACCTCAACTTGATGATTTTATATTTTCTCTTATAATTATATGCACGTGTTTATGCAAACTACGTCATCACGCGCGTCTCAGCGCTGTGCTGTGGGTAGTGGATAGCACAGCATCATGCTGAGTGCAAGTCTTCTTGTCAAAGTCATGACGTGCAGCTGCTGACTATTTGTTTTTACCCGACTAAGGCGAAGCAAAAAGGAGGGTTATGATTTTGACCGGTATGTATGTATGTATGTTCATCTGTTCCCTCATTACTTCTAAACTGCTTGTCATAATTAGATAAATGAGGAATTTTTGGGAGCGTCTTGGTCGTCCGCTCGTTATAGGCTATGCGAGGCCACATTAAATTCAATATGGCGCCCTCTAGCGGACATAAAGTCAAAGCGTACAAAAAAAAATTGTTTATTCATGCCGTGTTGGATATCAAATGAAAGGCCTTAATTAGCGCATTTCAAAAATATATATTGTCAGCTGTTGCTCATGGCTTTGCTTGCATGCACCCAATAATTAGGTATAATTTCTATAAAATCATAACCAACAACAAACATATTTTTTACTGTGCTCAAGTTGCAGGGGTGCACTCTAGATAAAGCGGTTATTGATTTAGGGAAGTCACTTTTCGCTAAGGGACAGGCCTATGTGGCCCTAAGCAGACTCAGATCCTTAGACGGATTATTTATTTGTTTCTTGGATCATAACAAATTGGTGAAAAATCCTCATGACTCACGATCTCTTCAGGAATTAGAAAAGTTAAGAAGTCTTTCAAATTTCGAAACATGAACCTATGGTATATGTTTGGTATATTACACAGGTTACATATAAAACATTAAACCTAATGAATGAATGAATGAGGTACACTCGAATGAACCTAACCAAAAAAAACCCCAATTAACCCCAAAATAATTTAAATAAAAAATAAGTTCAAAAACTAAAACCCGACTACTGAAAAATCACGCTCTAAAAAGTATGAAACAAGAAAATATTCTCATCTGAAATGATTATGTACAAACTATTCAATATTTATCATCTATTAAATAAACAACTTACACGTAATATATTTTAATGTATTTAATACTTGTTCATAGTGATGTTCAGAAGACAGCCGTGGTCGTATGCCACTTTGCTCTGAAGATTATGATCGCTTACTACTGTTAGAATGTGTTGTTTAGAAGAGAATAGGTTAGGTGGCATACGACCGAGGTTAGTGGTTACTAAAGACCCACCTTAGAAGTGGCATTTGGGGCGTGTCCTTCGCACTATCCCAGGAAAGGAAGGTATAAATGCCTGGTGGCCGATATACCTCGAGGCGTCATCGGGTGTGGTAATGCGCGCGTATGCCAAGATTTTTCCTATATGACAAGACGTGGTTGACACAGTTGCAGTGTCTGAAGACCATTGAAAGTCACTGCTTCCAAGGCAGCGGTGATGACAGCGCCATCTCGGGGCAAGAAACTAAACGCTACATTATAACTGTTTCTCGGTCTTCATTGGTTTACTTTAAACATTAATTGTTATCTGCACCCCTCTCCTTGAGCGTTGTAATTCCATAAAGTTGGCGAATACATGTATGCAACTTTGCTCGTCAAGCTAACACATAATTTTTATGAAATCATCCTACCAAGTCCGAGGCCGACTCATCCTACCGTTACTTTGCTCTCATGAAATCGCACCGCTGCGGGCCGCTGCTACTACATCGAGCAATGCACGGATCATCGTTAGAGTTTTAGAAGGCACTATCAGGCGTCATAATTTTGACAACAAATATACCAAATTCGAACCATCTTCCAAACGTTATATTTTGTGTATTTGTTTATTTC
Organism: Tiliacea citrago; assembly: GCA_963921375.1. Taxonomy (NCBI): domain Eukaryota; kingdom Metazoa; phylum Arthropoda; class Insecta; order Lepidoptera; family Noctuidae; genus Tiliacea; species Tiliacea citrago. The sequence goes on from OY992799.1 coordinate 14,002,024, forward strand.
TTTAATAAAGACGGTTTAAACCCAATGATTAAAGAAGAAAGAAAGAAAAATAATTTTATTTGTCATAGAAACACGTGTAAAACATATGAAAACATAAACTGGAGTAGGTAAAAAAATAAGTTCAAAAACTAAAACCCGACTACTGAAAAGCCGACAGCCGTGGTCGTATGCCACTTGCATGCCCTAAAGATTATGATCGCTTACTACTGTTAGAATGTGTTGTTTAGAAGAGAATAGGTTAGGTGGCATACGACCACGGCTGTCTTCTGTACATCACTATGAATACACGATTAAATACATTAAAATATATTACGTGTAAGTTTTTTATTTAATAGACGATAAATATCAAGTACATAATAATTTCAGCTGAGAATATTTTCTTGTTTCATACTTTTTAGAGCGTGATTTTTCAGCAGTCGGGTTTTAGTTTTTGAATTTATTTTTTATTAAAGTTAATCATTACAGCTATGCACTACCCCACGGTGGAGCATACGGTGGAGGTCTGCCCAGCTTGGGCGGAGCACCGCCGTGTGCTCACGGAGGCGATCGGCGGCGGCGATCTCTCGCGTCCGGGCCTGGTTCAGGCCATGGTTCGGAGCGAGAGTGCATGGGAGGCCGTCACCTCCTTCTGCGAAGCAGTTATGCTAGCGAAGAAGGAGGCGGAACGCGTGAGGGTGAGACAAGGTTCGCGCCCTCGCGCCCTTAGTCGCCGCAGGAGACGCCCCGGGAGTCGCAAGCCGATTTCCGGCCACCGTAGGCGCGGGCCTGCGGACGGTGAGCGATGGGTAGCTCGCCGTCCGATAAGGACCAGGCCCGGGTCGACGCGCGACGGCGCGTTGTGTTCCACCCGCGCCTCAAAGAGATGTCAGCACAAACTGACGGGGTCCGTCAGGACCAATGCCTGCCAGGGTTGCGAGTTTGTCCGAAAGGGATATCGTGGCCCTGGCACACAGGCAACGGAAGGAACACGGGTGGGTTTTAGTCAGTAAAAGTCTGACTCTCCCGCTCCGCCCAGAGCAGGAGAAGTTATTTGATGATTTCCCACCCAAAAAAAAAAAAAAAGCTATGCACTACCTCGCGAGCTAAATTCCTGCCTCCGACCAGGCCATCATGATTCGCATAAATGGAAAAAGTAATGCAGAAAAAAAGTCAGGGGGCCTAAAATGAACGCTTTGGCAGAATCATAATATGATCTGCGTACAATTCATCTGTTTGACAGTTTTGTATGGAGTTTCGTAAAATGGTCCACAAATTACGAATTGCTATAATGAAGTCTAATGTCAAATAGCAGCTGTCAAACAGAAAAATTGCTGTATGTATGAATTGTACGCAGATCATATATTATTATGATTCTGCCAAAGCGTCCATTTTAGGCCCCCTGGACGTGTCTTGAAATCCTCAATGACCAAAAATAGTATTCGTTACTCTTAATGATTTATTAGAAAAGTTGTGTCATTTTAAATTCGTCTAAGAACTTCAGGATAAAATTACTGAAGGTATTGCGGTGGTCATGGTCCTATCGAAGGTGCTTAACGAATTTGCTGCAATTTCACTAATTAATAGACATCAAACATCTGAAAAATTTGGCGTCAAATCAGAATGGGACTAGAAAAAGCTGTATACATCCTATTGAACTAATACTTAAAACCAACCTGAAACCCACAGGCACAGGGAAGCATACAATGTAGTATTTTTACAAGTCAATTTAAACATAGCTCCATTTTAGACTGAAAATAAATTCTATAACATTTTAAGCTTTCAATCTAAATCTATTTTATGAATCGAGAAAGACAGGTTTAAGCGTAGATTAGAAATGTGACCAAAATTACAAATTCATTAGATATTATGCTCGTGTCGTGACCCACAAATTATACGCACGCATTCATTAATAAATATTTTAATCCGTAAACACAAAACTTGTCTTGTTTATTTTTTTAGTACGAGGTGAACCTTCCTGCAGGCTTACCATGGCGCTTTCCATTTCTACTCTACTGTAGAATAGAAATCGTGTGTCTACACTTCTCGAAATCTCTTCTTCCCGAGCACGAGGTCACACCTAGACTCGGGTTTTCTTCGTAGACAGTGAGTTTTCCATAGCAATGGGGTAGTCGCTAGTGGTGTGTATTATACCCAGTGTTACAATATTTTTGCATTTGATTCACGAACAAATATTTATGAAGCAAAGTGTTTCTAAGGAATCTTTCTTCAATGACAAAACGCAAATGGTCTATTTGATGTCATACAGTTTGATTTATGGCTGGTGAGCATAAAAGTTAAAACCACCAAATAAGTTTAAAAACTCATTTCTGTGTATTGCGTATAATTTCTGGCGAGTGCCAGAAACGACTAGAATATATAGAAAAAAAATATTTTAGTAGGTTGCAATTGATTGAATAGAACTGATAAATTGAAAACTGACGATACTAAATACTTAGCTCTTTTTTTGCGTAAAATAACAATGATGTTATACCAACTGAAATATTTGACTACATTAAAATTGGTAAAAGTACTAATTGGTAAACAAGTTATTGTTTAAACGTACCTACACTTTCCAAACATTCGTTTTGCGTTACAATTATTTGTGAAGAGTTTTTTTGCTAGGTAATAATTTGACAAATGATATTTATGCGGAAAATTGTTTGGGAAGTGATAATTTGTCAATTTCTTCTGTATAAATAATTTTGTCCCCACTGCTCTCAAAACGAATCACGTGAATTACGGCCCACTCTTTCTCGATGAGAGAGGAGGCCTGTGTCCCAGCAGTGGGAACATTATAGGCTAATTATGAGGTCAGTAGCAGGTTGTATGTTGATCTAAATACTTGTATGATTCGCGGCCGTAACAAATATGGCTTTACAGAATTATAATCATTAGAATCAGCAATACAACTAAATCTCTTTGTAGAATCGTATTCAATTACTATTTCATGATTAACAGTCATTCAATAGGATTCTATGACCATTATAGGCTGATTTTGCTATATAAAAATTATAAACCTATTTATGTAAGTTTATATAAGTTAAAACTTTTGTAGGATTGACTTCTTCGTGTAGCATGCTTGAAATGTTCACCAAAACTCTAAAGTTAATAATCAAACCGTCAAAAAGATATTTTTTTTGTTCATTGCAATAGGATAAGAAATGGATATGAATTTTAGTTTGAAAATGGATAAATATTTCCGGTACGAAAACCGGTGAGCGAATCCAACTCGGTCTTTACCGGTTTCATTAATAATATTGAGAACCGGTTAACATCGTAAAGCCGTAAAATAACGGAGAATTCCAAAACCTTTTTGCTTATATATTTAAAGCGATCCTTATATCTCGCATCAGTTAATGTTGAGAGGGCAAGCAGAAACATCGAAAAATGGAAGTAACAAAAGTAAGTCAAAATATAAACATTTTATTTTTATTTTGTAAAAGATTATTAATACAACTTTTATTTAAATATAATTAAAAAAAATATTCTAAATTGTTCCATAAAATACCTATATTTACAATTACAATACCTTGTAGGTAATGCAATTTATATTACAATTAACTGTTACCGCGGCTTCGCCCACGTGGCGTTATCTAAAATAAAAGTTAATTTAGTCCTTAAAACATCAGCTATCTGCCAGTGAAAGTCCCATCAACATCGGTGCAGCCATTTCGGAGATTAGCCGGAACAAGCAAACAGACAGACCGAGAGATAAAACTTAAAAGATAGTTTGTCATATGTAACGTACATACTTTCATATTCATTAAATAAAAAGCTGTTATGTTGACATTACAAACAGACATTTCAATTTTATTTATTTGTATAGATTTGTAACACGATATGTGTTACAAAAATCCAACTTGCTGAACTCACAAATCAATCAATGTGCATGACCTTGTTTTTCCTAAAACAGCATTGTAAACTACAGATAGTGTAATCCACGAAGACGCGCCCCACTATTTTTTGGTCGAGGGGGCCGCGGGGTGTGGGGAGTATGATCCGTGCTGACTTATTCATTGAAGTGTGCGTGCGCACTCATAGGCAATTCGTACGTATCGACAGCACTACAACACTAGCGAAAGGATCCACACTTGCACTGTAAGCGATTAGGAAAAAGAGTGGGGCGCGTCTTCGTGGATTGCACTATCTATACAACGATTTAATAAACACTAATTTTACTAACAATTTTCTTTTCTTTTCCAGTTCACATTATTTGCAGTCATCCTGGTAGTTTTAGTGTCGACTGGTACTGCACAGTTCGTTGTTCATTATGGCGGACCTGGTCTTGGTGGACCCGGCTATGGCAGCTTCAGTCCTGGATTGGGAGGAGGCTTTAACCGGCCAGGTGGCTTCGGAGGATACCGGCCAGGTGGCTTCGGAGGATACCGGCCAGGTGGCTTCGGAGGATACCGTCCAGGATTTGGCGGCTATAGGCCCGGCTACGGACAAGGATATGGCCAAGTCTTTGGCCTTTTCCGATGATCCTAAAGTTACCCATTAGACAGCAATTACGAAACTAGAATTGTGTGATAAATACTTTTGCAACTTAATTTATTAAAAAAACTAGTTTTAGTTATTTTTTTCCTTAATTTTTTGTGTGCAGTGAACAAAACATGTGCTCGTTGACTGACACAAAAATCTAGTGTAGTAGATACTCTAGATGAAGCAATACCAGGAACTCTTAGTTCATTAGATATCACTAATTATTGTTTATTGGCTACGGATTAGTCATTTGATCGAAAGTTGCGCGTGCGTTACTCATAAATTGAGACATAAGCTGAAGGAAGATGCTGCCAAAATACAAAGCTACTTTGGAGCCTCTGATCAAGGAATTATCATTTATTACAATGTCATTTTTTGGTGGTTCCGGTTTTATACTATTCGTTTCTAATGGGGGTGCAGCTTTTTCTTCGACAGCAAGGGTAGATGGAATAGATTGCATGGAATTCATATATTCTCTCACTGGCTCAGCTCGTGATACATCAGTAAAACGGCCAGAAAGTGGTGGTATAACCAAATTTGAAGATATAGGTGGAAGACCTCCTTCCATACGTATAGGTGGAGGTTGTAATAACACATCACTAGGTTTTGGTTTGTTTGAAGGTATACTGACCACCTCAGGAGTTCTAGATGATGGCGGCACATTACTAAAAACAGGATGAGGCACGGGCGTTACAATTACACTTAAAGGCATAGGTGGAGTTGCCAGTGAAGAAACTATAGGAGGTCCGGGAGAAATTAACTGAGGTTGTATCGGGGAAACTAGAGGTTCACGTGAAGATATTAGCAATGGTATTACAGATCTAGGACTTTGATGAGGTAGAGTTATAAAAGGAGTTGTACGCAAATGTTCAGTCTCCTCAACGTGTTCAAATACTGGTGCAGCAGGGCGGGGTTCAGGCACTCCGGAGAAAAGTGGCACGATGGGTGCTGCTTGACCAACTGGTACAACACCACTACCAGAATTTCTCTTCTGTAGTGAATGCTTTCTTCCAAACACTCCAAATGGCGACCATTTCTCCTTTATAAAGGTTATCGGATTCCTTGGTAGAGGTTTGAAGTTGATTTCGAAACCTCTTTGGAAACTTATACCTTGGAACAATGGTTTTCCGTTTGTTTCAAGCCACAGTACAGCCGCGATTAATAATATAATCTGGGGACCAGAATGATAAGATTAAAGTCCAACTAAAAAAAGCACTGCTTAGATTTAGATCACAACACTACACAAAAATATACCTGAAGAAACTTCGTCATGCTGCAAAAGAAGCCACAATAGAAATCAAAAGAAAATCATAGAGTTGGCTTTAAATAATATTTATATGGACAATGAACGTTCATTCATAATTTATTGGTAATTAATCCGACCTTTCTTACTAAGCACGCTATGAAATTACACTTCTCAAGGTTTGCATTGTCTTCATATTTTCAATGTCGATTTTCTATAGATTTTTAATCTTTGCTATTATATTCATAACTAGCGACCCGTCCCTGTTTCGCACGTTTTTTACGACTTATTAAAAAATAAATATTTCTGTATCATATGAAAATATTTACTTTATATACATTAAAATTCCTATAAACAATATATAATACAACTAACTATTCACACTAGGTATCATTTAAAAGACTAACTATATACAAATAAATACAAAAATAAAATCAAAATCCATTTATTCAACTAGGCTGAGAATTAGCACTTTTCGAAAGTCATAAATTACATAAGACAGTCCCCAAAAACGTCCACCCTTCATATAAAACGACATAAAATTCGTCCGCATCACTGGCATCGAGAAACGTGCCCAGAATACTGGCAGCATTGCCACTTTATTATTTTTTAGTATAATATTAATGTATTTTAAACTTAAACCATTCGAAATAAATTCTAGAAATTATGGTGACAACCGCATCAAAATAAGTTGCAGAGTTTAGAAGAACAACACAGAGACAGACACGAAACGCGACTTTAATTCACAATAGACTAGCGGCCCGTCCCTGCTTCGTACGGTTATTACGACTTGACAAAACATAAAGAAGAAACAACATTAAGATTGGTTTATTATATCTAAATCAAATATTAATTATTATAATAATAATATAATAACAATAGTTAATTGCGCTGTATGGTGCCGGACATAAAGAACAGCACCATCCTATTTCTTCCCGTGGGTGTCGTAAAAGGCAACTTACTAGAGAATGGGCAGCAGCATTCTCTATGCATTTTAACATCATTCTGCGATCGCTAACCCACCTGCCAAACGTGGCAATAATGGCAAACCCCGCCTTGGGGTAGGCCTATGTCCAGCAGTGGACGTCTTTCGGCTGATTCTCTCAATGATGTTGAAACCCGCATCAAAATCCGTTTCATAGTTTAGAACTTTAGAAGAATAAAGCGGTCACATAGACAGACACGAAAAGCGACTTCAATTTATAATAATACTAGCTTTTGCTCGCGGCTTCGCCCGCATGGAGGCCGAAAAAAAAATCTCTTCAACACAGTACTAAAGTTTCTATAATAATATAATTCAATCATGATTCGAAAGACACGTGGCGCCATCTATTATCATAAAAATGTTATTGTTTTTTCCTCGGGAATAGTACTTTTTCGGGGTGAAAGGACCCTATGTCCGTTTGTGTACACCTAACAACGTATAATTATGCAAAATCGGTTCAGTGGTTTAGGCGTGAAAAGGTAAAAAACAAACAAACAAACTTACTTTGGCATTTATAATAATAGTTAGGAAGTTAGGATAGGATGTATAGATATAGTTATAGATGTAGAAGATGTTATGATCCTGTCCTGACTGACTAAAGGTGATGATTAACTTAGCAATTTCCTGAAGAATAAGTTAACACATTAGGCGTGGTACACACTTGTTCAGGTCGGCAAGTTTTTTGAATTCAGCAGTATTTGTTGAACAACAAAGCCGACCCGAAGCGATATTCGTTGTTGCCGCGCGGCTGTGAGGATCGGTCAAACCGGTTCGAACAAATTGCGGACCAGACTCCGGACACGAACATGGACAGATACTGCAGTAGTATTTGTATGGAGGTGTCCCAGTTCCATCATCCGGTGGAGCCACAGAGCCACATCCGGTGGGGCGCATGGAGACGTCTCGGCGGCCACAGCGCGACAATATATTAAACAATTGTGTCAGACTCAACTTGTGTCAGACTTTATTAATCATAGGTGACCGTAACAAGAATGTATTTACAAATTTCTTACAAATTCAATACAACTCTCTAAGTTCACATTACTCTATTGAATGACTATTTCATGAAATCATGACATTTGAGGCTAGTTTATGATGATGATAATTCTGTTAATCTAATACATATTTTTTCGCGAATCATATTTTGATCAACATACAACCTGACACAGACCTGCAAATTGCAAAAAACATATAAGAAATTGAACTTAGCCAGCGAAGTTGTTGTTTCTGTTAATGCACCCTTGTGCATTAACAGAAACAGGATTGATTAGCACGTTTTTTAGGGTTCCGTACCCAAAGGGTAAAACGGGAACCCTATTACTAAGGCTCCGCCGTCTATCTGTCTGTCACCAAGCTGTATCTCATGAACCGTGATAGTTAGACAGTTGAAATTTTCACAGATGATGTATTTCTGTTGCCGTTATCTTGAAACTTTCACAGATATAGATATAATATATTTCTGTTGCTGCTATAACAACAAATACACAAAAACAGAATTAAATAAATATTTAAGGGGGCTCCCATACAACAAACGTGATTTTTTTTGCCATTTTTATAGATAATGGTACGGAACCCTTCGTGCGCGAGTCCGACTCGCACTTGGCCGGTTTTTTTGTGTATATTCTTGCTGAATGTATTTTTTTTTTATCATCTGTAAGTTTATGCAGGTCAAAATATAAAAAAATAAAGAAGGGCCTTATAAGGATGTTTTCCTGTAGCTACAACGGTGGAACATGCCCGTCCGAATATCCACCCTGTATATTACAAAAGTACCTACATTTTATTTCTCAAAATAAAATCACCGATATTGAAGTACTCAAATATGGCGAGGGGGGTGATGGCTGATCTTTGCGTTATGCTCGTGAACGGGTGCTGCTTGTGGTGACTGGTCGTCTTGCTGACCATGGTTTTATTATTGTTATTAATGATTAACTGTTTTTTATTTTACTACGATGGTGCTAGTTTATCATTTTTGACTTCGAGTTGCAGCTATAGCTTTGTGTGGGCGGGCACGCCCATTATGCCTGAAGGCTTTTATTTAGGTACGTTCTGTTTACGTTATTTCTGCTTGAGTATAGTTTTCGACGATTTTTATGTTTTTTTTTGGTATAGTGGCGTGTGCTAGCTAACATAAGGCAAATAATCTAATGTTGTGTTGCGTAATGCAAATTCTTTTACATTTTATTGTATAGATTCAAGTTTTATATCTGAACAGACAGCTGTGCTGCTGGGGAGTTTGTTGCGCCACTTCTTCTTCCCAGCTAAAGCACTAGGAAGTGGTGAAGGGTGGGCGTTTTTGGGGGACTGTCTTATGTAATTTTTGACGTTCGAAAAGTGCTGATTCTCAGCCTAGTTTGAATAAATGACTTTTGATTTTGATTTTGATTTTGAAGTAAAGATCCTTACATAAATCATATTGCAATTTGATCCAAATACTAGTTTTTCGCAGTTTCTACATAGCTCCTTATTATACAGGGTCAAATTGAATTAGCTAGCGAAACTTCACACGCGTGCTTACATGTACTTAGAGAAGCCACGATGCAAAAAAATCCTTTTTCGAGAACAAACTACAACAACAACAACTCAACTTTTTGGGATAACACCATAATGTACACTTTAGTTTGCAAATCAATCTTTGACTTTGACTTCTTTAAAAAATATCAAGTCGGAACCTTTGCCATAAATCATGAAACCGTTACACAGACCTGATTACTTATTATTGTATGCAGGCGCGACCCTTCCACGCATTAACAGAATAACAATACAAACTAAATGACAATATTAATAGGTTTTCTATATAAGTACTTAGTTAGTATGTGCAGTGAGTGTGTAGAAGATAGAAACCACCTTATTACGTGTGCATGAAAGTCGTTCTAAGTGGTAGGGATTCAGTGAACCTGAGCACCAGTGAGACAGTTGTCCGTCTGGCGTTAATGGTTCGCCATCCTTTTTAAATTAGTACTTTATTTTGGCTATTTTCGTAAAAAATATATACCCTAAAAATAAATTATATAATATACCCTATGGAAATCTATTGAATAAAATAAGTGAGTGCAATTAAAAACTTAAGTGAAAGACAACGAAAACTTATAGTTGGGTTTATAAGGTGACTTTCAGGATCACATTCAAAAAGGTACGTTCGTTTCAGTTATGTATTACTGATTCCGTTATATATTATACCATCCCATAGAAAAAAAACCGGCCAAATGCATGCAGGCCACACACAATGAAGGGTTCGGTAGTTGGGATAAATTTATCCCAAGAATAAACTAAAGTAAGTAGTTGAAAGAATGTTCTCCCATACATCGATATAGGTCACGGTCAATTCTCCAACTATAAATTAACGACGATGTGATGAAACTGCAAATTAACGACTTTCGGACTTTTTCTTTTACTTGTGCTGTGAGACCTTGCTTCTTGCCAAATTTCATGATTTTAGGTCAACGGGTTGTTTGATTTATTTGCCAGTATCAAAATACGTCGCTTAAATGGCCGTATTTTTTAATTGCGTTGACTTAGGAAGCTTGATTTCTTAGAGCTCCAAGAGGACCTTTCGTATTTGATATTAATTTTAATTTGATACCTCCACGTGTTCATGACAAAAAGGGTCTTGACAGACAAACAGACAGGCGGACGGACGGACAACGAAGTTATCCTATTAAGGGTTCTGTTGTTTCCTTTTGAGGTACGGAACCTTAAAAACGTTATTTCACTGCGTTTAAATAAGCCCAGTAACCCTGCTTTCTCTTGTGTAGCTCCAGGCAGCTAGTATTTATGTAAATCCTACGTTAAACCAGTCACTTTATCCATATATAGTTCATAAAAACTAGATTATTTTTGTACCGAAAGAAAGTGTCTCAGTTAAGGGACAAGGGAGGACACTAATCTAATAACATCCCAAACTTTTTTATTTTATTTATTTAACCATTTATATAAACATACAAGAAGAAAGAAACAGAAAACTACATACAAAGGTGATGCTTATTTCTAAAGAAATCTCTTCCAGCATACCTGCATTACATTATGATGTAAAAACGTTGCTGGAAATAACAAAATAATTATATCACAGCCGAATGTTGCGTGTATGCTTAAACAATCCGATTCAACTAAGAACAGGAACGTCAATGACCTCGATCTGTCAACTGAAACTTGAAAAGTACGGCTTGCAAAGAACATTTTGTTGTTATCCGTTTTTTTTAGGGTTCCGTACCCAAAGGGTAAAACGGGAACCCTATTACTAAGGCTCCACCGTCTGTCTGTCTGTCTGTCCGTCTGTCACCAGGCTGAATCTCAAGAACCGTGATAGTTAGACAGTTGAAATTTTCACAGATGATGTATTTCTGTTGCCGCTATAACAACAAATACTAAAAAACAGCATAAAATAAATATTTAAGGGGGGTCCCATACAACAAACGTAATTTTTTTTGCTCGTTTTAGCTCGATATTGATAACGGTAACAGGTAGACGCTTGAAATATTCACAGAATATTTAGTTATATACTCACTTTAAAAATAAATAATTAAATTAAAATAAAACAAATATTTAAGGGGGGCTCCCATACAACAAACGTGAATTTTTTGCAGTTTTTATAGATAATCGTACGGAACCCTTTGTGCGCGAGTCCGACTCGCACTTGGCAGGTTTTTTTTTATATGTTTTTGTCATTCGTATCTCACTGAATGTGCTCCAAAATGAGTAAACGAGACCCTGTTTTTCTAAAATGTCACAATATGGCGCAATGTCATTCCTATTCGCGAAATTCAGCTGTAAAAAAAGTTAACTCTCAAAATAAAAGTAATATAACTCGTGCTAGTATTTACTACTTAGCACTAATATTTGACATAAGTATTTTTGTTTCGATTCACTGATAAACTTTTCGTTCGTGGTATACGTTCTCGAAATGTGTAAATTCGTTAGAAACCACCTATCACTTTTTGAGCAGGATGATAAGGCCCAAAATAAAAAGAAAATAGTACAAAAACCTCTGGTAGTAAGTACCTCGAAGCAGATTAAACTTATGTAACCGAAACTGCTACACCATGGCGGTGAAAATTTATAAAAAACTGCCGGAAAAAATATGTAAAATTAATAACTTATAATTTAATAGAACTTTAAACAATTGGCTTTGTGACAGATGTTTTTATTCAATAGATGATTATTTAAATTTTAAACACACACCGTGAACAGACATGATGTAGGTTATCTATATTTTACGAACACTTGATGAACTGGCTAAACTGTCTAATAAACTAACTTAATATCATATATTTTTTAACGTAATGTGCCTAATTAATATTAACGAAGCAAGATGTAAATTTTATTATGTTTAGGATGACTATGACTAATGACATTGATGTATTACTATAATTAAAAATATATATTAAAAATATTTGCACGACTGTTATCTCGAATATTGTGAGACTAAAAATTTAGTTAGTAAAAATCCAATCTCAATTACTGCATTAGTATTGATTACAATAAATGATTGCTACCACTTACCTCAACGATGGAGCAATCAAACCCATGACAACCCCGGGATACGTTGTTCCTTGACGACTCTTTACAAAAAAAGATTTATGACCAAGAAGTGCCAAGAACACGAATATTATAACGACTCCATCAATTAAGGGTCCACTGCAATAATGATAAATGTCCTCTTTACTTTGTTTTGAGTTATTTGCTTTTCAATTTTATAAACGGTGAAAGAAAACTGAGATGGGTTGTGTTAAAGCACTTGTTTATTAGTTTTATTCCTTTGGCAAACAATTACAATTTGCGCATTTATCATTTTTGTGATCACCTGTGATGTTGAGCATTTTGGCCGTGAATCATATTTAAAAAAATGTATTTATCTCGGGAATAAGTGTCTGACTGACGTATTTACTTTGATTTAAATACATTTTGGACATTCATCATTATTGCAGTGGACCCTTCAAATATTACCGTTTAGAGTAAAACTAGAATACATTTTGCCTCTACATATTCGAAAGTCATGGTGATCAGATCTGCATCGCAATTGCGTCACATACTTTCAATCACAATCCGAAGGATTTTGAAGGGTTTTTGGGTTTTTGGTGGCCGTTTTGCGTGGATGTGACGCTTATTTTCCCTCAACTTGTTCTTTTTGTATTTGTGTTCTTCCTATTCGTCATTTTTATCGCAAATAAACGTATTTTATTTCTTTCTTTCTTTCTTTTTTAAGGAAATTGCATAGCCATGCTTCTTATGTTACACAAATTCCGTCATCTTGACAACGTAAATGACGCAATGAATGTGGAATTGTAAATGTGTTACGCAGTTACCTCGCTGTTTTTATCGTATTTTATTTACGTGTTGATATAATTTCTGAATACTTTCTATTATTGGATACTTAGCCTAGGGTTGTCAGTGAATTAATGGTGAAAATGAGGGATGGAAAAGGTGATACAGTTAGCTGGATTCTACAGATTAAGCGGCAGTGTCCTCCTGAGCTATACCTCAGATTGGACAATGATTTTCGATGTACACTGTCGTTACCTCTAAGAGGCATCAGAGAGGCTATACTCATAAGGGCTCAGTTAAAATTTTCTAACAAGTTTTGGAAATCAGGGGTTCCCAACCCCTGAGGGGATCGGGGTTTCATAAATTAGGTAGGTACACACAACAATAATTCAATTATCTAAACATGATTTATGACTATCTAGCGACCCGCTCCTATATAGTGCGGTTTTTACGACTAGGCAGAACATCGAGAATAATTTATAATATGAAAGTTTATTATTCATGTATTATTCATTTTACGACTAGGCAGAAAATCGAGATTTTTTATAATACGAAAGTTTAATAGAAATTTATTATTAATATCTATGATACAGAGATAGGTAAACCTCAATAACCGAAATTTCCGAAAATTAAAATACCGAAAATTCTTTATATGATGCTGAAAACCGGTTCAAAATCCGTTACGTAATTTAGAAGAACAATGCGGTCACACATAGACACGAAAAGCTAAATTTATATTAATAAGTATGTCTAATAAAATAATTAAAAAAATAAAAATTGAATAGAGTTAGATGGTTTGGTCATGTTGAGAGGATGAGTGAAAGGCGACTAACAAAAGGTATTTTGTTAGTAGTAAGAGTGGAAACGCCGGGAGGCGATGACCTAGGAGGACATAATATAGAGACATAACCTAATTGGTGATGTTCTTCAGAAAGGTCAGGTGCGTAGTATTTGCAACCAGCGCCGGCCATCGTGCGCGTATGACCAGGGGCCCAAGTCTGCTATTTTTGTAAATTCAGTCATTCCAACACGATCCCATTGTCATGCCATTGTCATTTTGCTAAAAGTTCATAATCTGGTAAATTCATAATGGTCGATCATTGGTCGGTCAATGTTCACGTAATATAATTGTGTTAATAGAATGGCATTGTCGTATTGCCATTATTATAAAACCCATTAGTAGAAATTTCATTAATTTGTCATTATGTACGAGATTACCAATATATGCAATTTCTTTCAATGTAGTGTCAGTGGCCGACCATTGGAAAGTCATAATGACGCCATTATAATAGTAGATTACCAAACTTGTCAAAATCAACAATTATGAAATCAATGATCGACCATTCTGACACTATTGTAATAGCAGACTTGAGGCCCGGATGTATGAACGTAGGCGAAGCAAAAGGAGTATGTAAGGAGCGTAGCAGGTGGCGTACTATAGTTTCTGCCTAACCCCATGAGAAGAAGGCGAGAGTTTATGTATGTGCATGTATAATATAGATATAGAAGATTATAAAACAATGGTTAGACCTGCTATCTTGTACTCGTATGGATCAGAATGATGGGCCACAAAAAGGATGAATGAAAGGCAATTACATGCAGCTGAGATGAGAATGCTAAGAGGGATGTGTGTGTGGTGTTACGCGAATGGATAGAATAAGAAATTAGTATATAAGAGGAAGTCTGAAAGTGACACTGGTAGCTGAAAAGTTGTGTGGAAATAGGTTGTCATGTTGTTGTGATGCGGAGGAATGAGGGAAATGTCGCAAGGAAAGTTTTGAGTATGAATGTTGATGGCTATAAGAGTAGGGGAAGACCAAAGAAACGATGGATGGACTGTGTGAAAGATGATATGACTAGAAAGGGAGTGACTACCGAGATGACGACTAATAGAGAAGTAAGGAAGGAAAAGACATATTGCGCCGCCGAGCCAAGGTGCGCGGGAAGGTGCCCCGCGTTATCCGTCACTCCGCGCACCGCGGCGGGACGCATCTTCAGTGGGTGAACCGCCTTAATGTTAAGATATAGAAGATTATCATTAAACATTTGTACTTCACAAACTTTTTCGTAGTAGTGATTGTACAGACGCCAGCACATCAAGCTACTACAATCTGTCAAATTTCTTCAATAGATTTTCAACTTTAACCCTACAGTATAAGGTTCAAGGTTGATTGGGAAAATTTGACAGTTCCGGGTAGCTTGATCTGCTGGAGTCTGTACATAGCTGGTAGCATATATTCTTTTTGTACCTCCAATGTATGGAAATACGTGCACGTTTAACGTTATTGTGGACTGAAATTTATAAGCATCTTCATATATTTCCGTACAATTTACGTCTCTGTATTATCGTGATGCCGGCCGTGACGTAGACGTGAATGTCCACGATAATACCGTCACGTTAGAAATTATAAAAGCGCACATAACCTACGCTAACGAGTTACGACACGTGGAAAAACATCTGTTTTGCTTAATAAATCTAATAACCAGAGTCAACAGATTTCGGCATAGCGTTACGAAATGGACTGGTCCATGCAAATTACAAGAAAGTTCAACAATCAAAAACTTTCGAATGGGTCAATAATAATAAACCAGTTATCTCGGAATATCCCAGTGCCACACATTAAATTGAGGATAATATAACTAGTTGCAATTAACCGAGATTGTTATATAACTAAGCTCAGCCAGTTGTTTGTGATGAACTGACGATAGTCACGCTAATATTATTTTATATTCTAACTAGCGTCTCGCTTGCTTCGCACGGTTTTTACGACTTGACACAACATCGAGATTTTTTTTATTATACTATATGAGAGTTTAATATTGGGAGGGGCTTGTGGCTAAATAAAATAAATAATAATTTAAAAAAAAATGATATACAAGTACTGTGGTATATAAAACGTCATTCCTAGGGTTACGTCCTATAAATTCAAAAGTCAAAGTCAAACCATTTATTTCAAATAGGCACATAAGAGGCACTTTTGAACGTCAAAATTTACAAAAAAAATAGAATTGATTCTAGTTGCCCCTTCCAAAAGGTAGTTTCGTATGGAGAAGAATGGGCAAGAAACTCCACCGGTACTCTTTTAAAAATGTTTTACAATATTTTGTTTGATTACATTAATGCGCCTAATTAATGTACCTAGTTAGGTCGGATTACATTTGTTTCCCAACCAGAGGTTCGACTGGTCCCTGGCTGGGGGTACGCTAACGACTGATGCGCCACCTGCAACTACGAAGTTACAGATGGCACTACTCCTCAGCCATTCATACCCTCGCCACCCACCAAAACTTGGTATTAGAGGATTTTTTATAGAGGTTATCGTCCTCGCGATCTGGGTGGCTAAGCCAAGATCTTCGTCCCGTTCCGAGTCACAAAACATGACCGTGATCTCTTTCCGGATTACGATTTCGACGGGTGCAGTCAGGAGAATCAGTTCCCCGGCTGCCAACTCGTTGGTAGGGTGAGTGTACGTTGCACAACAAGCGCCGCCAATGCTTCTCCACAGTACGTAGAGAAACGTCCTCCTTCGGCCCACATTGGGCCCTTCCTCCACGGACCATGAGGTCCAATCTGCACCCACTCGAACTTTCCTCTGTAAGCAGAGGCCACCGTCCACCCAGGAGGAGCATAACGCTCTCCCTCTCGCAGAAATTCGCTACAAACAATACCCTCTCCGAAAAACTCCCGACGCCCGACGACTGCTCTTCCCCTCGAACATATCCATAAGAGATGGAGATCAGCCTGGCCGGATGAATGCAACACTTAATCACAAAAACCATACAAAAGTAGGACAGTTTTGTCACTGCATACATTCGTATTTGCAATTGTTATCTTCAAGTGGTTGCCCACTGGTCGAAATTAGACCCCCTCTACTTACAATCTATATAGTACTTACTAATTCCATGCGTACACTATTTCTATGCTATTACAAAGTACTTACTAATTCCATGCTATTAAAAAGTACTTACTTATTCCATGCTCAAGCTGCCAATTCTGTCACCTTTCTATCTTCAAGTCATGGGGCCCTGGTACTATGTGTGTGTGTGTGTATGTGTCAAACGCATGGTAGCGTGTGTAATGTT
Organism: Tiliacea citrago; assembly: GCA_963921375.1. Taxonomy (NCBI): domain Eukaryota; kingdom Metazoa; phylum Arthropoda; class Insecta; order Lepidoptera; family Noctuidae; genus Tiliacea; species Tiliacea citrago. Next base: position 14,019,057 of record OY992799.1, read on the forward strand.
TATTTTATTGAGAAAGATAATTAAACGTCAGTAAAGCGTATTTTTTTTAAACTTGTTGCGAATATTAGTGATTTTCCATGAATACTTAATTTATTTGAAAAATTCCTTTCAGCCACATGAAAAAAAAAATCACTTTCCAAATCGCCAATAATTTAGTTTAAATTCTTTTTCTTTTTCCCGCAAACAATGAACAAAATTGATCAAAATCAGTCGATTCGTGCACGGCCACTTAAAAATGATTCATTATTTTTGAAAGTGCTTTTACGTATTCATTTCACATAGGGAGACCACTTTCCCTATTTTGGTATTTCGGTTCTGTACTTTATTTTGTTCTTTTGTAATTTATTAAAACAACCCAAACAGTAAACAAATAGTAGGTACCTACATCTTATTATCTCCTCTACTATTTTCGATTTTCGAATAAATAGGTAGTCAAGGTCAATTTCGCAAAAGCCAAATTAGAAAAAAAAAATAAACTATTTTTTTAATAATAATAATTTTCGTCAACTGTAGAGTGCTACAAGGGAACTTTTGATGCCTACACATTGAGTGGGGTTCGTTGTTGGCAAAAATTTGTGAAATTGTCTCAGAAATCGACTAGCTTAAAAAAAATACAAGCGAGCCTTTAGTCGCTTATGATGTGTAAGGTAACATCTGACATCTCACCTTGATGAATAAGCAACTGAGCAGCGACAGAAATTGATCACAAAATTTAAAAACGTTAAATACTGAAATATTTATTCATTACTAGCATAACATGCTCTTTTTTTTTGGGTGGGAAATTATCAAATAACTTTCACGCTTTCCCGCTCTGGGCGGAGCGGGAAAGCGTGTCAGACTTTCACTGACTAAAACCCACCCATGTTCCTTCAGATGCCTGTATTTGACGTTCAAGAGTGCCTCATGAGTGCCTATTTGTGAAATAAATAATTTGACTTTGACATGCTATTATAAACTACTTACTAATTCCATGCTATAAAAAGTACTTACTTATTTCGTGCTCAAGCTGTCACTTCCTGTTACACACTTCCGTCCCTTTTCACGAAATCACTCCCACAGAAAGCGAGAGGAAAGATGTTACACATAAACAAAAACAAGATGGCGACGTTAGTTCTGATTTCGGCCACGCACCAAAAGATCTTTGTACCGCCATTGCACAGACGCCAGCACATCAAGCTACTACAATCTGTCAAATATCTTTAAAAGATTTTCAACTTTATCTTTAAAGCTTACGGTTCAAGGTTGATTGGGAAAATTTGACAGTTTCGGGTAGCTTGACCTGCTGGCGCCTATACCTATAACGATAACATCAAAATAACATTAACGATAAACTTATTTTTCTTTGTTTGCAGAACTATGCGGGTCAGAATACTAATAGCAGCTATAACAATTACAATATTATTTACATCTTGCGATGCTTTTCAACATTTATTCCGAAGGAAATCAAGCGTAGCTAATGGACAAAGGAGTATGGCTTCCGCCGTTATGGATTTCATGGACGCGGTGTTCCCGAAAGATGACCACGAATCCAGAATGCTGAAGTGGGTCTTCAATATGCTGACGGACAATGAAAGTATTTTTGGTGGAATGACGGAATTGATGACGATTTAGACATTAGAAGTTCAACGATATTAGTTGAACGACGCGTTGTTTCGGCAACAACTTCGACAGTTGGTTGGAGTTTGACAAGGAACTCGGGTGCAGGGGCTGAATATTTGACTTCTGCACTACAGGACGCGGGCTCACACCCCGCTCGGAACAAACGTTTGTGTTGGCTACAGACGGACAGTTTTGTTTTTGCATCAGATAATCATACAAATAAACTCTGTTACAATATCGAGACTTGCTCACGAGGTTGTTTACATGTGAGCGGCTGTCATTGTGCCGATTTTTGTAACGGCCAACTGACTTGATGGACGAAAGCCTCAATCAACATCTCACGAGGTTCTCGTTAGGATGTTGGATCAAGGGCCTGATTCATAAAGCATTACTGCTCGATACGGCTCACATCGTGAAGAGGTTCCTATCTCTGGAACCCTAAACACCGGTGGCTTGAACCCTACTCCCGACACCGGAGGACCACAATTTTTATATTTTGAAATGATTTTATATTTAAATATTTATAAATGTAGTTTATATGTGTATTTATTTAATGAATAAAGGAAATAATAATAATGTCATTCTAACAATACAGAGTCATGTCTGGATGGGCCTAAGCCTTTTACTTACTTCCCAAAAAATGTACATATAAATCATTAATCACGATTATATTTTAAAATATCAATTAGTTTCTGATTTAAAAATTGTTCATTCATTCATAAATTAAACATGCATTTCAAAATATCAACAATAATTAGAGAAACATAAACAAGAATGAAATATTAAATAAATAAATTTATTTTATGTAACAAATAAATTATCTACATAATGTCTTTTATTCAGTCATTTAATGGCGAAGGCTTCCTTCATCTGTAGGCCATTTCTCTCTATCTTGGACTATGCTAGTCCAGGTGGCGCCGGTCATTGTCACAATATCCTCGCACTACCGTCACTTAGGTCTGGCTCGAGTTCGTGGTACATCGCGAGGGTACTAAAGGTGAACTCTCTCACTCCAACATCCATGTGTAGCTCTGGCAACGTATCTTGCCCATCGCCATTTCAACTTGCAAGCTCCAGTTCCACAGCAGTTATTATTACACATAGTTGTACAGTTTTCATCTGTACATATTTTTCTGATGCGACGCTGCGGTCTGTACGAACGCGCGTCATTTTACTTAAATAGAATATTATTCTTGTTTCACTTAACTAATAGTCAGTGTGAAATAACTAACTATTGAAAAGAAATTAACCAACCGTATCTTTTGTACGAAACTAAGGTGCATTAAACAGGTGAACAACAACATTAAAAACTCTGCAAGTGTACGAACTGTACAGTAGTTGTATGGTTTAAAGTGTCGTGCTATTTCTGACTCTTCTAGTACTCAAACCTCAGTTGGTCTAATAGTTTTTTGTTTTGTTTGTTTTTTTTTTTTAATAAAGTTAGCCGTTTTCTTGCTGACTGTAAACTTTTTTACCACAGGACTAACTGATTCCGCATTACCAATCCTGGTCTCTGTATATTTTGGCTACCGAGATCATAACTACAAACGTAGTATACAGGGAAGTTTAATAAAGAGTAAATGCGGGAAATAAAGTGAATGGTGCTATACATGGGATTGTGACCAACCAGTTGATGACCAAAAAGGCTCGACTGGCTCGACTGGTTAATAACATTAAGCTAGATAATTTAATCACGTTGGGAGGATGAATGAAAAGCGACTAACAAAAGGTATTTACAAGGCAGATCTGAGTGGAAATGCCGGCCACGCCCTAAAAGGACATATAGTTGGGCACGCCAAAATTGTGACGATAAGTCCCTCTTTGAGAAGTGGCTAGTGAGGCGCCACGGTGTCCTCACCTTCCGCCTGACGTAGGTCTTCACCGAACACGGTTGTTTCCAGAGGTTTCTGTTCAGGAAAAGGCGGGCGGAAACGCCCGGGTGTTACCATTGTGTGGATCGCCTGGAGGACACGGTGGAGCATACGGTAGAGTTTTGCTCGGCTTGGGTGGTGAACCACCCAAGTCCTCGTCTCCGTGAGGATACCCTCACGGAGACGATCGGTGGCGGCAATCTCTCGGGTCCGGCCCTGGTCCAGGCCATGGTTCGGAGCGAGAGTGCATAGGAGGCCGTCACCTCCTTCTGCAAGGCAGTAATACTCGCAAAGGAGGAGGCGGAAATCGTGAAGGAGAGTTTAAATTGGCCACTACTCGCCGCAGGAGTCGCCCTGGGCGTCGGGAATTGCAGGCCGATTCCCGGCCACCGCAGGCGTGGGCTTGCGGACGGTGCGCAATGGGTAGCTCGCCATCCAAGAAGGACCAGCGGGCAAACTGCGTAACACACTATCAGTAGGAATCGGTTTCGATTTGACAGTTCAACTAAATTCATTGCGTTATTTACGTTGTTGAGCAGACAAATTTTTCTAACTTAACAAGCAATGGATTAGCAATATACTTCAAAATCATTCCGATTCCGATTAAAACTATGTTACCCAATTATACACGGGTCGACGGCGAGTTGTGTTCCACGCGCGCCTCAACGAGATGTCAGCACAAACTGACGACCCTCCGTTAGGGCCAATGCCTGCAAGGGTTGCGGGTTTGTCTGAAAGGGATACCGTGGCCCTGGCACACAGGCAACTGAAGGAACACGGGTGGGTTTTAGTCAGTAAAAGTCTGACACGCCCTCCCGCTCCGCCCAGAATTAAAAAGTTATTTGATAATTTCCTAACCAAAAAAAAAGGAGAACATATAGTGACCTTATTGATGATGTTATTCAAAAAGATCAGGTGCGTAGTACTTGCAACCAGCGTGCGTGGATGACCAGATTTATGAACGTAAACGAAGCAAAAGGAGAATTTAAGGAGCGTATCAGGTGGTGTTCTATAGTTTCTGCCTACCCCCGTCCCCCATCGGAAGATGGCATGAGTTTATGTATGTATGTATCAGTTGTGCTGCTGTGTATGAGTTTATATATTCCAAGGGATCGTACTACCCGGAATAAAAATAGCAAATCTAAATCTCTCAACGGGTGTTTGAAGTAGAACTCTCAACCTCAGGACGAGATAGGTGCTTCTCTTACGGACAACTGTACGTCGCTTGCTCCCACGTCACCAGTCCTGACTCTCTGTATAATATATTGGCTACTGAGACCAAACGTATAGTACGTTTATAGTTTGCAGAGAAGTTTTATAAAAATGTAGCTGTTATTATATTGTGGTGTCTTACGACTTCCAAGTGGACGAAGTAGTAGCTAGTAATAAATATAATGATATATTATATAATATAATGTATATCATTATTTATTACTCCGACTAATAGTGAATTATGGAACAAAGGGACATGTTGCGCCGACCCCAAATAAGGGGAGGAGAACCATGATGATGGTGTATTCTATTCTATTCTATTCTATGATAATTATAATATAATCTATTTGATATAACATTATATTGAATGAAATCCAACAAATAACGTCATTGAGAAAGGGTAAGGTGGACGAAAATGTAATTATTACCCTCCGAATATATTTCAGCACATTGGGCAATTGAACACTTTTAGAAAATCTGTGACTTTTAGTTCTCAATTTTACCAGGCGCTTAACGCCTGTAAGAAAAAGATACGCAAAATGTATTATTAAGTTAGTTGAGAAATAATATTATTTGCTTAAATCTAGGTATATTGAAACAAATATTGAAATAATAAAAGTGCTCTCGTGCACTCAAGCTGTTTTTTTTTTCTCTTAAATAATCGTGCACAAGTGCAATTAAAACATCTATATTGGCTAAAAATATGAAAACTCTCAACTATATCCTGTAAATGAGTAACTACAATAAAATCTGGCCACTGTTTTTGTCATCCTGTCCTCGATATGGTCGCAGATAGTGTTTACGCTTTTGGACGTAATTGGGGACTTCCAACTTCGCGATCGTTAGGCGGATTGTCCCAAACTGGTGGCCTCCTTGCATTGGTGTATGGCCCATGCTGGTACCCGCACTCTAACCTCCCTCCCCGTAATATACAGCCTCCATGCATTTCAACCACCGTATCCTTACTTTGAGGCCAATTTACATTCTTATTATATCCACAGAGTACTCTGTCATCCACAATTTTACAACGTTTGCTATCAAAGTCGTACGGGCAGCAGCGTCTTTGGTTTTTGGGTCCATTTAACGGAACACTGGATGTACCTTGTGCCGGGATAGCGTCGCCCTTAATTTTTTTTTTCACGCCATATAAGTTCATTTTCCTATCGCGAAGTGGATCATCTTCTGTGCTGTCTACATAGTCATAATTACCATTGCAGTTCTTTGCGGCAACCGCAATTATTATTGAGGCGGCAAATATCTGTAACAGCGAACGAATACATTCATTTAAACTTGCGGTGCCGGGCGTAAAGACTACACCATCCCATTTCTTCCCGTGGGTGTCGTAAAAGGCGACTAAGGGACTTACTAGAGAATGGGTAGTAGCGTTCTCTATGCATTTTAACACCATACTGCGATCGCCAACCCGCCTGCCAAGCGTGGCAATTATGGCAACGCCCCCCCCCCCCCTCCCGATTTATGCGAGGCGATTATGGCAAACACCCCCCTTTTGACGTCTTTTGACTGAAATGATCATGAAACTTCTGGTGCGTTCCAATATCGCATAGTCATCCTTTTTTGGCAACCGTTGACGAGTTTGGGTAAATCATAAAGTGTCGAAGAACCTAGATCTAAACTAACATTACACCAGTGCCTGTATGAGAGATTGAGCTGCACGATTTTCTGACAAATGCTTGCAGTGATTGGGCAGGTCCACTAAAATTTGTGTGGTTATTTGCTCAAAATACCATTTTAGACACGAATCTACATGGTCCTCACATGATCTGACCAAGATTATGTCTGGACTTTAAAAAAGACTGACGCCTGAGTTGGTTTGCCATTTCTTCTCAGGGGTAGTCAGATAGGAAATGTCGACTCAATCTAGCTTATTTAAAAAAAAATAATATGACGTGTAAAAGTGATTCCGCTATCCTATTTACAGAATAAACGATTTAATTTCATTTATGTGTCAACTTAAGGCTCGTTAAGACACGCGATATCGCGGGCATGACAAGGCACGACATGTGGAATATTAACTGGTCGCCATAGCTTGAGTTCTTGAAAAGAAAGTTCTTTTCCTAAAGGACGATGGGAACTGGCGTCCACAAAATTGAAACTGAGTCAACAGACTTGACATATATCTCATTTATATCAAGGTCTTGGCTTACTGGTCATTCTTTACAATGGCGACGACCGTCAGAAACATGGAGTTTTCAGGGAAAAGAAGGAAATTTAATGGTACTACTGTAGTACAAAATATGTTTGATTATGAAAAAATAAGTGAATATCGTTTTGGTGTTTACTTAAATAAGATAATTCATATTGTATTTATTTTCCATGACATAACATATTCAGGCTTGTTTTCGTTAGAAAATAATGAAACTGATAGGTGATTTTTTCATAAAACACCATATATTAGATTGGGGAAAAAGTCTTTTCGCATTATAGTATGTATGAACTTGTAATAAAATCTCTTTGGCTATACTATTTGTATCTAGCTGGTTTTGGTATCATTGAAAGTTTAAATTTTAAAAAACATAATTCCAAATTTAAATTAGGAAAATGTGTGATTTTCATTTGTTTTTCGTACTGTCAAGATGAGTGAATCTAATGAAGAAATTCGATACATTTTAAAATTTTACTACAAAAAAGGTAAAAATGCAACGCAAGCCGCGAAAAAAATTTGCGATGTTTATGGACCTAGTGCAGTGTCTGTGAGAGTAGCACAAATTTGGTTTAAGCGTTTTCAATCCGGAAATTTTGATGTCAAAGATGCACGTCGCTCTGGTCGCCCTATTACGGATAAAATGGATGGCATTTTTGAAAAAGTGGAGCAAGATCGGCATATCAGTAGTTACGACGTAGCTGAAGAACTGGGAATTGACCACAAAACAGTTTTGGCACATTTGACAAAAACTGGGTACACAAAAATGCTCAATATTTGGGTACCTCACGAGCTCACTGAAAGAAACCTAATGAACCGTGTACTCATTTGTGATTCTTTATTACGACGTAATGAAACCGAACGGTGGATCACGTACGACAAGAACGTGCTGAAAAAGGTCGTGGTCAAAGGCCGGTCAGGCTTCACAGACGACGAGTTAACTCGGGTTAACTCGCAACAAGGTGATGCTGTGTGTGTGGTGGGATTGGAAGGGCATTATTCATTATGAGCTGTTACCACCAGGCAGGACCATCTATTCTGAACTCTACTGCGAACAACTGATGAGATTAAAGCAAGAAGTTGAGAGAAAGCGGCCGGAATTAATCAACAGAAGGGGTGTGGTTTTTCATCATGATAACGCTAGACCTCACACATCTTTAGCCACTCAGCAAAAATTAAAAGAGTTTGGCTGGGACGTGTTAATACATCCGCCGTATAGTCCTGACCTTGCACCTTCAGATTTCCACCTGTTTCGGTCTCTTCAGAATTCTTTAGGCAGTGTCAGGTTAACATCACGAGAGGACTGCCAAAACCACTTGTCGCGGTATTTTGATCAGAAGTCCCAAAATTTCTATAGCAATGGGATCATGTCATGTATGACGTCACGGTTGGCGCAGTGGTTAAGCGATTGACTGCTGCGCTGCGTGTCGCGGGTTCGATTCCCGCACGGAACAAATATTTGTATGACCTACAAGTAGTTGTTCCGGGTCTGGCTGTTTGTGGCTGTTTGTGCATGTGAGTTTAAATGTTTGTAAACGCACCCACGATACAGGAGAAATTCCTAGTGAGGGGCAACGTTTTTAAAAAAAAAAAAAAATGTCCCTACCTACAAGATGGCAAAAAGTTATTGAACAAAATGGTACCTACATACTTTAGTTAAATGTAAATAAACTATATTAAAAAACGTTTTGAATTTTCTTAAAAAATGCGAAGAAACTTTTTCCCCAACCTATTATTTAAGACTTGAAACAAACGGTTTGTTATTATATAGGCCGTAACGAAATGTATGACACATGAATGAAGTCTGTTGGATCAAAAAAAAATGGGGACGGGGTCCATAGTAGTAGATTGCCCATCGTCCTTTAGCCAAATACAATAATTTGCTTTTAATATTATTTCTATGAGCAGTATTCGGAGTAGGTACATACAAGGAAATCAAATCAATATCATTTCAAATATCAAATATACATCATGATCCAAATCTTTATTAAATAAATAGGTGCCTAATAATATAAAAACGCAAAACGTACAAATAAATAAAACTACAAACTTTGATTATTTATATGGCAAGCAAGATAGAGTGTCGCTCTGCTTAAAAGAACTAAAACCAACGGACCAACTTTGCTATGCTGGTGCATGACAGCTACGTCTTACACTCGCGCCTCATCATTGTGCTGTCATTGTGTTATTCTAGTGTACGTGCATTTTACAACCAACTGTTGGACGCATTTTTTTTTCACGACTTCTCAGCTTTGACTGTCTATCTAGCTAGACATATTTATATATTTGATTACAAACAATTTCAATTGGTAATGTTAAAGTAGACTTTTATACATGAAGCAAAACGGATTCGTAATTTAGAAGACAAAACTACTTAAACCTTCCTGCAAACAATACGGTCATCTAGCTCTACACATCTTGTCACACTATCGAACGGGATCATCGTAGGCTTGGCGCCACGCTCATCGGAGCGATGTCGACGTGTTGACGGACTGTCGCGATCAAATTCTACTTGGCTGTCCACCTGAATACCCTCAACGGGTGGCCTTCTCGGATTAGTATAGGGACCGCGCTGGTAGCCGCATTCTAACCTCCCTCCACGTATTCTGCAGCCCCCGTCCAGTTCAACTGCGGAGTTCTTACTTTTCGGCATCCCTAAATTCTTATTATATCCACAAAGAACTCTGTCATCTAAAACTCTACAAATATTTCTATCAAAGTCGTACGGGCAACAGCCCCTTTGTAGGCTCTGTGATGGATTTGAATCAGTTTGTTGTGGGTTACCGCATCGTCCATCTCTATGTCTAGACGGATCTTGAATGCAATTACCGTTGCAGTGCCTTGCGGTGACCACAAATGTAGTAGCCGCAAATATCTGTAACCGCTAATATCCGTAAATTCGCACGTCTCGTATCTGAAACACAGCAGCGTAGTTCGTCCATAGTATGCTTGGGTATAGTGGTAGATTGTAGTACCTACTTTCCCGCACGGAAGTTTTCTAGAAGCAATTGCTTTTCCCTGTATTTTATTTTTGTCAAGATGAATATAACTCATTAGTCGGAGAATTATCCTACCTGGTAGAGTCCTTAAGGGTTTTCAGTAAGCATATTCAGGTCGAAAACCTGATAACTGAATAGGTGGGGCGTGATGAGAGAACGCTGAAAATGTATTTGGAAAGTTTCAGATAGTAGCCCAGTGCGCAGACTGAAAAACCTTCTGGCCTCGCCTACCAACACCGAAGTACCTATCTAAATATAATTTTCCCGGGATAAAGATGATACAGCATCGATTTTAAAAAGTAAAGAAAATATTGTAGTCATTTACTAACCGTAAATAAAATGTACGAACTGCCGCAAAGTCTTAACATCACCCTTATCTTAAATGCATGCATGTGCATTTCAATCTTTGCCTAACCATAAAGGTACTGGTGACACAAAAACTAATAAATTGTGAAAGGCAAGATTAACGAAACCTATTCGCAAAAACTAAAATAATTTAAAAACGGTTTTTAATTTCCAACAATATTAAGTTAAGCTATAATTCTCAGAGCACGGAATCGCTTCGCACCATCTAGACAGCTGTACAAAAAAAAAATATGCACGCGTAATTTTTTTAAAACACGCGTAAAACATGTGAAATTTCTTAAAAAAAAAAAAAGAGAAGAGAGATTCAGTGTGAGAGACTGAGAGAGTTATATCTTTCTTCTTTCTCATGTGACGAAATGTGCCTAAACGTGACGCGTCCTTGAAATACTCTCAATTCTCGTCCAATGTTACTTCAAAAATTCGGTACGCCGAAAGTACGTAGAATGCAACATCGGTCACGGACCATTCCAAGCAGTTCAAGCGTCAGTTTCTATACATCATCGTCACTTGACACGTAGTGCGAGTAAAAGGTAACACGCTTGGTGTGTATGTAGTTTTGACAATCCCGTCTCCGAGCTCTGTGGTAAGAGCAGCGCTGTGGCCTATCGTCTTGAAAAGAAGAAGGGCCAATTTCACAAAACTCTGTTATTAATTCATATATTATAATAAATAAATAATAAAAATAAATAAATCCATTTATTTTCAGGCAACACAGGCCCATAGATCCTTACCCCCTGGACCTTAACCTAAACGTACATATTTTTATTGTAAACAAAACGAAACTTGTGTTAATAAAAAGACTTAACGACTATGTTATTAGAAATTCACTTTGCACTAGCTTGACTATGTGATGTCCTGTGGTCCTTGTCCGCGGAAGCGACGGAACACCACATCCTGCGGCCAAAACTCTTCTTCCATGACGAGGGGCAGTTAACAATTAGGTACGCGCACCACAAACGCCTTCAAGTTGACGTTGCAGCGCGACTCCAGCAACTGCACCCTCGGCGTGTACCTCGTCTTCTGGCGCACGTACTCCACGATGTCCTCCGCCTTAGTGGTGTAGAGCAGGCGGGAGATGTATACCGATGTGTTTGGCTTTGCGGCACGCAGGCTCACTTCGGGCCCCGAGGGAGCTTCGCCGCAGCGGTTCCCGTTAATTTGCAATCAGCGCTTCCTCCTTTGCACCGTCACGAGACCTTCATCATTATCAACCCTATTCAGCGCCTTTTCTGGCATAGCCTGTATACTAATCATATTGCGTAAGTAGGTAGATACATCAAAATGCTTAACGGGACATTTAGTAACTGGCAGAGGCGAAATTGGCAGCAGATAATATGTAATAATAATATTATCAAGGCTTCTTTAAGCCTTATAGGCACTTATCTCACTTATTGACAGAATGCCTTACTTTTTATTTATGGAGCCATATTATCGTCGTTTCAGTAACTTGTTAAATAAAGGCTTTAAGCCTTATTAGACACTTATTTCATTTATTGGCAGAAGACTTTACTTCTTATTTAGGGAGCCACATTATCGTACGTTTCCGTAGCTTGTTTTCAATTCCTAACGAATCCATATCTAAAAGACAGATCTACTGCATCAATGTTAATATTCTCTAGAAAAATATTTTTATCTGCAAATATTGACTCCAATGTTCGTTATTTTTGATAGCGTTGATTGGTTCGTTCGCTGAGGGATCGTTGGCTGTTGATTTATAAATCTAGATTTTTCTATTTGTATCCTATCCACATTATAAACTTTCTTTCGTAAAATATTACACTTGGTTTGGTTAAGCAAAGATACATTTATTTTCCATTTCCTTTTTGGGGACAGGAACATGATTACTTTATTTCCTCTAAAAAAAGAAGAAAGAAAAATTAAAAAAGAAGAATTTTAGATTATGTAAGCACGTTTATGTTTCCTGCCAAACATTTCATCTACAAGTATTTCTTTTGACTTGACACATAAGAACAGCATATAATAAATATATTTCTAAAATGAGTAGGTATGCATAAAAGCATTGTTTCGCATCTCCATTTCGACGAAGAATATAATATTAAGCGCCATACATATACATACGCCATAGTAGCCCCAAGCTAATTTTTTAGATAATAAGCCTTAATTTTAGGCCTAATTAGGGTTCCGTACCCAAAGGGTAAAACGGAAACCCTATTACTAAGGGTCCGCCGTCTGTCTGTCTGTCTGTCCGTCTGTCACCAGGCTGTATCTCATGAACTGTGATAGTTAGACAGTTGAAGTTTTCACAGATGATGTATTTCTATTGCCGCTATAACAACACATACTAAAACACAGAATAAAATAAATATTTAAGGGGGCTCCCATAGAACAAACGTGATTTTTTTGCTCGTTTTTGCTCGATATTGATAACGGCAACAGGTAGACGCTTGAAATATTCACAGAATATTTAGTTATATATTCACTTTAAAAATAAATAATTAAATTACAATAAAACAAATATTTAAGGGGGGCTCCCATACAACAAACGTGATTTATTTTGCCATTGTTATAGATAATGGTACGGAACCCTTCGTGCGCGAGTCCGACTCGCACTTGGCCGGTTTTATCTACAAATTAGCTTGGGAAAGTCGACTACAGAACTCTTCTCTTCTAAGATGTTTTTAGTACAGATTAGTAGCAGTCACTTGGAGGGAAGCTAATTCACACCAAACCAAACAAGAATCTTGCGATCAATCTGATGTAGTTAGCCTAAAAGTTTGGAATCAATTTAAGGGATGTCCAGAAAATATAGAGAAATTCCCAGAAAAGAGAAGGCCCAAATGGAGATGGCGGACCCGAGATGTACTCCTTGAATAAACATCCTTAGGCGGTTCACATCACCGGCGATTAACGAGAAACGAGTAGAGTTAGCAACTAAAAACTAATTGACGAGCAAAGAGCAGCGAGTGTACTGATTCGCGTATGTACACACGGCTACACATCAAGCAATACATTTCCAGTATAAGCTGATCTCGCATTGTATAGGATTTCCGTACAATGAGAGGTCAGCGTATACTGGAAATGTATAGCTTGATGTGTAGATGGGTGTACCAAGCACGAGTCTCTTAGCGAGTGTTTTGCCCGCCAAGCGAACATCGCTGAGTACTTCTCTGATAGCTCTTATCGCTGCAACAAGCGAGTACTCGCTGGTGGTGTGAACTGTCAGCGATCAACTATTATGTATCTCTTCTTTTGTACGTTTCTTGAGCGAGAAAATCGTTGACCTAGTCGGTTTCTCGTCGGAGGAGGGACAGGTGATTGGATTATGTCTACACACACAGGAATTAAAGAATAGTAGGGAAATAGGCTTAAAAAGACGCACAACATCATTTTATACATTTTATTTACACTATGATAATAAATATTATCAATACAAAATTGCGAACAAAATTTAAGAAATTAAATATCTACAAATGGCAGCAATTTTAGAACGCTTCTGTTCATAAAAAAGAAGAGTGTATACAGCGGATCTGAGACGTCAAACATACAGAAGCATGCAGCATATTAATTGGCAGGTGTCGCCTGCGGCTTCGCCCGCTTGTAGGTCGGTAATTATCCCCCGGGAACGTACTACCGAGATTAAAAGTATCCTATGTTTTAACCCAGGTAAGGTAAAGGTAACAGACAGACAGAGTTACTTATGCATTTTACTATGGATGCATCTAATCAATAATCTTATTATCCTCGAAAAAAAAACCATGAATATTGCAGTACAGAAACACGATAAACACATCTATGAATACTTCTTTAGTATACCTGAAAAGCCTTTTATAGCTTTCACATCTTCCATCAAATTCTGAATTTTACGTGTAGACGAAATGAATGAGAGTTTTATGTAAGAAAGCCCTCTATTTTTCTTCTGCGCTTCCTCATATTGTTTGATAAAATTCTCAATACGCTCTTTTGTGAGTTTATTCGGATCAAGCAAAGTTTTGACCAGATTCTTATAAGAACCTTCTCCTTGATTTAACACAGTGATCACTTCCTCTAATTTTTTTGCCTGGGATTCAGTCATGTTAAATTTCTTCTTTAAAATCTTAGCATTCTTTTGTGCTTCTTCAACATTTATTTTTCTGCTTCCTTCATCGTACTGTTTAATCATTTTATTTAATCGGTCCTTATCAAGTGACTTAACATCAAATTTCGATTTATGAGATAAACCTGGTAATGACAGTTTTCCTCGTTTATAATCTGCAACCATCCCTTCTAGTACTTTCGCTCTAGATCCAGTAATAGAAAATCGTTTTTTTAATGCTTTTGCATCCAAACCTTCAATCAATTCAATATCTTTGATATTTAATTTGGATTTTTTAATTTTATTCCTAAATATTGTTGTGACTGAAGGGCTAGGCGCAATTTCTTTAGGCTTCTTCTTAAATACGCCTTTAAACCATCGCTTGAAACTGAGTTTACCCTTTTTTTTCACTCCAGTTTTTCGATTGCCTGAAGTTTAGGAATGTGGTCGGTAAAGAAGACATTATATTTACTACAGTTTTAGTCAGTATAGAAGGAAACATTTGTTGACACATTACGTGTACTATGGGTACTCATAAATAGTATGAATTAGTATGAATATGAATGTGGATGGCTATAAGAGTAGGGAAAGACCAAAAAAACGATGGATGGACTGTGCGAAAGATGGCATGGCTAGAAAAGGGGTGACTACCGAGATGACGACTAATAGGGAAGTATGGAAGAAAAAAACATGTTACGCCGATCCCAAATATATTGGGATAAGGGCAGGAGAATGATGATGAAGGGTGTAACAGTACATAAATACTACAATATCTAATACTTGTCGCGTTACAAGCGTTGTGATTATAACAAAATGAGGGATAACGGTCTTCTTTCACATTGTGGTTATAAATGGATATTGTTAAAAAGCCTATGTTTCAGCAGTATATAAATATAATTTGAAGCGTAGAAATTATGATTTTGACTGAGATAGTTACCTCCTCCTTTAAATAAATGTACTCTGTGGTTAACTCGATTGAATAAACGTTTGAACATTTCATTGGGTTTTCGTAACAGGAATTATTGTGAAAATTTACAGCATACGATGACAGGTTGACTACATTCTTACGTATTTTTTGTATTATGGTAGGAGGTAACACGGAAGTAACGAAGTTTACAATACTCTTTCTGTAAGCTTTTCTTTCAACAGTTTTAATGACAATTATTATAATATTTTGTAATTAAAAGCTGTTTTAAGCAAATAATATCAGGCAACTGTCATTTTGACATTTGAACGAAACATGAAAATTTACGTTCAAAAACAAAAATAATTTGTACAAAGCAGGAAAACAAAAATTCGGTACGATTCAAGTTTTATTAAACATGTTAATTGCATAAAGTAATATTTAGTTGACTTTTGAAATACTGTTTTTACTTAAAAAGCCACGTTACGGTACGCTTCAGTATTTTGTTATCGATTCCCAATGCGTCTAGATCTATTAGACTGAGGTCAAACTTATCAATATTAATGTTTTCTAATATGATATCGTTTTCAGC
Source organism: Tiliacea citrago (assembly GCA_963921375.1). Taxonomy (NCBI): domain Eukaryota; kingdom Metazoa; phylum Arthropoda; class Insecta; order Lepidoptera; family Noctuidae; genus Tiliacea; species Tiliacea citrago. Next base: position 14,034,794 of record OY992799.1, read on the forward strand.
TAGAAATTGGCTCCAATGTTTACTACGTTTTATAGAAGCCTTTGCCAATTTCCAGACTCGTCTCCTCACCGCACATTTGATTGCTCTCTTCCCGGCACGGTAACTGCTAAAACTTTCTTTTCTGGTTTGTGTCACTTTCCGTGAGTTGGAGTTTAATCTTTTTAGCTGTTTATTATTACATTTCTTAATTACAGATATAATATAGTTTTTCGTCTCAGAATTTGTTGCCTGTATTTGGCTATTGAACTTATCGTGATCTAAAAGAAACACATCCCGACTCAGTATTTGCCAAATCTTAGTAGTTAGTCGGTTTTCTAGGTTTTTTGTTTTATAAGAAAAGCTCTTCGTGTTTTCTTGGCTGCATTGACTTTCGTCGAAAGGTCTCTCCTCACTTCTTCTTCTTCGTTTCTCGTCACTCTTTTGTTTCTCTTCACTCCTTTGTTTTTCTTCAATTCTTTGTTTCTCCTGAATTCTTTGTCTCAAGTTACTTGGTTTCCCTTGATTCTTTATTTGTGGATTGTTAGGTTCTCTTCTTTTTAGTAATTTTTTAATTTGATCCTGGTTCTTTGCCTTGTCGGATTGGCTATGATGTTTTTTATCAAATGCTTTAGATTTGTCTGTCTTTCTTTTTTTCATAAAGCTAGGATTTACTACTTCCGCTTTTTCAATATTATAAACCCTCTTTAGGGCTAATCCACTTTCCATTCGGATTGCATTCAATTCATTTTCATTTTTAAGCGAATTTTGTGAATCAAAATATTGTTTTTTTCTTATAGAAGGTAGCGATTTTTCTCGGCGTTTTCTTAGGATCTGTCAACAAAATGTAAGGTTTCACCATTTATAATTCCTTTATTCAGTAATTTGAACAAATAAATTGCTAAACTATCTAAGTGCCAGTTAATAAACATATAAAGTTATACACTCGCGAGCAATAAACTGGAATCACTTCATCGTCCGCTGCTCGAAACAAATTTTTACAACTTCTATGTAATGAACTATAGATTGTGGCATATCATTTGAAAGGCAATTTTGTTAGCTTTCAACTTCTTTCAATATCATAACCAAAGATTATTCACCTTATGTCATGGAACGTAAAACAAAAAACATCAATTTTTAAAACAAAACACCATATTGTTTGATAATCCTGAAACCCTATAAAAAGGGGGCGTTTATGAAAACTGATCATCAGTCCAATATTTCATGTCACTGGGAATACTGATGCTAAAAGAAAATAGAAATCACACCTGTAGAAGTCGCTCAAGTCGTCATCCTAATCCAGCAGGGATTGTCTCAGCGTACTATCGCTCGACAGCTTCATTTGAGCCAGTCTTGTGTCTCGAAGGTATACAAGAGATTCAGGGAAACTGGAAACTTAGTACGGAGACCGGATCTGGATGACAGCGATGCATTTTGGTGAGAGATGACCGATTTATTGTCACCTCTTCTCTCCGAAATCGACAACTGACCGGTGCGGCGTGGACGTCCAGCAGCAGCTCAGAGAAGTTTGAGGGAGGGCTGTCAGCGAGTGGACAGTGAGGCGAAGACTCAAAAAAGCGAACTTGACCCCGAAATGGCCAGCCACGGGACCTAAATTGTCTCCAGCCCACCGACAAGCCAGGCTTCAGTTTGCTCGCGATCACTTAGATTGGGATATCGAGCAATGGAGGCGAGTCCTCTTCTCCGACCGTCGACAAAGAGTCTATAGGAGACCGGGGGACCGATTTGCACAATGTTGTTTTGCGGAAACGTTGGCATACGGGGGTGGGTCCTGCATGATGTGGGCGGGGGGGATATCTATTGAAGGAAAAACGGAGTTGATATTCGTACCTGGTGGAGTTCGGGGAGGGCGGCTAACAGAAAGATACTCCAACGACATTCTGCTAGGCCATGTGCTCCCCGGTTTATTGGCGAAGATTTCCTGCTAATGCACGATAATGCCCGCTGCCACACCGCTGCAGTGACTAGACAGTACTTTGTAGAAGTCAGGATTCCCACACAAGACTGGTCAGCCCTCAGCCCTGACTTAAATCCGATTTAACATATATGCGACGAGCAGAAAAGGCGGCTACAAGGAAGATGTCCAGCTCCGGCGTCAATAGAAGACCTGAAAACTGCTTTAGTCGAAGAGTGGCAGGAAACCCCACAGAATTCCATCAGGAAACTCATTCGGTTAATGAAAAACCGTTTACAGGCATGCATTAGGGCCAGGGGCCAGGGGGGGGGGGACATAAAATATTAAGGAGTAAATAACATACATTGTAAATAAAAAAAATACCTTTTCATAATACTTCCTATTCATTTAGACGTCTAACTTCGACCTATTGTAATAATTCTCTAAAGGAGAATGGCAGAGGTTCATAGAACGCTGGCATCAAACTTTTTTGGTTTCTACAGAAATAAAAGTGGCATGGTTTGATAGGATATATTATGAGCTATTATTAAAAAATATATAAAAAATAATACCAATGGGGTTAAAGAGAAATCTCATTTTTTGTAAAAGTGAGGTTATTTGCATCAATGTTAGTACTTTATTTGGTTATTTCACCTCTATTACTATTTTAACGCTTATATGTTTATTGTATGCATAACTTATAGCTAATTATTCTTTATAAAGACTTGAAAATGATAACTACTTGTTGAAGTTTGTTTAGTTCAATGATTTACCCAATGATCATAAACCAAATGACAGTTTAAGTGTACTCTGTCAGTTTTAATTAAACTCAGTAGTCACAGAAAACCCAGGAGACTTTAGAGACTCACTTATCGGAATCTAAGCATAAAATATTATTATGACCTAAGGATGACAGGATTTTTATAGGTACAATAAAAAATGTAATCATTATATTTTATTCATGCTCATCATCATATATTACCAATATATTATCTAAGAAAGGTGCAGGGGGAGACAGACTATCTAAATGACGTGCCCATGCCAAATATCAGATGATTGACATGATATGGGCACAGCATCCTACTGTTCTTCGTCCAACAATGCAATTACATCGTACTGCAACGATTTGTAGATATTCTACCACCACGCCGCCGCCGCGATTGACATCACGTTGACTCGTTATGATAAACACACAAATAAATAAGAGAGATGATCGTACACTATCGTAAGCAATATCAGTGTCCAAGATAAAGCGCCAAGGTTTGTCGTAAAAGTAGGAAACGTCGAGGTCCAAGTATCGGAACGGTTGTTCAGAAAGGTAGGAGTCTTCGAAATACAAAGGCAAGCCAGGTCGTTGTAAAAATCCACGTAAGCGAGAGCACAAAATATTCACACCAGCACAAAACTCAGTAACGAGCGAGCGAATGTGACATGTGATGTGAACTTGTGAAGTTGTGGCAGTGAAATGTCCGAAATGTCACTTGTCAAAAATTATCCGTTTTGAGTCATATTTATGGGTTTTAGTGTTGCCAATAAACATAAAATCGAAACAATTAGGTTGAAAAAAAAATACATTCGTTTTCTTAGCTTGATCATGTCCTCGTAAACTTTTATTCCATTTTTATTAATTATGCACTAACAATTAAAACATTATGTAAATTAATTTATTTTCTTTTCTAGATTTTTCAGTGAAAACATTATCATTTATAGTATGACAAGGCCAAAAAGCCTTGTATCCATGACCTTAAAAACAAAGACTAGTCCGCTCTGTGTTAAATCAAATCCAGTTACTGACTTCTTGGCGGGAAAGTGAAGCGTCATGTTAGCAGTTTTGTTTTATTTTCTAAAATTTGTGTTTAGCCGAATATTAATGTGTAATAGTGGTGGATTATTAACCATTAAGTGTTCGTGAACCTGCATTAATGTAGGCAAATGAAACAAAACAGTGCAACATCACTTTAAGTTCTCTCAAGAAGTCCGCGCGAGGTTTCAGTAAAGTGCCGCGTCTTTACTTAAACTCAAGGGGAGTGGGGCGGGATATCATCAATCATCTTTATCATGCATTGAGTGGAGTTCATTTCATAATTATATAAATAACTTTGTACTTGCTACCTAATTTGACATGACACTGGCTAAATGCACATCCCGTGCGAAGCCAAAAAAAAAAAATCCAGTTACTTATATTTAACGTGATTTTATCCCCATTGTCAATAATTAAGTTAATCTGGCTATTAATATATAAAAATAATCGCTTTTTTTTAAAGTAGCTTTGAATTCTGTACCCTTCCAAAATTAGTAATGCCAAAAAATGCAATCTCCTTTTGGTAGAAAATTTAATTAATTTTTAAATCTTTTTGATATCATTTGAAAGCTAAAAACCATTCGGGTGACAAACCACAATCCACAGCTCAGCTCATAGAAATTGTAAAAAATTGTTGAGCAACGCGCGATGAAGTGATTCCAGTTTAATGCTCGCGAGTGTATTAAAATCAAGGACCGTACAACCCTGGTTAAGAGTTAAGCCTTTCGAAGGGGTAACCGATTCAATGGGTAACCTTTATCATGATGTAACCCATTGAATGGATTTTATAATAGAAACCCAGTGAAAGGGTTACATGATAACCCATTGAATGGGTTTTATACTTGCCCCAGTGACATGAAAAAATCATAATATTATGTTATTTCGATATCCGCCCAGCACGCGTAGCTTGACCAATTCTATCTCTAGAAACCCAGGGACCATTTCGGTTACCATTTTAGAAAAACCCTATCGAAAACCCTTTCAATGGGTAACCAAAATGGTCCCTGATTAAAATATAAGTTGACTGCAATCTAGAAATTTCTTCTAAAAATAGGGTATATAATAATTCTAAAAATAACTCCATTCCAGCTGCGGGTGTCGTGAAAGGCGGATAATACATTTATAGCAAGGATGAACATGCTGTTCATGCTAAGCGGAGAGATCAGTACCTAGTACACGAGCTTATTACTGCGACCACCTAGGCTACTAATGTACGATTTGCACCGGCCGGCGCACGTCAGACAGCATCAGAGCGCACTTTATAAGTGCGACAGGAAATTGGAGCGTTTAATAAGTAGTTACCTAAATGTCATATTTGCATGGAATTTACACAGCTTGCAACCCAGTTGCATCCACGTATATGCTGCTTTAGCCGGCCGGCTCCTCGCGTACGCGGACGGTTACCGCGTGTGCTCGGGTATCGTTACCGGATAGCACGTTGAATCATCTAAGTTGGTGCTGATCGCGCAAGCGCCCAGGTCCCAGCAGATTTTAGCAGTTGGGCTGATACAATTGGCAGCTGCTGCGTGCGCGCATCCACTGCGATGCGATGCGCGACCGTCCGGTGGAAATCGAACTTAAATCGAAGCAATCAGTAAAATCCTCCCCTAGAACTTATTACCCCTGCACCCTGATAGGGTTTAGTTTCGAATAATCAAAAAATACGTTGTTAAAAAAAGAAAGCAATAAATAAAACAGTTTATTTGCGGTAAACATAACACAAAGAAATAAAAACACAAACATATACACACATAAGTTTGGGGAAAATATGCGTCACATCCACGCAAAACCGCCATCTCTCAGCATAATGCTGCGATCCTATGCGAGATGAGCTGCGCCGCAAAATGTTCTTAACTAACTTTTTACACCTATGTATCCTGCTTATGCGTATGAAGTTTCATTTAAATCGGTTCAGCCATTTCGAAAAACAAGGGCTTGAAAGTTTGTATGAAATGTCGTAGGTACGTCGTAAACGCTCTTAAGAACAAGCGACATTTCTCTGCTCACCGTAATTGGAGCAATAGAGTAACAAAAGCTCAAATTTGTTAGTAACAATATTTCTTAATAACTGTGTTAGTAAACTAAACCTACACACTTAACCTAACTCTGCCCCATAGTTATGAGAATCCCTGCTACAAGCTTAACACCGATGTGGAAAGCTTACAGCAGCGATTCACACACAAGCCGTCCAGTCTGCTCGCGACACACTGCAGTTTAATGTTGGGGCTGGCCCACACCTAGCGCACCAGGGAGGCTCATCTTTTTCGCATCGTAGCGTAGAAGCAATCGACACCAGCTTCAGCAAATATCCCCATTATTTGCAAAACGAGTAAATAAATAATAATGAACATAACTCACTGTTTTTATGGCGGTTCCACATTTCTTGGTATTTGATGATTCGGGACTTGCGACCATGGGCTTTCTATCGTGTTTGAACATTTTAACTGAAATGGTTGTGTGTGTGTGTAAAGACTGGCTGGCTTCTAGGCTATGAATTCATCTTGATGTTGATATTTATGTTGTTAAGTTATCCATGTTGATTTATTTCAACAACATTTTTGATGATTTTCAAGAAATTATTTTAGATGGCTGGCGTTGGCGTTGGATAATACCACAGATAATACCACTATATTTGGCTCAATTTGGCTGGCGTGGCACCTGTGACACAGGACCACAGACTTACCAAAGCTTACCACAGACCTCGCCGTAGGTGAGTTTAAGTTCCTTGACCACAATGACTCCAAGCGGAGGACAGGTCGGACAGGACACAACGTACGTCTAATAACGTCCATAGATATCTGTATAAATCTATGATAGCGTCGTTTTGAATTGAACGGAGAATGGGCTATTTATTTCCATATCCATGTATTATGCGTTATGTGTTAAATGTATAAATAAAAGAATGAGGAAACGTGAGCGACCGTCCTTTGGGTAACTTGATGGATTAGATTACATTACCGGGTGAGTGGGACAGATCTCCCGCTCCCTTTCCGCAGCCTCCTTCTGTGACACGACTGTTTTGCAGAAGGATACCACCGCGTCCCAGAACTCCTCGCTGCCGACCATCGAGTCAACCACAGCTGGCAGTGACAGGTCGCTGCCTACTCCTGAGATGAGGTCACGGTGCGGCCCCTCCCAAACGGCACACTCTGCGTGTGTATCCTCCCGGCAGTCGACGCAGTTGTGACACCGGGCGTCTGGCTCCCTGTTTATGCGACACAGGTAATTTGAAGCAACCGTGCCCTGAGAGCACCTGCGTCACCTGAAACGACAGAGAGCCGAGTCAGCGCTCGAGTACCGGCTGGACCACCCCAATCGTAACGAGGAAGGTAGGGAGTTGCCTAACCCGCCATTCAGGGCAACTTGACTCCGACAACTCGACCCTGACAATTCGACTCAGATAACTTGTGAAAACTCGACCCCAACCAGTCTTGACCTAGTCAGTTCAAGAACGAGTGAATACCGCCGTGGGTATTCAATTTTATTGGGGTCACCAAATTAATGTAAGGTCACGAGCATAAATACCTTACAGTTACGCAAAAAATAAAAATTGCAACTGAGAAAAAATACATAATTATAAAAGTATGGCTTCTATACTACGTTTGTAACACCGTAAAATATGAATCTATCAACACTTTAGAAGAAAATCGCGTTTGAATCTTGCGTGAGTGTAAGGTACCTATTTAAGCTCGTAACTGTACTTAACAAATATTCTATAGAATAAAACAGTCAGTAAAATGTTATGTAAAAATATTTACTTTTAATTCTGCAATAACCAGTTTATTAAATTAATATTAAACATACAAATATACTTAGTAATTAAGGAATCTCGATGTTTTTCAAGTCGTAAACCATGCCGCAGGGGCGTGTAGCTTGTACATTAATATTTAACATAGAAAAAAACAACAATATGCAATTCAACGTTGCAGACCGTACGATGAAACAAGTTTCTGATTATGAACGTAAAATTAAATTAAACAAATCCAATCAATAAACGTATTCTCGCATTTATGGATATACAATGTCAATACCATTACTGGTAAGGTGGTTTTGTGTATACCTCAGTTTTGTGAAGTGTTTGTTTTTCAGTTTTTGCTTAGCACACTACTGTTGAAGGTATAGTGTGAACCTGGATTTTCTCATAAAATTCGACAAGTTGTGTCTCTTTTGAAATATGTAATGCAAAAAACAATCCATAACTACTCAATTGTATTGCAGATATACTGGGTCTTAGCTAAAATGATGTTAGCCGTCGATTCCGCTCCTTTAGGAAATGGTATTTTTGATCCTTTAGTATCCAGTGTCGAGGGATCCGACGGCTACTTATCAAATGAAATGGCATCATCTCTATTACGAAAAGACATATCCCCAGAAGAATTAATTAATATAAGACCATATGATGGTTATATTTTCAATCAAAACAGATGTATACAATTCAACAACAAGATACTGTGTGGCTATGATAAAAATCAAGGAACCCTATTAGATGACTACACAGTGTTAGACATTGGCAATGGGTGTCGATCACGTGGTGATAGAATAGAATGCGGATATAACAATCCAGGATTTTACAAAAATCTCAGACGTCCAGGAGTCGAACATGGTAAACATGGCGAACATAACGAACATGATGAACATAATGCGCTACATAGGGGCAAGCATCACCATTCGGGGTATCACAACCATGGAGGCAATCATCACTATGAGGACAAACACCAAGGTTCCCTTGCAAGACAAGCACCTACACGAACTGCCATGACAACGAATCTAACAACCCAGTCTATTTTATTAAATAGAATCAAAACCGATTATATAGAGAACAAATTGCTAAAAACTGCATTTGATAAACTTATACTGAAAGCTGAAAATACGAGTATAGGAAGTGTAAAAACGACGACAGATTTAATTAAGCTAATAAAATCGAAAACTGACACGGAAATGCCGTTAACTTCTACAACTGCTAAACGAAACATGCGTAAATCAACGCTTGCAACTAAAAGACAAAAGTATAAATCAACAACAAGTAAAGCAACTACAACGACAGCAACTACCGAAATTACAACAACACAAGCTACAAGTTCAGAATCAAACGACATTTCTGATGGTGAAACAACCAGAAGAATCGTAAAACTTGCCCCAGTAAAAAATCCGAAGAGGAGGCGATTAACTGAAAGATTATCGAAATTACCGAAATTAGTAAGTAAATCTATATCAGATGGTACTGATGTTCCACCAATTACTAAAATAAAAAATTTACGAAAGAAAACTAGTAGTGAAGAAAAGTTAACGACAGCTTGTGTGGAGCAGGGTGATAGAGTAGTATGTTATGATTTCAAAACATAGATTTGTATCCATTTGTGTTTAATTGTTTGCGTTCTTTGAATCTTCTTTATTTTGCGTCAGTAGTGACCGTGAGTGTAGTCTCATGATCTGTCATAGTGGTACGTTTTTATTATTTTGTCTATTAAGAACTAAAATTTTATATTTTCACCGGCTCGTACAGACGGCTACACATCAAGCTATAATTTCCAGTATACGCTTACTTCTCACTGTACGGAAATCTTATACAATGCGAGATCAGCTTATACTTGAAACGTATAGCTTGATGTGTAGCCGTGTGTACATATCTATACATACAATAAAATAAAATTGAAGCGTCTGTTTGTAATGTCAAATAACAGCTTTTACTAAATGGATACGAATGTATACAGGGTGGAAACTTTCAGCGGGACAGTAAGGGGAAGTACCTTATCCGTTGCAGCTACGCGAAAATGGTCTTAAGAGACTATCCATAATTTTTTATGGAATTTTGATCCCCATTCACAAATTTTGAAAAAAAATGTACAGTCAGCAGGAAAATGGGCAATTTTCACAAAAACTTTTTTTTTTATGCCAATCGATCCTCTTTCTTATAAGGATCAAAAACCTCTATTTGACTAATTGAGGTTTGAGTACTAGAAAAGTCATAAAACGCAAAAAACTTTTTCCAAAGTTCCGTATATACTTTTTGTCTGTCTGTCTGTTTAATCCGGCTAATCTCCAAAACGGCTGGACCGATTTTGACAGGACTTTTACTGGCAGATAGCTGATGTTATAAGGAGGCTCGAACTCATGCTACTTTTATTTTAGAAAAATCCAGCAGCTAGTGAATATATAAAACTTTTGTTTGCATCATCAAACTAGAATACTTACGTATTTCTATTACTTGTTACACTTCTGCGTACTCCTGCGTAAAATAAAATCACTTTCAAGTGTAACTTCCGTCTTGGTAGCTGTGACTGAATATTCGGCATTTTGGAAAAAATCCCATTAAAAACAAAAAATCGGCCAAGTGCGTGACGCACAATGAAGGGTTCCGTAGATGAGATGCATTTATCCCAAACACAAACTTAACATTGAAGTTGAAAAACATGTTCCCATACATTTCAACTGCAAATATAAGTGTATACGCACAATATTAGAAGATTTACCATTTTATATTAACTACTATATAGTTACATAGTAGACTATATAGTTCTTATAGGTTTTCCTGTAATCTTAAGTAAAGAAAATTTGATGTATTTTTTGAAATTTTCGGCTCATTAGTTTCGGAGATAAGGGGAGGGAATGGTCAATTTTCATCTAGTTTCTTAAATAACTAAGCTTTTTATTTTAAATTTATAATAAAAATATATTTGAGACCTTCTCAACTAGCCCTTTCATGACTCATTTTTTTATTTTTTACATGGTACAGTTTGCAAAACTTTTTTTTTCTTTTCTCATTTCCCCCAAAATTGTCATATTACACGTCCGTGTTTGGATTACAGAAACTCACATCCAAGTTTCAAATTAATCGGTGTAGTAGATTCGGTGAAAATTGGCTGTGACAGACGGACAGACAGACAGACAAACAGACACACGAGTGATCCTATAAGGTTTCCAATTTTTCCTTTTGAGGTACGAAACCCTAAAAAGTATGTTACCTTTCTGGTAATAGCATGTTACCTTTTTGGTAATGCATACGAGTAAATATGGGGATTTACCGCTGTTGAAGGCCATCCGGTCAAAAGGTGATTTTTGTTTACCTTCCTTAAGTTTCAAATGAAACATAATGTATTATGTATATGCAGATTACCCAAAAAACAATACCCATAAAAAAATACCCAAGTTATGGTAATTTTTTGGTCAACGAACTTTATTCCGTGCGTGTCTGTGGTATAACGGAACAAATAGCGATTGCATTCAGACTAAATTGCTAATTGATTATTAGATGATGAAAAAGGAAATACGAAACAAACCGGCAAAGTGTGAGTCGCACAAGAAGGGTTCCGTACCGTATTAAGATCGAGCAAAAAATGCATATATCAGTAGATAATGTACTGATATGTATGATCTTGAAATAATAAGAGGGACTCGTGGGTAAGTAATAACAGCCGCAAAGGTCCATCGATCAAGTTAAGCTACACTAGCCACGGTCGGTCCGACGATGGGTGACCACGCAACATTTCTGTTAATTACTTATGTCATGTAAAAAAATCTCAGTGACGCCAGTAGCACACCTCCGCCGCGAAACCATCACAGCGAAACCGCGGTAGTTCAATTCAACTGGTTCGCGGCATATTCCGCTAGTCGCATTCGATTCGAGTAGCAAAACATGATGACGCAAGCCAGTTGAATTGAACTACTGCGGTTTTGCTGTGATGGTTTCGCGGCGAGGATGTGCTACCAGCGTGAACAGTGCAGTATATGACCACTGAACCATGACGGATCTGTAATACACAAGTAATCCGTGACGTCACTATTCTGCTGGGTTTTGTTTGACCCATCAATTTGAAGTGGCTTAAAATTACTTCAATGCTACCTAGTTCATAACCTAACTTCTTCGTGTCATCGGTTTTTTTACATTATCTTTTTGCTGCACCTAAATCAAAGGTTTCCATCCTCACAAAATTCTATAAATGTATGTAATGTGTACCTACATTTATGGTTATTCCTAGAATAATATGAGTTATTATAGTGACACATTTGAATATACTCGGTACCTATAATTGTGATGATGTCTTTGCTAATGGCGCCTGACTCAAGAAGCGGATTATTATTTACATTATTAAACACACAGTAGCGGGCATTTCCCAAAGATTGAAATTCTGTAGACAAAGCAAACTTAGAGAAATATATGTGATTTTGCGTCCAATCTGATTTCCTGTCCTGATCAGGTATCGCTTGCAACTCAAAAGTTTATTTCGAACCCTGTTCACCTTGAATAATAATAAAAAGACACCGAGGTCGTGAACTTGATACTCCTACTTGAAGGCAAAATAAAGCCCTTTAACGTTTTAATTAACTGTCTTATAAAAAACCGGCCAAGTGCGAGTCGGACTCGCGCAGGAAGGGTTCCGTACCATTATCTATAAAAATGGCAAAAAAATCACGTTTGTTGTATGGGAGCCCTCTTAAATACTTATTTTTTAGTATTTGTTGTTATAGCGGCAACAGGAATACATCATCTGTGAAAATTTCAACTCTCTAACTATCACGGTTCATGAGATACAGCCTGGTGACAGACGGACAGACTGACAGACAGACGGCGGAGCCTTAGTAATAGGGTTCCAGTTTTACCCTTTGGGTACGGAACCCTAAAAACTGGTTAAATTTAATTAATCACGTTTAATATTATATATTTAATTATAAATTAATTGTTATAATAACTTCCTTAATTTAATTTTTTGACTTTAAATCTTTACCCGATTGAAAGTCACATATTTGACTTTGGCTTATTTTTTTACCGTCTTTTTTTTTTCTGTCGCCACTTTTATTAGCCATAGTTAGCCGTAGTCAAGCAACGGCCGAACATTCGGCCGATACTTCGGATTTATGTTCGGAGTAGACCCTGTATATTTCTATTTCGATAGGCGTAAAAACGTCGATGTATAGTCAGACAGAAAAGTGTAAATTTAACGGTTGCACCACAGAGAGTGTAAAATTTAAATAATGTTTGTATAAATAAATCAATAATTAAACAAGTAAGTACTTATCCTTTTTTAATATAGTATACGCTTTGTACTTTGTAGTAAACAAACACAGATTATTGTTAAATATCATTACAATCATATAGCTAGTGGCACGGTGCTATTTATTGAATCTGTCTATATTTATACGTGATTATAATTATTAGGTTAACAATTAGGAACTAACTTCTAAAATATAAAAAAAGCATGATTGACTAAATTATATTTAAGAAATAAACATTAGGTATCTTACATTTTTGAAACGAAATCACTGACTACCAGGATACATTATGTATAATAACAAACTATTAAATATTCTATGTATAATAAATTAATATCACTTTGCCAGACTGTACAAATGGCACTGAATTGGTAGTAAAACATCTGATTCGGTTTGGTATCGGTTCGGGTCAAGTCTAAGCGGGTCGAATGGGCGCGGACCCCTATTTTCACCGGCGCCGCTTTTTGCAATTCCAATTAAATATAATAGTCATGTATTTAATACAATCCCAAATAACCTCCATTTTGATTTCCTAAAAATGTTAAAGGACACACTAATTAATAATTATAATAAATGTGCCTCTTTTTGTGATTTTCAAATATAATTTCAATGTTGGTTTCTTATAATACTAAAAAGCCAAGTAACTGTGACCAACTTGGATATATCGATCATTAGAAGGCCAAAACGTTTTGAGAGTCCCATTTATTAATTTAAATCTAACAAATTATAAAAAAATTGCCATTTATTATATTTAAATCTAAAAAATATTTCATATATAAGAAAAATTCCATTTATTATACACATTTAATTATTTCTTAAAATAACCGGCCAAGTGTTGTCGGACCACACACGATGAAGGGTTTCGTAGTTGGGATAAATTTATCCTAAAAACAAACTTAACATTCTAGTTTTTTTTCCATTCAATTAACTTTCTTTTTTTATAATCTACGTGCTTTATTTAAATTAATATGTACATAAATAACCTACTTAATTAATTAATAAAAATAATAAAATTATATCCTATCTAAAACTATTCACAAATTAAAATATGGCGTCGAAAAATTCGTCCACATCACTGTCGACTGGTAATGTACCCAAGAGACTGGCGGCATTGCCACGTTGTATGGCAATACATTGTAGTTGAAAAACATGTTCTCCCATACATCGATATACGTCACGGTCAATTCTCCAACTGTTTAGGTGCCACCGAGACGCGACGCGACGCGACGTGACGATACTGGAAGAGGCCAGTGATTTCGCGCTGCGCCGCGCGCCGCAGCGAGACGCATCGCAACGTCGCGAGGCGCATAGTAAATCGTTGGCAACACGACGCCTCGCCGCGCAGCGAGAGGGTCTACATTCGCCACGTGCTCCCGCCCCGCCCCGCGTCCACCCGCAGTCTACCATTTGCGACGACGTACGGCTGCGCCGCGCCGCTCTTGCGCGCGTTGCGCGGCTTCTTGAGGCGCAGCGCCGCTCTTACACGCCGCGCGTACCGGCGATTCACCGCTGCGTCGCGATGCTTCGCTTTACGCCGCGAGGCATCACGAGGCGTAGTGCTGCGTGGTGTAACGTATTCTAAATTCTCACAATGAAGTGTGTGTCTTTTCGTGTAGAAAATAAAGTCATATTTTGAGTCGCTCTTTTAAAGTGTGCGCGCAGCGTCGCGTCTCGGTCTGAGCTGACCCTAAATGGAAGTTGGTCGACTATTACTCGTTAACTTGTACAGCCTACTAACTGTGATAGTCTTCCTTTTAATCTCGTTACATGCCAAGATTTTTTTAAGATATCCAAAAATATTTATCAAGTTTTCCTTCACCTTTTACAATGGGTGATAAAGTAACTGAGTACTTAAAAAAAGTCACCTGCTATTAATCTTTTGCACGAAAAAAGTAGAACGAAGAATCTATTGACGGCTCCTGTTGAGAAGGAACATCTATGCCAACGTTGGCCCAACTGTTTTCTCTTCAATAGTGCAGTTTTTTTTATCTTTGTAGGGTTCCGTAGTCAACAATGAATCCTTATAGTTTCGCCATGTCCGTCTGTCTGTCCCCGGCTTAGCTCAGAGACTCTTAGTAGTAAAAAGCTGTAATTTAGCAAGGGTGTACATATAAATCACGCCGACAAAGTGGTACTTCTCTTCTTTCTTATAGTCTTGAATTTTTTTTTGACGGTGCCTTACTTATTGTAAAGTGGGGATGATATTTTTTTTCTCGTCTATCTCATAATGTGGGGTATCATGGGCCGTTCAAAAATATTGCGGGTCTGTGAATACCATTTTTCGAATCAGGAATCCGTTTGCGTAGCTTTAAAGTGCAAATTTTTGTTACAGTCAAGTTTCCTCCTGCCAGCTAAATGGTTATCTACTCACACGTCGCAAAGCAAACGTTCACACACGTATGTCCAGTATATTAAGCTTGGGAACATCATGTCGCCATGTTGGGCATTAGCATTCACGCATACCTACATGATGTACCCGAATAACCTGTCCACTCACTTGTGCACTTAGAAGATGTTACTAAGTCAAAGCACGTGCTATGATCTCGGCCTAAAGAAGAACCGCGACACCTTAACTGCCAGTTTTGGTGTCGCGTCTTAATTTTAAAAGCGTTCATGAATGAAATTACACACTCATTATATGAAACAGTTACAGGGCTTTACTTTGTATGCATTAGTTTTTAGGGTTCCGTACCAAAATGGTAAAAAGGAACCCTTATGGTGAGACTAAGTCTGTATATCTGTATGTCTGTCACAGCTGGATATCTCAAGAACTACTAATGCTATCAACTTGTGTTTGGAATAGTTTTAGATGACGTTTCTATTTTGCAAACAAGAAAGAAATTTTAAAAAATATATCTTTTTTGCAACAGGGCCTGAAAAGGGGTCTTATAATTCTAATGGAGTCTACAAGGACATGTGGGGTATCATAATTATGAAAGAGCGCTGTTTGCACATTCTTTTCATTTTTTTTTAGGCATCAGAGTTTTCGACTTTTGATAAAAAATGTAAAAAAAAATACCGTTCCCCACCCCTTATATCCGATGTTAGCATAGAGAAAAATGTGAAATTATTCTATGTGATAGAAGTTGTAAATATTACAGGAAAAATAAAACGATGTCTCTAAATAGCACAGTTTTTCTGAAATCATCAACATCATATATACGTACGCAACCCTCGGTGCGCGAGTCCGACTCGCTCTTGACCGGTTTTTGTTATTCAGCTGCATAAACAAAAAACTAATATTTTAAATCTGACTATCAAAACACAACTATTGGCAATATTGCAACACAGAACTTGGGAGGCTACCCTGGAGTTGGAGTTACCATACTCACCAGAATATTATATTATTTCTATTTCTATAATTATGCTGATCAGCAGAGGATTTTGGTGGTAGTTTTCATCGTTTAAACTAATAAGAGGCTTTTACTATAGAGATAAAGTATAGGAGAAGACGTTAATTGTTGCAGTGATAAATCCGTCCTGTTCCGTCAAATATATTACATTTTGGAATTCTGTCCCTTGAAACACAAAATATAGTATTATTCGAAGCTCTGGAGCCGCCAGTGCCTATTTTTATGTGCAACATGTTTTAAATTAATGAATAATATGTATTAGCTTATTGTTTAATGAATCCACTAAGTATTTCACTATGTATATTTGTGCAAGGTTCAATTATAGGATTTAAGACCTGTGAAGGTAGGCTGGGGAGGCCCCACATTAGAGCGGAGCACGGATGTATGTTTTTTTTTCAGATATTTATTTGTAATAGAGGGGGATTGGTGCCATAAATTAAAGTTAAAATAAATATAAATTTTCAATCATTGTGAAGAATATCTTCTGCCTCCGCACTGACCTCAAAAATTTAAATTTAATGCAATAAGTCTAGGACAGCTATAGCCAAATATTAAGCTTATTTTAATGGTAAATGGGTTATAAATGATACACATTAAATAATTCAGATATTCATCATCTTTAATCAAATATACTACAAAATTTGTATTAAAAATAAATAAAAAAAACAATTAATTTGCCCGAAAATCCCTTTTTGTCTCAAATTTTGGCATTATGTTCCGTGATTCCAATTTGGCTTTTATTGCACGTAATAGTGACTTTTTTGTGCATCGGGAAGTGGCAGCTTCCGGTGTCACTTTTACAGCCCGTTCAACAGCTTGAGTATGGCATGGAAGCCTTAAAAACAACACGTCACCACCAACCACATGGTTGGGTGATGGTACCAACCATATGGTTAACCGATTGCCATAAGATGATGTTGGGGAATCCCTTCATGCGATAGAAACTGCTATAGTGCCGCGCGATCTGCCCGCTGGTTTCGAGAACGGGTCTGCGTTGCCCGCCCCGCTGCCCGCAAGATTCAAGGCAGAGGCCTTAGGCAGTACTTGGTTGGTCGCTTCGTGGGTTAGTGAATACTCTCTCACTTGGGCATAAGACTCACGTTTCCGAATACGAATTTGGAGATGCGCTTAGCCGATTCTTACTTAGCTAAGACCTATCTTAGCACGACTTAGGTACGGCGATCTCTTTGAATCTCTTTGAAATTGTCGCATTACTTAACGGGCAAGTGTGACATTACTTAACTGTGCAAAACCTACTTAACGCTAACTAGAATCTATGCGTCTGAAATGCGAATGGTCAAGGCGTAGTTCTGAACAAATGATTAGTTCCACTTATGGTGCACATCTTGCAAAACACCACAAAGTTCACGATGGAATTAGTTTTGGTTCAAACTAATATTCAGACAGGCCAATGGAACTCAATACGACAAAAGATAAGTCCTAATACTTATACAATATTAGTTTTAGTATATGCGAAACCCGAAACACGTGTCTAGTATTTTTATGTAAAGAATCTATGGTCAAAATTTCAAAACTGTATCATGAAAAATCACAAATTTATAAGATTGTTATGTTACCGGGTTGTCCGTACAAAAACATGCTAACGGCGCCTCCGTGCCTCCAGGGTCATCTTGCGCTCATTGATAATAATTTGGCAGTAGGTACCTAAGCGTACTGCGATTGTATTGTAAGTAATTAAATGGTGATAACATTTTCCATCACACTTAAATATTTTTGTGACAAAATATAACATGGTGTAAAAATTATTGAAATCGATTCAGTTCCTTATTCTGAACAAACTATATTCAGGTTTCGCATATACTAAAAATAATGTTGTATAGCAGAGAAGTCGCATTAAATTAACAATGATTTTATTTCTGTAAGTCTATTTGCATTAAAGCTGTCTTCTTCAAATGAGATGACTAGCTAAGATGACTAGGTAAGTAAATTACATGATGATGGCAAAAGATTAGTCATTTGCGACATATTGTGCAATACACTTCTAAAGCTAGGGAATAACGGAAAAAGTTTTCAAATGGAAAATTGAAAAACTATTTACAATACCTACCCGTAAATAAGGTCATATCTAGCTATAGTTACACCGTTTACCCACCGCACCATCAACGGACCGCCAACAAGAAATGAGGTTATTCGAACCGAACGTAACGTCCCGGTGGTGGTGTAGTACGGTGGACACGCGGCAATAGTAAATCGGCTGTCCCATTTCAAAAACCTAGTAAGGGACAGTTTTTAATGCATATCTTTTTATTGCATAATCTTGCTAACCTCACCCCAATTGCGTAACACAGTTTGAATCAGAATCGGAATGATTTTGAAGTATATTGCTAATTCATTGCTTCATATGTTAGAAAAAATTGTCTGCTCAACAACGGAAATAACGCAATGAATGTTGTTGAACTGCCAAATTGAAACCGATTCAGTGTGTTATGCAATTAGCCCGCTGCTCCAGTAGTACATATGTATCGCTACTTCGGTGCTATCATCTCGTTTCTCGTTGACGTCCCGTTGATGGTGCGGTGAAAAAACGACCTTAGTGAGAGACATACGGTGTTTGGCCACCGCACCGTCAATGTGACGTCAACGAGAAATGAGGTTATTCCGTGTCCTCCCGGTGGTGGTGTGCGGTGAACACGCGGCCATAGTAAATTAATGTATCAACTACTGTTTTTTTTGGAAGGCAACTTTTTTTAAAGTTTTTAATCAGATAAAATCGAGGTGGATTCTCAAGATGACTCAAAATTATGTACATTATACCTACACTTACGTACTACAACATGTAGTTTACCTTGGTGGGTTGCTCAAATGTGCAAAATATTATGTGCATATAAATATATGTACTTAGGTACTCAAATTTGTGTTTTTCCCAATTAGATAACAGAGCTGATTTTAAAAACACTGCTTCATTGGTCAAATAGTCGCAAACACGACGCTACTGTGGGACAAAAGTTCCTGGGTTCGCTAAATGGATTTTCCGTTAGGTAATTCTAATTAGCTACCTTGACTCTGAATTTGAGCCCCATTAATGGCAATAGGCTCGCCCTCTCTACGCCAAATGTTATTTTATTCTATTCGGGAAACTTACAGCTAACATAATAATTATACAGTGTTCTTAAACAATATGAAATTGGAGGCCATTTACAACCACTGATAAACACAAAAAAAAAAACTACTACTAAATTATAATTATGTCGTATCTCTCTGTACTTTACTGTGTGTACATAAATAATAGAATAAATTAATTAAAATACAGTTACTACATCTCTGCCTACACCGTAATGTAATGTAATGTGATATGATGTCACTGATACAGACTGATACATATAAAACAGAGATGCTCGTGGTTAAATAATAACAACTCCACGGGTCGATCGAAGGTTAAGTTACGCTCGCCGAGGTCGGTCCGTGGATGGGTGATCGTCCATTACATATCGAGACACCTCCGAGCCTCGACAAGCACGTTGAACCGTTGGTACCGACTGTCATTTGTAAAGCTTTGACGCTGGTAATACACCTCCGTCGCGAAACCATAGCAGCGAAACAGCAGTTGTTCAATTGTACTGGTTCGCGTCATGTTCCGCTACTCGCATCCGATTCGAGTACCGAAACATGAACCGGACGTGACTGTCGTTACGGGTAGTCAGAAACCCCAACCTGACAACCAGCTAAATGCTATGCTAATGCCACTGGTTTAATTTTTTATTTTGTCCCTCGTTGTGGTAAAGGAACAAAAGCTCTGATGTAAGGACGGTTGGTATCAGAACACAAGGAGACTACCAACTGCCTCAAACAATATAATAGGTTGGGGAAAAAGTCTTTTCGCATTATAGTATGTATGAACTTGTAATAAAATCTCTTTAGCTACACTATTTATATCTGGCTGCTTTTGGTATCATTGCAAGTTAAACATAATTCTAAATTCAAATTAGGAAAATGTGTGATTTTCATTTGTTTTTCGTACTGTCAAGATGAGTGAATCTAATGAAGAAATTCGATAAATTTTAAAATTTTACTACAAAAAAGGTAAAAATGCAACGCAAGCCGCGAAAAAAAATTGCGATGTTTATGGACCTAGTGCAGTGTCTGTGAGAGTAGCACAAATTTGGTTTAAGCGATTTCAATCCGGAAATTTTGATGTCAAAGATGCACGTCGCTCTGGTCGCCCTATTACGGATAAAATGGATGGCATTTTTGAAAAAGTAGAGCAAGATGCATATCAGTAGTTACGACGTAGCTGAAGAACTGGGAATTGACCACAAAACAGTTTTGGCACAATTTGGAAAAAAACTGGGTAAGTACACAAAAAAGCTCGATATTTGGGTACCTCACGAGCTCACTGAAAGAAACCTAATGAACCGTGTCCTCATTTGTGATTCTTTATTACGACGTAATGAAACCGAACCATTTTTGAAGAAGCTGATAACTGGTGATGAATAGTAGATCACGTGCGACAAGAACGTGCGAAAAAGGTCGTGGTCAAAGGCCGGTCAGGCTTCACCGACTGTGGCGAAACCCGGGTTAACTCGCAACAAGGTGATGCTGTGTGGGTGGTGGGATTGGAAGGGCATTATTCATTATGAGCTGTTACCACCAGGCAGGACCATCGATTCTGAACTCTACTGCGGACAACTGATGAGATTAAAGCAAGAAGTTGAGAAAAAGCGGCCGGGATTAATAAACAGAAGGGGTGTGGTTTTTCATCATGATAAGCTAGACCTCATACATATTTAGCCACTCAGCAAAACTTAAGAGAGTTTGGCTGGGAGGTGTTAATGCATCCGCCGTATTGTCCTGACCTTGCACCTTCAGATTTCCACCTGTTTCGGTCTCTTCAGAATTCTTTAGGCAGTGTCAGGTTAACATCACGAGAGGACTGCCAAAACCACTTGTCGCGGTTATTTGATCAGAAGTCCCAAAATTTCTATAGCAATGGGATCATGTCTCTACCTACGAGATGGCAAAAAGTTATCGAACAAAATGGTACCTACATACTTTAGTTAAATGTAAATAAACTAAATTAAAAAATGTTTTGAATTTTCTTAAACAATGCGAAGAAACTTTTTCCCCAACCTATTATATATTTATAGAAATATAGCATAACCTAAGGTATTCCAGCCAGCTTAGTTTCCAGTTGATAAGAACTAGGGTCATGGGGGGTTGGTGATAAACCGAGTACTGTTCCATGTATAAGTTTGAATTAAATATTAAGAATAAATTTGAATTATAAAGTATAACCTTCCAATTAATATGAGCGTTATTATTTAAAAATGGTTGAGCCTGGAGCCTGACAACCAGTCTTACCAAGGGGTATCGAGTTACCCAGTAACTGGGTTGTGGAGGTCAGATAGGCAGTCGCTCTATGTAAAATAATGGTATTCAGCTGCATCCCCACTCTAATTCCACACATTTTCAATCACAAAATAAATTCGTTCGTTCGTAATTCTCGTTGTCCACATCTCTTTGTCTAGACGAGTACTTTCCTATCGGATGTATGCTGGAAGAGATTTCTTTAGAAATAAGCATCACCTTTGTACGTGTTTTTCTGTTTCTTTCTTCTTGTATGTTTATATGTGTGTACATAAACTGTTAAGTAAATAAATAAATGATTTTGAAGCATATTTATAAATTATAAATGATTTATTTCTGTAAGTAGGTTTGTATGTACAAAAACTTTTACACGTCAATCATATTAAAAAAAACTAGAAGAGGTCGGCGTTTCGTATCTGACTACTCTGAAAAGATGGGCCGAAACAAACTCAGAGGCCACAGTCTCTTTGAAAGTCCAGACATAATCTTGGTCAGATCATGAGAAGACCATATAGATTGGTGCCTGAAAGGATCTTTTGATGAAAGAACCACACAGATTGAGGGGACCTGTCCAGTCAGTGCACGCATTTGTTAGGAGTCGTGCAGCTCAACTCAAAACTTAAGGAGCTCAACGATTCAACGAACAATACCAAAGAAAGGCCGCATAAATTACTCAAACGCATAATTTTTTCTTAAAAACTTTTTTCCTAAAAAACTAAGAAAAATAAATAAAAAACAATGACATACCTCACACCAATTCGTATAATCATGATCATCGAACCAGCAGTTTAATTGAATATATATACTAAAAGTTTTGATAAAAGACTCAACATCAGCATGGAATAGTTGGAACATTGGTTGGAATAGTACATAATAATGCATGTGTGCAAAGTTGTATAAACTTGCAGCACGCTTATTAAATACACTGTATTGTGAACCTAAATCCGATGTAATAAAAGCCACTTTTCGAGCAAGTGTGTTGAATTATAAATTTTTGAATAGGCCGATTGAAATAAGCACATAATTTACGACTTTACTGAATATTATACATGTCATCTTAACTGTATTTCCGTATCGACTAATGCGGTAGCTAGCCGCAAATACCCCTACACAAATAGTATATAAATAAATATTATATAGAATTTTAATATTATGTGTAATCTATACATATACATGTAATAAAATCGTAGCGAAGTCAAAACTGTACATTGTTGTTTTTTTTTAAATTAATTGCGGCTTGTTTTTAGGAACTACTCATGCCTTAATGTTTGCTGGTCAATAAACCTGTAAAATTAACAATTGCGATTTTCTTGATTTTGAAACATTTTAATTCTTGGACCCAAAAGTGGCCATAAATCATAATAATTAGGTATTTCCTTACGATTTCTTTTTTTTTTTTTTTTTGATGGGTGTATCGGTACCTACATCCTGCCTAACCCTTCGGGGATTACAGTCGTGATGTTATTTGTGTGTTTAATTTATTTATTTCTTTATATTATAACTTCAAGTTTCCATTGATGTGTAGCCGTGAGCGAAGCCGCGGACACAGCTAGTTATAATCGACATCCGATTCGCGGAATCTTCAATCATTTGTCATGTACGTACCTATACGTGACGTAGTGATAAGTACGTATTTTTTGTCCTTACGTATCAAGGCTAGGGTCAGCCTCATTCGAAAACCAGTTTTGACCGACCACGACTTTTGAAAGAACAATGACAAAATGTAAACCAACCCGTCTACTCTGGATTCAATGAAAAATGCGAATATCCGGCTATAGTAATACAATTTGATTCGGTGTCGTAAATTACATAATAAATCTGTCAAAATTGTGATGAGAACATTTTATTAAACGTTAAAGTGATTAACGTTGGTTTACCTTTTATAAGAAATGTAGTGGTCAATTTAGAAATGGCATCTTTTCGAAAATTTGCTGATTAACGAGGCGAGCTCTGCGGTTATTTACCCGCGCTGAGTCAGAGGAGTAACGCGTGTGTCCAGCGCGTATAAATACTTGTCTACAAGCGTGCTCCAGCAACATTGACACACAGAATACGCGACAATGAAGACTGTAAGTAATCAGAATCACCTACGTTCGTAAAACAAAAATAACCCCTTTTAAATATTATTGACTTAAAAAAACTGTTTTTGTGAAATGTTTTAATCATGCATCACTTTATATAATCCATATTGATCAAAGCAGAGGGGGGCTCTGGGCTAGGAAGCCCAGAGCCCCCCTCTGCTTTGTTTTATTTTGTAAATGTCAAAAAAAATATCAATATTTATTGTGTGGTTCTCTATTTCAGTTACTGTGCACTGGTTTGCTGGTAAGCGCCTGCGTGGCATATGCGTGGGCCATCCCTGTGGAGCTGTCCGCGGTATCTAATGACGCGGCGCCGGCGCAGCTGGCAGTA
This sequence comes from Tiliacea citrago, assembly GCA_963921375.1. Taxonomy (NCBI): domain Eukaryota; kingdom Metazoa; phylum Arthropoda; class Insecta; order Lepidoptera; family Noctuidae; genus Tiliacea; species Tiliacea citrago. The sequence continues at coordinate 14,058,564 of OY992799.1, forward strand.
GTGGACGCTGAAGAGACGCTGCAGCCCGAGGAGTCCAGGTGGGGTGGCCACAGACGTGGCTGGGGGGGCGGACGCGGCTGGGGTGGCGGACACGGCTGGGGGGGCGGACGCGGCTGGGGTGGCGGCTACGGTGGCGGCCACGGAGGCGGCTATGGTGGCGGCTACGGTGGAGGCTACGGTGGAGGCTACGGAGGAGGTTTCGGCGGTGGATACGGTGGCGGCTTCGGAGGTGGCTACGGCGGCGGCTGGGGACGCTGACACACCAGTGATTTAGTGAATATTCAATTATTTGTATTGACATCTGTGATTAACATTCGAGTTAAATTATAATGATTAAACGTAACTACAGTGGTGTTATTCTCCAGTATTACCATTAGAAGTTGAATGAGTGAAGTCATAAAGCAGTTGATATACTGTACATTGTCATCAGTGTTATCCACGTAATATAATACAATGTTTTACAAATAATACATCATCTTTTAATGAAGCGTTATCGATGTAAAGGTGTAAAGTACGTAGTATAGTGCAATTGTTTAAAAAAAATCATGAGTGTTTCCGAGAGTCCGAAGAAGTCTCTATTCAGGAGGTGTACGCGAAACCGAAGCATCGGCCGAATGTTTGGCCGTTTTATAACTTCCATAGTTTCCTGTTTTGAATTTGAGTCCTTACCCGACTTCAAGTCACAGTTTTGACTTTGGCTTATCTCTTTGACTGCCTTTTTCTTTCTTTTTTTCGCCGTAGTCAGCGATAGTTAGCCGTAGTAAAGAAACGACCGAACATTCGGCCGATACTTTGGATTTTTTTTTTTTTTTCGTAGACCCCCTGTAAACTAAGTCAAACCAAATCGTATCTGCTGTGATTGGCTCATCAATTATCATCGACAACAACGAATTACATAAAGGCTTCCGGAAACCCAAGTTTAGTTAGGTATCAAAAACAGTGTGTCCCTTAATGTCTAGATACATTAAGGGACACACTGTTTTTGATACCTACTACTACTCTTGCTTATGTAGACTCATCAAGAAGGAAGTTTACGTGTCGATTGTTTTTATACTTGACATCTGCAGCATTGTGGGGCAATCATGTTCCTAGCTCACTCACATTATAATGACATATTTTATTATTCGTCAGAGCAATCACTATACATAGGCAATCCCGATAACATCTGTAAACAAGCATAAATAATTTGAAACTCGGTTATCAATTATTCATTATTATAGCTACACATTTTAAATATTATCCATAATAGCCTTTAAATTGAACTTTGAACGTTGTTGTGGCCGCTACAATGAACAGTAAATTGTCACAATCACAGCAATTTGAATATTAATTGATCTTGTTGTATTGTTGTTTATTGTAATGAAAAAGAGGCGGACCAAAGAACATATGGACAGATAGTGTTAGAGATATGGGTTGGCTAGGAAGAATTTGAACTCTGAGGTAACAACTAATAGAGTTGTAAGGATTTTAAAATAGAAGAAAACTTGCCTCCGACCCTCAACAAATTGGTACAAGTGCAGGAGGATTTCATTATAATAGCAGCCCATTGCTTGCTACATCCCTAATTCACATTGAATGAAAGCAAAGTTTGTTTTAACCTTCGCAGAGGCCCAAAAATTGCACAATATTTGAACAATGAGCAAAATTGGTAAAACCTCCAACATGGAATTATATTATTAATAGCTTATTAGTCTTAGCCAAATAACCACAAGTAAGAAAACATACGATGAACTTCAATAACAGAGGTCCACCAAAACTTGATAACATCATTAACATGCCATTAAGATAAAGTGAGTAGTAACCAACTTAACATAAAGCGTAAACAATCCAATACGTTGTTAATTTAAATGGTTTTTTAACTATAATTCGAGCTAATGACAAAGAAAACCGGCATCATTATCATGACTGTCTCACTAAGTTTTCCGCTAGCATAAACAAATTAAGCTGTCACTTGTTACCATAAAACTCCCCGTAAGAGCACTTATTATAAACACAAGTTTATTATTATTAGGTTATTCACATATTATCAGGGATTATTCATACGAAATCTCATCCTCCTAATGCGTACGTAATGAGCTTCTGTGAAAAAATAGATTTATGGAGAGAGTTCACTTACGAGATACATACGCCAATCAATGGTTGATAAGTCAATTGTGTTGCTATTCATTAATAAAAATTATCCGTTAGTCTATGTTCAAAATTAATCTAATTGAAAATTCGGAGGTGTTGGACATCTGCCTCCAGTATACTTTGAATGGTATCTTTGGAAGGTTCAGTTATAGTTCAATAAAAAAATATCACAAAACATAGATCCCCTAAGTTTGTCATGAGAGTCATCAACTGACAACTTAGGAATAGGTCATCATCTGCCTAGCGTTTTCCCAACTATGTTGGGGACGGCATCCAGTCTAACTGGGCGCAGCTGAATACCAGTATTTTACATGGTGCGAAAAAAACTCAGGAATAGGTAAGGGCCCAGAATTAATTCCCGCGGCACACCCATTATCTCCAGAGACACACAGGCCGGTTAATCTTACTTTTCAACTGATTTAAAAAAGGAGGAGGTTATGCATTCGGCGAGTTTTATTGTTGTCTTTTCGTGCGAATCTCTAGAGCAAGATCAACATCGCGGCCACTAATAATAATTGCAGTAATGTTTTTACAGATTAACGTATTGTGTTTAACTTAGTCAAATGCCCGATAGAGATCCTTTTTTACAGAAATTCTAGTATCTCACTTGCGTCTTATGAACCAGACCTTTAAGATCCATGTTATATACTTAAGCACTTCAAAATGTACGTTGATTGTGCATAAAATATTTATTTGTCAGTCAGGCAGGCTTTGCGTGGGTGTGACAGGTTGCTAAGAGCAATAAGATAGGAGCTCCTCAAAAACCTGCTTTTTCATTAAATAAGCAACCACTTTTAGAATTTTATGAGCAAGGTTTACCTAAAGCGGAAAACATGTGTTACTATTATTAGTATTATAATAACAACTTAGGGCCTTATCATACTAGCGGATTGCGAGCGTCCTCAAAGCGGAGCGGGCGCGCAACGAATAGGTTACGGGCGCGCAACGAACACGCCGCGCATGCGCAGCGAATTTTTTGCGGACGCGCAACAAGATCGCCGCGAATAGTAGCGTGGACGCCATTTGTACTTACAAACACCCGACGAAAACGTTACGTATTTGCCACGCATCCGCGACGTCCTCGCTGTGCAGCCGCGCCGTGTTCGCGACGCATTCGCTGCGCGCCCGCCCCGCCCCGCAGCCGTTCGCAAACCGCTAGTATGATAAGGCCCTAATAGTAGTAGGACGGGGCTTAAAATGGTTTTCATGGTTTTACCACTATTGGCAAAAAAAAAAAATTGCCACCTAATCGGTAAAGTAGGCGTGTCTAACACCATAAACTATTCTGAGCTATAGGCTATAATTAACAATGCAGTTAAAGAAAAACCTAACAACAAATTGTTCTTGTTATCTTGTGTAATTACATATTATGGCTAATTATTACTGAACGGAATCGTATAAGTGGTCGTCAAAAAGTTAGTTATTAAGTGTCTACGTTAATACGCTTCACATTGTAAGAAGTACAGCCTCACTCCTATAGTAACACGTGGACCGTGAGCTGTACCAGTGCAGCACGGAGTTTCGGTAGAATAAGAGCCATGCCGTGCTATTCTCTACAATTTGATGTAAGCTACGACGAGCTCGTCGTCGAGACAGCCTTGACGCCGGTAGCACACCTCCTCCGCGAAACTGCTACTCGAATCGGATGCGACTAGCGGAACATGACGGCAACCAGTTGAATTGAACTACTGCGGTTTCGCTGTGATGGTTTCGCGGCGGAGATGTGCTACTGGCGTCTAGGCTGTAGCACAGATTATCAAATAAATCACTCCGTACAAAATTTTCAACACCTACTGCATTTTCAATACCTGCTACACCTTCTAGACGTTAGTCGCTGCAAAGGAAAATGTACCTAACCTTACAAGCGTAAAGTGAGTTTTGCTTTGTAGCTGCTCAATAAATGCGTAAGTATACGCCTCGCGGCTGTCGGCAACCCACTGAGAACTGGGTCGCGTGCGACCCGGTGGTCGGTAGGTAGTTAGCGCGCGTAAGTACATGAAGTGATTTATCTAGTAATCTGTGGCTATAGCCTCTCGTCGCTGTTTCGTAGATAAATTAGGAGTTTGAAACAAATTCTTTAAATCATAATCGATCAATCTCGACTTAGAGTTATATATAATATATAGGTTTAAAATATATTTATTATAGGTCTATCTTTAAGCTTTTTTTTCTTTTTACATAAACTCACGCCTTCTTCCCATGGGGGTAGGCAGAAACTATAGAACGCCACCTACTACGCTCCTTTTGCTTCGCTTACAGAGTAAAACTATAAACAAATTTCATTATTATAAGAGTTTATTGCATATTTATTATTGCATTTTAAGACTAAATGACTGTACTTTGCCAGTTGGGGAAAGGCTAGGCAGATTCATTGATTGATTGAAGACGCTGGCAGCCTCGCCCACAGCCTCGCTTTTATGTACCTAACTGTCATAATTATTAATCTAAAACCTGCAATATTCGCGCGTACTCTTGACAAAAATAATAAACTGTTTCGATTTTTTTAAATAGTTTTAAATAAGAAGAAGAAGAAGTTATTCGAAGAAGCTAAGAAAAGTGATGATTTGAAGAAAACTTGACAGACGGAACAATTAAGAAAGTTTAAAACAATATCCCGTGATACAGAGTTCATTCATATTTACAGGCTTTCTGAGGATATTGTATGACTGCTTTGAAAAGGTAATACTTCCTGAGGTGCTTGAGGAGTGGAGACACATTCCACGGCTATCAGAAATATCTTATCCCGGAAGATGGTCAAGATCCCTACCAGCACTTACTGGAATACTTCCTTCCTCCAAGCACGTTTGATCTTGCGAATCTCTACTCAAGCCGGCGAACAAAGGCAAGTCTGCAGAGGTGAGGAACAAGACTTCTCCCGAAAGATAGGGTCCGTGGGGTCGCTAGGTCGCTACTGCACAGCACAGCTCGCCAAATGCTGCCATACGGGCTTCTGTTGACTATAGTGGGTTTCCTGTCGCCACTTAGGTACATATTTAGTACGCAGAAGCAACTTACATATATTACTTACTCTTCAATTTATAGGTATTTTTCTAACTCTTCGAAGATTACCTAACTTGGCAACAGAAATAATACTACCTTATTTTTTTATTAAGTGTAGTGAAACCGGATTTCAGTTGTTCCCCAAGGACCCGTTTTAAGACGTCCATGTTTTCCCCTAGCAGTAACCGGTGTGTCGTTTTCGTAAATTGCGCTTGCTCATCAGTTAACGAATAAGTTTAACAACAGAATATTATCGAAGAACCAGTTTTGTGAGTGCGTTCTATGACTCAGATCAAGTTCAAGACTTTTAAGTAAACAAGTTTTAACATAAACAATACATGCGTCATTGACTGATGGATTTCGACCATCAACGCCATATTAGCATTAGATATTTGCACATAGTTAAAAAGCTTAAAATTATGACCAGGGGTTTTTCACGTTATTTCCCAATTAGGTTAACATTGTTTTTCCAATGCCATAAATATCGTCATTATAATCGGTCTGACGCATTGATTAACCGCACTTATTCTAATAGGTTGGGGAAAAAGTTTCTTCGCATTTTTTAAGAAAATTCAAATCATTTTTTAATATAGTTTATTTACATTTAACTAAAGTATGTACGAGTAGGTACCATTTTGTTCGATAACTTTTTGCCATCTTGTAGGTAGGGACATGATCCCATTGCTATAAACATTTTGGGACTTCTGATCAAAATACCGCGACAAGTGGTTTTGGCAGTCCTCTCGTGATGTTAACCTGACACTGCCTAAAGAATTCTGAAGAGACCGAAACAGGTGGAAATCTGAAGGTGCAAGGTCAGGACTATACGGCGGATGCATTAACACGTCCCAGCCAAACTCTTTTAATTTTTGCTGAGTGGCTAAAGATGTGTGAGGTCTAGCGTTATCATGATGAAAAACCACACCCCTTCTGTTGATTAATTCCGGCCGCTTTCTCTCAACTTCTTGCTTTAATCTCATCAGTTGTTCGCAGTAGAGTTCAGAATAGATGGTCCTGCCTGGTGGTAACAGCTCATAATGAATAATGCCCTTCCAATCCCACCACACACACAGCATCACCTTGTTGCGAGTTAACCCGAGTTAACTCGTCGTCTGTGAAGCCTGACCGGCCTTTGACCACGACCTTTTTCAGCACGTTCTTGTCGTACGTGATCCACCGTTCGGTTTCATTACGTCGTAATAAAGAATCACAAATGAGTACACGGTTCATTAGGTTTCTTTCAGTGAGCTCGTGAGGAAAACGCCAAATTCTTTATGACAGCTGACAGCTGCACACACAGATTGCGTAACATGCGCTCGTCGCTTGAGTCATTGCCGACGTTACTGAATGTTGCCATTCTAGATATTATATTTATATATACATAGGTAACGAAGTATTGCATTTATTTTATTTTGTTTATTTTTATCTCATTATGCTGCACCGGTTGACGTCATCACGTCAACGCCGGCGGTCGCTGAAAACCAGCGCTGGGGCTCTGTCTAGCATAGGGTCGCAGCATTATGCTGAGCGATGGCCGTTTTGCGTGAATGTGACGCATATTTTCCCTCAACTTGTTCTTTCGTGTTTGTGTTTTTATTTCTTTGCGTTATGTTTACCGCAAATAAACGTATTTTCTTTCTTTTTTCTTTCTAGGTACCCAAATATCGAGCATTTTTGTGTACCCAGTTTTTTTCAAATGTGCCAAAACTGTTTTGTGGTCAATCCCCCAGAGCGACGTGCATATTTGACATCAAAGTTCTGGATTGAAAACGCTTAAATCAAATTTGTGCTACTCTCACAGACACTGCACTAGGTCCATAAACATCGCAAATTTTTTTCGCGGCTTGCGTTGCATTTTGACCTTTTTGTAGTAAAATTTTAAAATGTACCTATCGAATTTCTTCATTAGATTCACTTATCTTGACAGTACGAAAAACAAATGAAAATCACACATTTTCACATTTTATTACAAGTTCATACATACTATAATGCGAAAAGACTTTTTCCCCAACCTAATATGTCCATCCCTATGTTCCCCTTTATTGCGCGAGTGTCACTCACCCACAAATTAAATTTGCGCCAAAAGGTGTGTTTTCGAAAAAAATATATCTCCTAAGCCTATCGAGTGAGGTATCAAATGACAGGTTTTAAAAGTTGATTACAAAAATATATACAAGTTATATGTATATAATACAAAAATATATACAAGTTATATGTAATTTAAATGAGAAATGATAAAAAAAAATATCCCGATCTTTTGGAGTGATAGACTAAGAGGCAGTTATCACCTGATTATAAGTGAGTAAATAACCTAATTTACCGTCTTATAATAATAACTAAAAAGTGTAAAATAAAATAGTTAATTCAAAAAACTTTTTATAAAAAAAAAAAAAACCGACTTCCAAAAAAACACTACAAAGTGAAAAATAAGTTTAATTTCGGAAGTCGGTGTCTCTTTGTCGGATCTGTATTTTAGTTTTTTCCCACCGATTGCTATTCCCGATGCTGGGACGTTAATTGTTGAGGAGTTCTCCTGGTAAGAACCAGGAGAACTGCCACTCATCACATGCATTTTGACGAGCTTAAATTGCTTTGCAACCATATTAAAGTACCTACCTAATCGAAAAGCTTATTATGTTGTTCAGGTGGCCATCTGTGGTGTGTCTGGTCCGAGTTACTATAAAAAATACCCAAATCGCTATAGGTTTGCCTATAAAATTTGAGGGTTACCCTCGATTTCCATGGAATCCCCTCATCAGATTCTGATTTGGTGGTAATGGGACCACCTCGGGAGCATTTCAAACAAAATAAGAATTTTTAAAAATAGATAGGTAAAAAAAAAACAGCCAGTCGAACATATTCCCTCCTGATCAGAAGGTCTAAGTAGCTAAATGTCCAACAGCGCGAAACGTCTTTATAACGTCCTTCTTTTTGGAAGTCGGATAAAAATCAAAAACCCGACTGCGTAAAAAGTGAACTTGAAAAAGATAGAAACAAGATTTATATTAAACTATAAACAATCTCATGCAGTCGTAGGCAATAATAGGTCGTTATTGTTAAGAAGATGCCTCCAACTGCATGAGATTGTTTATAGTTTTTGATTTTTGAATTAACTGTTTTGATTTTTTTAATATACATTTTTTTGCCATCGTCTAGTATCCCCGTTTTGGAGCGCAGCGTGGTGTTTCGTATTGTGTCAGTTCGATTAACGCCCAAAATGCTGCGCTTCATTGCTCTTTGGCAAACCCTAAGGCGAAACTTTTATGACTCGGTGCGCGACCATTTCACTTGCTTAGCAAAAATAACACTGAACTTGACCTTCAAGTAGTGAATACTACATTAAAACCAGTCTCGTTATCTCAAAATGTTAACAAAGTTGAGCGACCGCCTCCGTTGAAGGTCAGCCACAAAGACGACACATGTATGTTCTTATTTTTTACCGTGAACACGTAACACTACAACTGACATTCGTCTCTATTTAAAAAAAATATCTCTGATCTAGAAATTAAGAGTATTCAATGTTTCTATTGAAATTTTTACGATACAATATTTTAAATAAAAGTTGCGATGATAAATAAAACAGTAAAAATAATCATAGAAAAATATTAATTAATCAACACGTTTAGAGGTTGAGAAATAAAAATAAACATACTTTAAAAAATATGATAAAAATCACATTTCTAGGTTATATCTTATTTTGGCACTTTTTCAAGGCAATTATTGCAGGTCGGTTTTGAGCAGTGCAATCGAATCGGCTGACCGCACATTGCACAACCTCTCTGTCTCTTGCCAAAAAAGACAATAGAATGTTATCATCAACAATATGTCACAGGCTGCTGGTGTTGGCAATAGTGTATCCTCTTCATTTTTTTCTTGCGAAGAATGGGCGCAATCTGATTGAATGCGAATGCAAATTTCTTCATCTGCCGATGACTCATCAGGTTCACGCAGCCATGATTTATTTATTTATTTATTATGGCACTCCAACGACTAATTCACAAAAGCACTTACATAAAACTTTATCTTATTTTAAAATGACTACAGTGAACTTGTCACGTAAAGGTGTGCACAGCACTTACATAGTTTGCCTATTATCAGACATAAATATAAAATCAAATAAGTTAATAATAATAAAAAAATCAAATAAATTTATAATAACAATAAAATCAAATTAATCAGTAATATTACAGTAAAATAAATCAAATTAAATTAAGTTAAATTCATTTATGAAAAATAATTGCATTCATTAAAAAGTTTATGTTTTAGGTAAGAATAATGAATGATGGAATTCTAATTAGAAGTTGCAAAAAATGATTGCGAAATTGAGTTAGGGTGTTGGAGAAGATGTCAATGCTATTGGTGCGAAAGTGGCTTTCATTATAAGTTCTCATCAGTTTAATAGCGCTGATCGCCCGACTTAAGTTCGAGCTGTAATTGGTGCAAACACATCCAATTTGCGATCGGGCCTGGGTTGACTACAACGGAGAACAGATATATTTATGTCTTCTAGAAGTTTTGGAACATGGATCAGTCCATTGACAATTATGAAGACCATAATTTGATACATGATTCGAATAATTCGTTTGATTTACTTTCTAACTGGAACTCACTGTACTTTTTGAGATATATAGAGGGCCCCGGCGAAGTGTTGCATCACTTACGATTCATTTTATCAATAAAATAATGAAAAATACAACCTCGAAAAAATTACATTAACACTGACCATACGAATGACATACATGAGGTGCCGTATTATGACGTTTTAATTAGTGTTGCCCAAATTCAGTCTTGGTCTTGCAGTCTTGGTCTTGTTCTTGCGTTTTTGCAAGACCAAGACCAAGAACAAGACCGCGTATTTTTAGCAAGACCAAGACCAAGACTGACCGTGCAAGACTTGAGCAAGAACAAGACATAGCCTGCAAGACTCTTGCGTCTTGCAGCTAGGACTTAGCGCTATTTCACTGAGTAGTTAGGTGTAACAGTTCGGTGTATAGGTAGGTACGCTTAGGAATTCTATGAGACGCAAAAAACTGTATCAAAGAATATGAAAAACTGGACCTATGCGCATTACGACTAATACCATAAACATAGCGAATAAAAAAATATCTATTAAAATCAAACTGAGTGCATGCATAGTTATGTTTTAACCATCGGCACTTTGATAATGCGGCATCAAAGGTTTTGTACTTACTTCTCAAAGAAATTTGCCGCTTTTCGGAAGTACATGGTTATGATACACGCGCCGGCGGCTTCTTTTGAAATCTAAAACAATCGTTGCCGCCACGCCGAAATCATAACATTTGTGACACTATTTGATTGCCGCCATAGGGCGTAGGTATACTCATGCAAAATAATTTCGAATTTTTTTAAGAGTACCTACAGGTGTTCCAAAGAATAAATAAGTTTCAGAGTGCTTAGAATGAAAATGAATACATTATACTGATCACGCAAGTAGTACCTATTATGATTAGGTTATAAATCAAAGCTTATAAATCATAAATGTTTATTAAGAAACAGTTACTTCCATGGAAAACGACATATAGGTCAGTTGATTTTTCGAATTTCTTATCAAATCTTCAGTTATTTATTAATCTGCTTGATCTTTACTATGGCTATGTTAATTCAAGCTCACAATGTTCCAATTCTAATACGTTTTTCTAAGATTTAAAGTAAACTTTAATAAATAGTAATAGACTAATAGGTAATTGCAAGACTTGCAAGACTCTTGCTGCAAGACCAAGACCAAGACCAAGACTGGGAGCGCAAGACCAAGACCAAGACCAAGACCAGGTGTATTGGCGCAAGACCAAGACCAAGACTGGCTAAGTCTCGTCTTGTTCTTGCATTTGGGCAACACTAGTTTTAATGCATCATGATTCCAGTGCAAGAGAGAGATGGATCTATACATGACCGCTAGCACCGTCCCTTTTTCGGTTTGGAATCATAATGGCATTTATACTTCATAATACAGGCCCAGGCATTTATACTTCATAATACAGCCCCAGGCCCTCGAACTCTCCTGTTGAGATTCGTGTCACGACTCCGCTCTCCCCCGCCACGCACACGTCTCTGGCAGCTAGGAAACTACCTAAAATGGCGTGAACGTGTTCCCGCGCAAAATAAAGTTTTGAGCGAATAACGGTTTCGGCGAAGAATGTAATTTGTGCGTCAGTGGTTAAGGGCTAAAGTGCCTAATCGAATCGCAACCGTGAAATACTTATTATTAAGTAGTTCCAGTGGCCATCTGTGGTCTTCATCATCAGTTCCACTTCACCAAATGGTGCTTTCCGAATAAAAATGCATGAGTTACTATAAAAAATACCCAAATCGCTATAGGTGTGCCTATAAATTTGAGGATTTTCCCCGATTTCATCAGATTCTGACTTGGTTATTCTCTCGATTGTCACCAACAATCGAGAGCATCACGAGAGCACCTTTCAAACGAAACAAAAATATCAAAATCGGTCCACAATAATTGACGTAGAAATCGGTGAAAATACATTTAAAAAAAAACATACAGACGAACATAATAACCTTCTCCTTTTTGGAAGTCGGTTAAAAAAGGGCTACCTAAAACTACTTTGAACCCTCACTTACCTCCTCACTGGCTGGCAAGTACTTTTTAAACGTTATCAAATGATTGAGATCATTGGTTGATTGGAATCAAATAAATCTCGAAGGCATTTATGTGTATTTATTTATTTAAACTTCTCGCACACAATGAGGTACAAAGGTGGACTTAATGCCTTAAGCATTCTCTACCAGTCAACCAAAGTGCTCTGATTGAGAAAAAATAATAATATTAAAAAATATTAAATTATAACATAATTAATTATAAATAAAACAGGTGCACAAGTACATAAATAGGTTATAAACTTGTTTGGTTTGTTTATCACAGAAATATAAGCCTGTTGCATATTTTTGTATACATTAAAAAAAAAATCGTTTTGTTACATGACACAGCTTACCTCGTTATTTCCCGTTATGTTTTAAAGAGGTACCTACTTACAATTCTTCCCGAACACAAGGAAAAGAGAATTTTATTTGGTAACCCTTTATTTGCATTTGCATCACGTCTACATATAAAATCAACATAAATTACGTACACACTGTAGGTATCTGCTGTACTTACAGTGTAGCTGTTATTTTCTTCTTAATTTACGGAAATTGAGCTTTCTATGTTTCAAAGCGAAAAAAGCACGCTGTGTTTGGGATTTGTTATACTCAAAAACTCAAACTCAAAGCATTTATTTCAAATAAACCAATTCCAGTCACTTTTGAATTTTCAAGCGGTCGGTCAGTCAGAAAGATGATGCTAGTTGCCCATTCCAAAGCTTAGTACAGTAGGTTCTTAAGGAGAACAACGGGCAAGAAACTCCACGGACAGTCTTTTAAATAAAAATATTTTTACAAAGTATTGGTTACATCATTCATGTTGAAATTATACATGTGAGAACGTTGCAAAACGTAATAAGCGTCAGTGACAAAAAGATTTAAAAAAAATATTCAAAAATTATTTTTTTCTTCCCGTGGGTGTCGTAAAAGGTACCCTTTCTTTATTCTTTTTTTTTTTGGGTGGGTAATTATCAAATAACTTCTCCCGCTCTAGGAGGAGCGGGAGGGTGTGTCAGACTTTTACTGACTAAAACCCTCCCGTGTTCCTTCCGTTGCCTGTGTACCAGGGCCACGATATCCCTTTCGGACAAACTCACGACCCTCGCAGGCATTGGCCCTAACGGACCCCGTCAGTTGGTGCTGACATCTCTTTGAGGCGCGCGTGGAACACAACGCGCCGTCGACCCGGGCCTGGTCCTTGTCGGACGGCGAGCTACCCATCGCTCACCGTCCGCAAGTCCGCGCCTACGGTGGCCGGAAATCGGCTTGCGACTCCCGACGCCCGGGGCGTCTCCTGCGGCGACTAGGGGTGCGAGGGCGCAAACCTAGCCGCTCCCTCACGAGTTCCGCTTCCTCTTTCGCGAGCATTACTGCTTCGCAGAAGGAGGTGACGGCCTCCCATGCACTCTGGCTCCGAACCATGGCCTGAACCAGGGCCGGACGCGAGAGATCGCCGCCGCCGATCGCCTCGGTCAGGACACGGCGGTCGTCCACCCAAGCCAGGCAGACCTCCACCGTAAGCTCCACCGTGTCCTCCGGGCGTTCCACACAGTGGTGACACCCGGACGTTTCCTCCCGCTTTATCCTAAACAGGAACCTCCCGAAACATCCGTGTCCGGTGAGGACCTGCGTCAGGCGGCAGGTGAGGACGCCGTGGAGCCTCTCTAGTCACTCCTCAAAGAAGGGGGACTTATCGCCACAATTATGGCTTGCCCATCTGCTGTTCCCTACATGTATGTTCGAATAACTCGTCAAAATGTAGGGAACAGCAGATTTTTTTTTTCGCGATTTCAGGTTTGTGACTTTGGTCTTATAGTAAAAATTGTTCATAATGATGAGTACAATGACCCCTTAAGAGGTTGTGCGTTATTTCTGGGACATGTTTTATAATACCTCGTTATGGTCTAGTGGTCGCAAGCATTACTGCTGTCCTGGGTTCGATTGGGGGTTGGGCAAAGTGATAATGGGTTTTTCTATCTGGAGTTTATCAGTGCCAGCCCGTAGTCTGGATTTGTGCCCGGTTGGTGGCAATAGGCTCGCCCCCTATTACATGGGACTTAAATAGAACTGGTGGTTGGGCAGAGGTGTACTACAAGTACACTTCTGCCCAACCCTTCGGGAAAACAAGGCGTGATGTTATCATCACACTAATATTATAAAGGCGAAAGTTTGTGAATGTGTGTGTGTATTTTTGTTACTTCTTCACGCTCAAACGGCTGGACGAATTTTTATAAAATTATAAAATATATTTGAATAGAGGTAGCTGACATCCTGGATTAAGACATAGGCTACTTTTTGTCCCGATATACCCACGGGATCTAGACTTACGCGGGTGAAACCGCGGGGCGCAGCTAGTGTTATATAATAAAACGTATGGATGATATTTATATCTTTATTATGCTACAGTAAAAGTGTACATTTTGACCAAGATTTAGGTAAGGTTTGTAGTGTTAGGCCTTGTAGAGTTCCAGCCGGGGATCGCGGAAGTCGCACATGATCCCCGGCCCAAGTATGGGATGATACGGGGTGATTTTTAGTCAGTAAGAGTCTGACAGCCGCCCTCCGCTCGCCCCAGGGCGGAGGACATCCATCAGGATTTTCCACCCCGGACACAAAAAAAAAAGGCCTTGTAGAGTTAGGGGCTTAGCTCTCATAACTTTTTAACAGTAAAAGCGTTATGTGATTCTTGGCAACCTACTTTTTTTGGTGAGTTTCTTTTACTTACATTGGACCTACAATCTTTTGTACTTTTTTAGAGCGAGAAAATCTTTGATAGTCGTTTCCTCGTCGGCGCGGCGGTAGGACAGATGCCTTATCAAATCCCAAACACGGAAGTAGGAAGTTCGTGTTAGTTCTTGTAATAAAAATAAACAAAAACTTACGGCTTATGCTTACATATACGACGACATAATATCGTCAATCGTGGAAGCTCCTACCTTCTGAAATCATTACAATTCTTTTTAAACGCATTCATTCTATCCTACCTTTCTAGTATTATTGGGTTAGAAAATCTTTCGTCTGCCTTGTTGATGTAGTGGTCGCACGCGCTACACTGCTGGTTAAGCATGAGGTCGGGTTCAATCCCCGGGTCGAGTAGTGTGATTGGGTTTTTCCATCTGGAATTTCTCAGTAGCAGGCCGGAATCTGGATTTGTGCTCAGTTGATGGCAATAAGATCGCCCCCTGTTACATATATGGGACTTAAACATAAGCGAAGACATGCTAGCTGAGAGCTGAGCCGCTGAAGCTGTAGCACGACGTTGTGCTGTGGACAGACTACACCAAGGCGGCACTAAGCGACATATATACCAGTGCAGTATAACGACGCGTGGCGCGAGATGTATCGACTGCTTCGATGATGCAGTGCGAGCACCATGTTCACCGCGGGCCGCCCTGCTGCCTGGCGCTGCAGTGGAGTCGTGAAAGCGTCTCAAAGTTTGCAAACACTTTGCCAACGAGCTCACATGCAATGGTCCACATGAAGGACTAAGTGCTGAAACCAAACCCTCTAACATAGAACATAGGTCCACCTCTGCCTAGCCTTTCGGGGAACACAGTTGTGTTATGTTAAAAAAAATCCGAAAGTTTTTGATCTAGTCTCATCGGTTTGTCGCATTATCTATCTTGTTCGAATTATTGAATAGAGGTGCCACGCATTCGCCTGCTAAGCCGATATGGGTTGGTTGCGCAGAAGGTCCTACAGCATCCTAAAAACGTTCTAAGATAAGGTGGACAGCCCCATTATTAGGCACTGGGTGCGGAGGCAAGTGCCAACATGTGTTGAGCCTCGCGTAACTATAAGTATAGGTATACAGGGTGGAATTTTGTAATGCCACCTGGAGGGAAAGTACTCTTAATACTGCAGATACAAAATTTTACTCAAAGGAAACATTCCTTTATTTTTGAATAGAAAGCAAATTGCATTCAAAGATTTTCGAAAATTCTCTTCTCCCACACCCGGTAATCGAACCGGCTAAAATCTGAAAAATTATACCCTGTACTTTTATTGCATCGATCGTTAGGGTCAATTATAAGGATGAAATCTCTCTAACAAACATGATAAATTAAATGAAAGGAAAACCAGGAAATCTGAAGTTACAAATTCAATGAGTCAAGTCAAAGCTCTTTAACTAACATCCATCTTTTGTAATGCAGACTCCTTTGCGACATACTCGTAGCTGCGTGTATGAGGTAATTTAAATATGGAATGTTAGATTAAAATTTGAAAATTAGATTGTCATAGTTGTTATTCACATTTGATTGTTTTTACAACTCGTTTCAGATTTTGTCTCACGGTGAAAATGGCTTATCAAGAACAGTTTGATTTAATGGAAGCTTATTTTTTAAATAACAAAAACGTGAATCTAGCTCTGCGGTGGTATGGAGAGAGATATCAAGACCGACAGGCACCAACTCGGTCCGTATTGAAAAGAATGGTAGAAAATTTATATTAATATATGTAAAAAATCAAATTTTACATGAAATCTTATGCTAATGACAACGAGTTGAGAGTTGAAGTTCAGAATACGATTTATAATATTCACCACAACACTTTATTAAAGGTTACTAGAAATGAATTCGTTAAAAGAATAAATTTGTGTATCCAAGAGAATGGAGCCCATTTTGAGCAACTAATTAGTTAGTTTACCATTTTTTGTAAATAATTAAATTAATTTAAGATTTCCTGGTTTTCCTTTCATTTAATTTATCATGTTTGAAAGAGAGATTTCATCCTTATAATTGACCCTAACGATCGATGCAATAAAAGTACAGGGTATAATTTTTTCAGATTTTAGCCGGTTCGATTCCCGGGTGTGGGAGAAGAGAATTTTCGAAAATCTTTGAATGCAGTTTGCTTTCTATTCAAAAATAAAGGAATGTTTCCTTTGAGTAAAACTTTCTATCTGCAGTATTAAGAGTACTTTCCCTCCAGGTGGCATTACAAAATTCCACCCTGTATATAGGTTAGTTTGTAAGTTTTACTAACATAGTTTTTAAGTTGTCGTTACTAATTAGGTGTAACATGTCGCACCTGTAAAGACAACCCGTTACTAAATGAAAATACATTTTTTTTTTACACAGGAGCTTAAATAAAAAAATGCACGGCTTTTTCGCAATAGAAAAATAAATTTAAGATCATTTCGTTTTTTTCATTTAAAACGGTTCGTCTTTGAAGGTGCGATGTGTGTTTTTATGTGTGATCCGAAATAAATGAGAATATTATATAATAATATAATGTAATTTTTTTTTATTAAAATGTAGATTTTGAAGGTCACACGTGTTTTGTAAGATGGATACTAACTTGAAATACTCGTTATATCATTTGCATGTCGAGTTGAAGAGCTTTGTTTTCTACTTCTGGTTGTTTTTAGTTAAAAAATACGACGAAGCACACAAAATAACCATAGAGTAACATAACATCACGCCTGTATTCCCCGAAGGGTTAGGCAGAGGTGTACCATTTAGTAACACCCAAATTTCACCAGTTATGTTTAAGTCCCATGTATAAGTGGCGAGCCTATTGCCACCAACCGGGCACAAATCCTGACTCTGGACTGCTACTGATAAATTCCAGATGGAAAATTCATTAACACTTTGCCCGACCCGGGACCCAGGACCTCATGCTCAGCAGTGGCGCTAACTACCACTAGCCCAACGAGGCTAGGCAACTATTTTACGGTTTATTTTACAGTTTATTTTTCTATTTTCAGGTTTATTTTATTTTATTCTATGGTAAACTACCATAGAATAAAATAAAATAAACCTAGTTATTCTTTGTTGAGACTGGTATATTGACTTCGTGGAACAGACTTCGAAGTAATAAATATACAGAGCCCGTTAACAGGGCTGTTTTGTGTTACACAAAACAGCCCTGTTAAGAATGTTTATATAGTACTTGTAGGTTAAGGTAAACCCTGCGCGTGCGTCAGTCAAGCAAGTAAGTACGTACTTATGTTTCTGTCGATTTAGATAAGACCTCTAAATATCTAAGAGGCTTATACCTATTATCCTGCCTCGTGCAATTTACCAACTCAATACACACGCGTGCAAATAAAGTACGCAAAGTATGATCGTAAGTGACACATTTTTTTTGTAAACCTACATCAGGCACCAAAATCAAAAGTCGTTTATTAAAACTAGGCTGAAAACCAACACTTTTCGCGCGTCAAAATTACATAAGACCGTCCCCGAAAACGCCCGCCCTTCACCACTTTCAGCACATCTGTCTGTTCATTTAGAAAAAAAATACCCTATAAAGAAAGAAAGAAAAAAAAAGCATTTATTGGGACTCGCACAGATCACAAATTAAACTATACAAAAACACACACACAGCACAACACACAGCACAGCGCAGCATACAGTAATAGTATGCAAAATAATTTACATTACGCAACACAAAACATTAAATTAAATTATTTGCCATTACGCTTAAGCTCACGCCACTATACCAACAAAAAAAACATAAAAAACTGTACCCAAGCAATTAAACGTAAACAGATCTTAATACCTAAATAAAAGCATCCAGGTATAAGGGCGTGGGCAGGTATAAGGGCTTACATATAGCACTCACAATGTGAATTTATATAGTTCAAAAAGCTGTTATTAACTGCGCCAGAACCACTGTGAGAGAAAATAAATAAATTTTATTTTATTTATGTATAAGTAAATCAAAATGCTGCTTTTTATAGCAGAAATTGAGTCAGCGTATGTTTGTTTCCGGAAAGGTCCAAGCTAAGCCATATAATATTCCTCCTATTTTATAAGCTTTTCTTTTATTGTTCTAGGCCTATCTTAATAACCTACCACGTCATTTGAACACTAAAATACAACCTAAATTCTTAGCATCGGTGTACTCAATCATTGCAATTTTCAGAATTGTGCTACTGACTATCCTTATGCAGAACAGAACTCTCAGGAGTAGGTAGACCTATAGATATTGAAGGATAACCAAACCTAGTTCTACTATTTTTCAGTTCTTCCTCTGCTAAATTCAGATGTGGATCCTAACCTAGCCCAGGGTTGGGATAAAACTATTGACCTAACAATTCATTATAATTCATAGCTGCAGGCCCAGGAAGAGATGGCGGGTTAAGCTGGACTCCTTCTTAAAGAATTGGCCCGCAATCGTAATAGACCTGGAAAAGTGAAAAGATGGAAAGGAGGCCTTGCCATGCAGTGGGACAAGACAGGCTTATACTAATAATAACTCCTTCGCCGTATCCGTACGTTGACAACATGGTGGGGCTTGCTAGCTCCTATATACTCTAGGTAATATAGTGACCAATAGAGTTTACTTTCCCGAAACAGGTCTAAGGTGAGGAGGCAGACCAAGAGAGATACCAAGACACCGCAGGGCAACTTATGGCGAGCTGTGGGGCAGTAGCGACCTCACGGACCAACCCTATCTCGCGGGAAAAGTCTTGTTCGTCATCTCTGGCGTGCCTTTATTGACAGGCTGGAGTGTACACTGACGAGGAATAGAGCTCCCACTTTATTCTTGCCTTTTTTCCGGCTTGAGTGGAGATTTGCAGGAGCAAACATGCTTAAGGAAGGAAGTATTACTGTAAGCCGCTGGTAGGGATCTTGACCGTACTTCCGGGATTGTCTTGATATCCGTGGAATCAATCTCCAATCCTCATAAGCACCTCAGTACATGTTGCCCCCTTTGTCGCTACGACACTATGTTTTAAGGAAAGTTTTCGGGGGCCGGGGGCCCTGCCATTTATCTGTGTATTGTATATAAATAATTGGTCAGGCAGGGGCATTTTTTTTCTTTCCATAGCGCTAGGTAACCGGCCCACTTTAGTCACCCAAACCCAATAACGAATTTAACGAATAACGAAAAAGAAACACCCAATGTTTCTTTTTCGTTATTCTGCAACTTACCAACTTAACTTCTAACTTTTCGTGCACCAACTGGGGGTTGTCCTTGGATACACTTGCATAGTTCGAACAGGGTTAACCGTCGTTTGGAGCCTCATTCCATCAAAAAACGTGTAACAGGCCTCTGCGAGTTGACTTCGGCCACTCGTACGCTTTGCAAAGGTCCGACCCCAGTGTCTCGAATTATGTCAAATAATAAAAAAATATAACGATTCATTACTGTTCCACAGCTGGGCAAGGGTCTGCCCCATTTATTTCCACATTTCTTTTTCTGCTCCTCTCCCTGGCCAATCTGCCATGAATGAATCCAAGTCTCCAAGCCAGCGTTTCCAGCGTTTAGATAAACGATTTTGATGCGGTTTCCACCATCAAGCAGCAGTGGGTCACTAGTCAACGATAAATCCTTACTTATTTAGAACTTGTTTTTAATTCCAATGTTAACGCATTAGGCACAAACAACAGTACGCTAAATTGTCGCACATAATCGCAGTCACCAGTAGTCTGAAGCTAAGCAATGCTCTAGGCACCATGCAGTGTTGATTAACTATCCAAGCTGTGGTGTAGAGGCTGTCATTTAACGCCTGTATGGGTACACAAGATGTGCAAAGTATTTGTTTACTAAATTTAATAAATAATGATACAAAACCGCACACTCAAGTGTACTTATATATTTGTTATTATTTTCCTGGTAAACGTTTTTAGTACTAAGTAATTGCGTTTAACAATTCACATAAAACGTAATAAAAAGATGCCCTCATCGACCTCATATGTGTATATAAGTGTGTCCCTATGATTGCAACTCACATAGTACTGCAGGTACAGCCACAATGAATACGGTAAGTTCGTTTACTTAATGCCAGCTATCAGTGTGTGCTTTCTGCGCAGTGTCAATTCTGACAAAGTTTAAGTCAAAGCTCCTCTTCACCGAAGGAAAGAATAGAACAGAAAAAGAATAATTAAAAGAAGAATAATTATGGTTTACAGAATATGTATTACTGCTAAAACATTTTACTATCCATTTTCGTTTTAGAATCTTATAAGATTATTCCATGAAATTACAATTCAAGCTTTAAGCAGAATATCACCATGAAAACACAAAATTGTAGGATAATTAAACTACTGACCATGATATTATTATTACCAAAAAAAATTACTTTGATAAACTAGTTTCACTAGTAAAAATTAGCATCATCACATCATGCATATTTTTATTTAAAAATCTGTATCAAAATATCTCACAACAAATGTCAGAAATCCGCCATACTATCGTGGTCCATTCTATTAATTCTTTGGTAACAGATCTAAGGTACCAGTAAGTTTAGGTAAGGTTAGTGTACTATAAGGCGACTAAAGAAGATGCACATCCTCTCATACAAATTTCAAAGGAAGTGCCATCTCCCATTCATCATTGGGCAACAATGAAGGTTCAATATTTTAATATTATTTATGTAGCAGTCAATCCATCGCGACCAATTAACTGGTAGGTAGGATGGATACTTTTATCTGCCCACCGACGTCCCTTCCTACTTAAGTATTTATAACTTGAGTAGGCACTTGAGTACTGTAAAGTTTGTCTGCAAAAGGAAACCTTATATCATGCAGGCTGGCAGACAAAATGATTCTGGTTGCATTCGATCGCTCAAGCAAATTTAAAATCAGCTTTTTGAAGCTGACGCGAAATGCAGCGCTTGTTTTTGAATAAATTGGTACTGAAAAATCGCGTAGCTCAACTGTACCTAGCTAATATATTATTCCTAGCAATTCCTGTACAACGTATCAATATTAAACTACACCTTCGCCCTTATATTTGCATCATTTTAATACCAGTAACATCTTAATTTTTAATGTACTAGCTTTGACTTTTATAGGAAATTTTTTGACACCTGCAATTTTCTTAGAGATCTCGATCTTTTTTGTAAATAAAATACGGCCCATGTTTCTCGCTGATAATGTAGCTAACTGATTTAAAAAAATCTTTCACTTATAGAAATAAGTGAAATAATTTTTTAAATCAGTTATTAGTTTTTGAGTTTAAAAAATAAAACAAACATAAATCAAGTCTTTTCTCTATATAATATTATATAGTAAAGATCAGTAACATCGTAATTTATTCCACTATTCGATGGCCTTGGGTTGGCTTCCAAAACTGGGCTAGTCTGAAAGGTCACTCGCATGCCAGAACCAGAATGGTTCATTAATGCCAGTTTGATAACCCAGTACACTTATTTTTATTTTGAAGCATTCGTGAGGTGCGTTCTGCAATATATATTAATACCTCAGTTGACTGGTAGAGAATGCCTAAGGGGTTAAGTACCTTTGTTGTGCATAAAGTTTAATAAATATTTTAACAACGCCTTCGACGCGACGACGCGACGCGACTTTGGAAAATGTTCTAAATTATCAAGACACCACTTATTTCAAACTTTACTATGGCATTAAGCGAGATGTTGAATGCTTCTTCTCAAAGCGCTTCTTTACTATAATTATGTTATTGTAGAGGTGCAATACGTATTCTACTTATTTAATTTTAATTACGTGACCCAAATTAGACATTTCATTTTATTTTCAATTGTGTGACCTCATAACTTCTACCTACTTATTTTTATTTTAATTATGTGACCTTTATTATTTGTACCTATTCATTCGTTTATTTCAACTGCACTTACATTTTATTCTATTCTGTTGCAGTATTATGTTTATTTTATTTTATGTAATATCGGTTTTGCCTGAATTAATTTTTTTTTTTATTAAAAAGACAACCACGAGATAGAGGCGTAACAAATAAGTAGGTACCTTGAATAACACAAACGACCTACTAAGATACCATTTATTTTCAATTCCAGTTCACTTTCTTCGCTCTGGTGATATGTGCCATCTTCGCTTTGGTGAGCGCTGTGCCTAACCCCATGGCGCCAGCTGAGATGGCAGTGGAAGAAGCAGAGGCCATCCCTGGAGATGATGTGCTGGAAGGAGCCGAGTCGCGGGGCTACGGCTACAAAGGGCGCGGCGGCGGGCGCGGGGGCGGGGGCGGCCGGGGTCACTATGGGCATGACAACTACCATCATGGTCACTATGGACATGGACGTTAAGACTGACCGAAAATGGCAATATCTCGTTCGAGAAGAGGTCATCCAATGAAACAGTGTATGTTTTCATTTGTAATAAATTATATTAATATTGAATTTAACGTTTATGTATAATTTTCTGTAAAGTATAGTTAATCGTTTCTCTATTATATACTCATTATATCGTTACAAACATAAAAACAGATACTTAGGTAGATGTATAAATCATATTTTATACCAGCTAAGTTTGTTTTTCAATTATTATACATACTTATATAAACTCACGCCTTCTTCCCATGGGGGTAAGCAGAAACTAGAACGCCACCTGCTACGCTCCTTACATACTCCTTTTGCTTCGTTTTCGTGCATACATCTGGGGGCCGATCGCGCTAATTTACCAAAACTAAACCGAAACGATTTAGCTTTACTTTGGAAGTTACGTTGGAGGAACGATCGATCGAACAATACTCTCACAAAAAATAGCGCGATACCATTTCTTACATCAGCTAAACCAAAACCAAAAACGTTCCGTTCGAACGGTAATTACGTTGAAAAATAACGCGATCGGCCCCCAGGTCATACACGCACGCCGCGCGCCGGTTGCGAGTACTACGCACCTGACCTTTCTGAAAAACATCACTAGTTAGGTCAATTATGTTATTGTTAATTTATTTTTATTATGTCAATTAATTCAATTATTATGATTATGAGAAATCGTTGATCATGGATTTAAGGGTTCCGTAGTCAACAAGGAACCCTTATAGTTTCGCCATGTCAGTCTGTTTGTCTCTCTCTGGCTTAGCTCAGAGACTCTTCGTACTAGAAAGCTGTAACTTGGCATGGATACATATTAAAGTGCAAATTTTGTAAGAGTCAGCCCCCCCCTTCTAGCTAAATGGTTATTTTTGCATAGTGAAAAAAATCATGGCAGTAGTATACAGGGAGGAAGGGACATCAACGCGCATCCTGTTACCATGGATTCAGTACATCATTCTTGACCCCCCTGCGTTAAAAATTTTCAGCAGTTATTAAAAAAAAAATCGCTGTTCCATACATTTTAATCGAGTAGGTATTGCACTTCTCTAAGAAACAGCTGGTTTTTTTTTTTTTATTACCGACGATAAATTTCAACGCACGGGGGTCAAGTATGATGTACTGAATCCATGGTAACCGGTTTCGCGTCGATGTCCCTGCCACTCTGTATATAACAAAATTAAAAACAAAACTATCGCAGCTAAGTAGTCTTTACCAGTTAAAGAGTAATAGTCGACCAGCTTACATTTGCAGTTGGAGATATCGATGTATGAGAGAACACGTTTTTCAACCACAATGTTAAGTTTGTTTTTGGGATAAATTCATCCCAACCACGGAACCCTTCATTGTGCGTGGTCCGACACGCGTTGGCCGGTTTTTTTGTTATAAAGCCTACATGGGTTTTTTGTCACTTACTTATTTTCTGAAAACTGTGTAGTACTCAATGTTGATTGAGGACTACAGCTTGGGCTATTGAGTTACGGTGAGGGCGGGCTTCGAAAGAAGGTGGTGGGTGTTTTATAGGTAGTTTTATTCGGCCCTAAGAAGAGAAGTACTCTGAAGAGAGCAGTTTGAGCTTACCATCGTGGTAAAAGGATTAAGAAGAAAGCTAGACTCAGCGTTGCCGAGTGTTTGCTGTCCTGAGTGCACCGGGCGTTTGGAATTGCAGTACGATTCACGCTACTGAAATTAAAAGATAGTAGCTGCTGTAGTAAAAATAAAATTAAAATGCCACCATTAAGAAACACTAATTAAATACCTGTTATTGGTTAACACTAAAATTAATAAAAAATATTGGCATCTATCAACAATAACCGAAAATGGCCAACCTGATACTGTAATTCATTTAACCCTAGAATACTAATCTTATTTTATCACCGCCTAAAGCGCAGGCCACACCGCCAGCTAGCGGGCGGGCGGGCTAGGCGGGCGAGCATCGTTTCACCTCTTTACACGGTTAGTCGGTAGCTCGCGGTGTGAACCGAAGTATGTAAAGAGGTGAAACGATGTTCGCCCGCCTAGCCCGCCCGCCCGCTAGCTGGCGGTGTGGCCTGCGCTTTATACATATATGATCGCCTGTGAGGCGATTTTATAAATAAATCAAAATAAAAATTTAACTTAAAAATAATCTTTAAACGAAATAACAGGCAAGCCAAACAAAACAAAACAACAACACAACACAATGTTTTGTGTTTCTGAAAAACACAAAACATTGTTTTCAGAGAAACTCTGATTAGTCCATGAATTCATTTTAAGTAGTATCCTTCCTTCCACCTCACCTTCTGACATACCCTTACGGAAATCTCTGATAAAAAAAAAATACTATAAGTCTGACACTTGATTGCTGCTGATGCTGTTGCAGCAGCTGATTTTTATAAAGTGTACACTGTCCTCCCATACCTATTAACACTGTTATTTGAAAACATTGTAAAAGCCTATTATTTTTAAAAGAGTATCCGTGGAGTTTCTTGCCGGCTCTTCTCCATAGGAAAGGACCAATTGGAACCGTGCACCTAGCTTCTGACGTTTCATAAGTGCCCATGTAGGTTTATGTGAAATAAAATATTTTGATTTTGATTTTGAGTACACCTATTCAAAACTATATATCTTCTCTCTCTCTATTCTTTTATACTGTCAAAGTTTTCATACGTGCCAGCTCTGGACTGAGTACACAAAGAAGTCTTGATATACATATATACGTGTTCAGTACAATAACATCTACAAATACGTAATAGGGTTGAAGCGCTACTGTAGTGCGTCTGGAATGTTCGCGGAAGCAAGGCTGAACGCATTCAATACAATTCAGTGAAGCAGAATTCATGTCCCGGGTTGGTACGGTTAAGGACCTTGCTGATAGGAAGTATGTTACCGAGACCTACAAACGGTGGTTAGAAATAGCCGCGTAAACGTTAAGAAAGGCTTGAGTTTAAGTTTGTAATATTATGCCATTTTATTGTACTTTGTTTATTTTTTTAGATCTGCAATAAAAATTCTTAATTTTTTTTTTTTTTAAACGTTGCTCCACACTAGGAATTTCTCCTGTATCGTGGGTGCGTTTACAAACATTTAAACTCACATTAAACAAACATCCAGACCCGGATCAACTACTTATAGGTCATACAAATATTTGTTCCGTGCGGGAATCGAACCCGCGACACTCAGCGCAGCAGTCAATCGCTTAACCACTGCGCCAACCATGCCGTAAATTATTTATTATACATAAAGACCAATACAATGTATGAACCATCGAATCAAATACATATCAAAGCAAATACATATTAGGTTAAAAAAAAAATTGTTCTACAAATGTTCAGTTAAAAAAAAACATATAATACTAATGATCGCCTCCCAGGCCA
Organism: Tiliacea citrago; assembly: GCA_963921375.1. Taxonomy (NCBI): domain Eukaryota; kingdom Metazoa; phylum Arthropoda; class Insecta; order Lepidoptera; family Noctuidae; genus Tiliacea; species Tiliacea citrago. The sequence goes on from OY992799.1 coordinate 14,084,646, forward strand.
TCTCATAGTCAATATCTCGGTAACGGTGTAAGCTAGCCGGGCCAGGGATCATCCTATAACGCGTTGCGGCTTACCCTAACTTGGTAATAATAATAATAACGTTTATTTGGAGTCAATAAAATATAGCCTAATACAGTTATATTCCTAAGAACTAGAACACAAATCATGGAAGTGAGTAGATGGCTAAAACTATATGAACTCCTGAATTTCAAACTAGGTTAAAACCTGTATCTTGGAAAACAGTGCTCTTCCGTGGTAAATTAAGTGTTAAAACTTAAAAACTTGATACATGACAATTCCAAAATTAAATAACTTAGACTATGAAAGGAGGTAATTAAGTCTAGAACTTGACGGGTGAGTGATGTAAGTGAGTGTGTGTGGTGTGTGTAGTGTGGATGTAGGGTCTGAATGTGTGTGCAGAGTGTGGTGTAGGTATAGGGTGTGAATGTGTGTGGTGAGTGCAGTGTAGGTACGTGTACGCGAACGTGTAGGTGTGCTTTCGGTATGTCAATTCTATTTTAAAATATCCAGTGTTTTTCCGTATTTATATAATCAAGGCTTAGGAGCCATTTGGTGACCACTATTTTACATTGTCGTTTAGTGAAAGGATATATTTTTAGGACACGTTAATTTTGTTGTACAAATGGCCACCTAAGAAGTTGAAAAATATTTGTCCAAAATGAGTGTGGCAAGCTTTATATACGCAGACTGTATGTTTTCTACGTTTCCGTTGAAAAGCTGTAGGATAATACGTCAGTAAACCATGCATTTTGAGGATAGTGTGAAATATAGCTGTCTTACTATGAGTACTTCGCAGGTAAAGGTCAGTAGTGGGATGAAAGAATGGGAGGAATGCACTAACTTTATGTAGCGCTCTTTGAGCTCTTTGGTACGAACGAACAACCCAATGCGTCCCCGCAATTTCAAATTAACCAAAACTAAGACTGCAGGCGGCCTCTCAGGCGATGATTACAACTCGTAGGGTTCAGACGCAACGCAATGACGTTGCATTCGTTTCTTTAAAAAAAGATTAGGTAAATCACTTGGTTTTAGAAGCGTTAATCCACTATCTTATTACCATGTCGTCTTACTTTGCATGAGAGGATCACGAAGAGACAAAATTTTTAAAAAAATCTCTAGTTAAGGCGATTAACACACGGCACCGCGCACCGCCGCGGTGAGAGAGGGTTAGAGCATCGCTCGACCGCGCGGTCGGGCGGTATACGTGTGTTAGGCATCAACGGATTTGTTAGAGGCCAATGCGACATGAGGTCCGCTTCACCGCCTACCGCGGCGGTGGGCGGTGCCGTGTGTTAATGGCCATAGTCTGATCACCCGACCGAAGCTGGAGCAGGCCGCTACTGAAAAAAAAAAAAAACAGTGTATTTGTTAAGAAAAAAAAAAAACTTCTTTAAACTTTAAAACTTAAAAACTTTAAACTTCAAAATAACAAACTAGGTGCCTGAGTGAAACCTGTTTGGAAAGCGGTAAATTATTTTCCAAAAATATTATTGATTGAATAACCTCTAAAATGGGAATATTGACCTTACAACCGGAGTACAGTTTTGGTGTTTTGTTTGCTGTGTTGTGTGTCACCACTTTCGTATAAAAGTTCCAGCCCAGCCTCATTCAACATTGTTCGTGATTCGCCGTTGCAATGAAAACCGTAAGCAAATTCCTTTTTTGTTTTACCAAAAAAATACTAAAATGTTACTTAAATTTTTCTTACTCACAAGTAAATACGCTTTTAAACCATTTTTTTTTTCTTGGTAATATTTAACTACGCGTCAAACAAATTTTTGAACTTAAAATCATGAGGTCTTTTTTTTAATTATTGCGCTTCTTTTTCATTTTTGGTCTCTATTATATCTGAATTTTTAAAGTTGAGCGAAAAATTGCCATTGTGGTATTTTTATAAGATACGCGGTGCTATTATTAATCTAATTGATTTTTCTGATTTTCAATTGATGTTCTAATAAACTGTGTACGCGTCCTTTAAACTGTTTTTACCTCTTTATAATTTGTGTTTGTAAACATATATTTTTTTAATCTGCCTTAAATAGATAATAAAAATAATAATGGCCAAACGGCCAGCGGTTATGTATTGTTTATAAAATTATTTAGTAACTATAATGTCTTGTTTTACGACCTTTAATTTAATCGGTTAAAGGGGTTAAAGGGGGTTTATCGGGTTTATGGGTTAGGTGAGACACAAAAAAAGTTTTTTTTTATTTTCGCAGCCGCCATCTTGGTTTTTTTTTTTTTAACAAGCTGATTGTTAATTTTTTTATGCATCAAAATAGATTTAATGGGGTGACATATTATTATGCACATTTCACATTTCTAGTGCGTCAAAATAGGTTTGGGCCAAATTCCATTTAATTGCAGATCGCTTCTGATTTTAAAAAGGTTAACCTGTCACCGTCCAGTTATTTTTTCGGACGCACAAGTCAATTAAACAGTTGATCAAAAGTGATTGAAATAAAGTTGATATTGGTTTTTTTTACGTTCACAAAAAGAAGCTCAAATCGTAAATTAGAGCGTTCAATAATATTTTTAGGAGCGTAAAATGGGAATTATCAGAAGTTCCATTAAATACATGCCTTTTTTGTATTGTGAAAAATAACTATATATAGTTTTCATTTTAAAGGATGTATAACAACACAATTTCTTTTTCTGTTTTATTCTAAATATGATTTAATTTAATTAGATTTATTTTCATGCATAATGGGTGTAAATTACCTGTTATAAATGAATTTATTTATTTATAACAAAACAGAACGTATTTTCGATATTTTTTCTATTGATTAAACAATTAGGTGCTTTTAGGGTTCCGTATCTAAAAGGTGCCAACGGCAACGTAAGGCTCCGCTGTCCGTCCGCCCGTCCGTCCGTCTGTCACAGGGCTGGCAGGGTTGTATCATTTGAATCGTAATAGGAAGACACTTGAAATTTTCACAGAGTGTGTACTACTATGGCCGCTATAACAACAAATAATAAAATTAAAATAAAGTTAAAAATTAAAAGTGGTTATTTAACACAAAAGCGTGTTTTTTATTCGGCATTTTATTTGCTAAATATTAAAAAAAAAAATTGTTAAATATTGTGGTACGGAACCCTTCGTGTGCGAGTCTGACTCGCACTAAGGCGTTTTTTATTTTTTGTAAATATTTAAAAGAAGTATTTTTTTTTCAGTCCACTTTCTTCGTCCTGTTGGTGTGTACTATCTTGGCACTGATGACGCTAGTGCAGGGTGCGCCCGCGGCTGACCACCAACATGGATATGGCCATGGCAGCCACGGTAGCCACAGCGGACACGGCCATGGCGGCTACGGGCACGGCTCCGGCCATGGCTCCGGCCACGGCTACGGCCATGGTGGCCATGGACATGGCCACCACGGTCATAATGGATAGGCCAATGACACAAATGTTTTTAAAACGTCGGATATATCGTAATTAAGGGTTTAGTTCGTACTTAATATAAATTATTTTAACACTACTTATGTTTTAATTCACATAAATATCACGCCTGTATTCCTCGAAGGGTTAGGCAGAGGTGCACCTACTCGTATATTACACCCACATTTCGCCAGTTATGTTTAAGTCCCATGAAATAGGGGGCAAGCCTATTGTCATCAACCGGGCACAAATCCAAACTCCAGGCTGCTACTGAGCAATTATTCATGATAGAAAAACCCAATAACACTGCCTGGTCCGGTAAATTGAAAAGTGTTGAAGTTCGTAACGGAAAATGCTAGGGATTCATAATTATTGAATGTGACCTTAAAACATTGTGACTTCGAAATTCGTCAGTACTTTAAAGATTGTTGACATAATAAGCAGGAAATTTATTCAATAATATTTATAGATTGATCACACCTCGTGATTTGGTGATGTATGAAGTAGTGAGAACTCCTGGGTGAATTGCTTCAGAATGGTTTTCTGGAAGAAACTCTGTATGCATTTGCATAACAGGCAAGTACCATCGCGGACACTGGCGCCTAACCACTTTTCGATCTTATTACTAGGAGCATAAGGTTGAAAAGTGGTTAAGCACCAGTGTCCGCGATAGTACCTACATAATCAATTATTTAGGATAGCAAAGTCAAAGGCAGTCGAATTATTTATTTCAAATAGCCACATAAAAGGCGAAAAAATAGAATTGATTCTAGTGGCCCCAAAATGTAGTTTCGTATGGAGAAGAATGGGCAACAAAATCCATCAAAATCCAGGAGGCCATTCTTTTAAAATGTTTTACAATATTTTTTATAGGTAAATTAATGTTATGTGATGACGATACATCTAGAATAAAATTACTATACCACAATAGGTAAAAATAATTCAAATGAAGCAATCAAAGTCAAATTATTTATTTCAAATAGGCATCTAAGAGGCACTTTTGAACGTCAAAATTTACAAAAAAAAATTGAATTGATTCTAGTTGCCCCTTCCAAAGGGTAGTTTCGTATGGAAAAGAATGGGCAAGAAACTCCACCGTTACTCTTTTAAAAATGTTTTACAATATTTTGTTTGAGTACATTAATTATATGATTATATTATGTGAAGACGATGCACCTAGAATAAAATTACTATACCATAATAGGTAAAAAGAATTAAAAACTAAGCAATGAAAAATAACTTAACTATGAGATAGATACATGGTGCTCACATATTTACAAACATCGCAAAAGTATGTTTTTCAAAAAAAATAAAAAATAATAAGTCAGTGTGTGGTAATCATAGATTAAAGCAATTACAATGAAGCAATAACAAATTAATTATGTGATCTATGGTGGTCCCATAGTTACACATATTGTAAAAGTATACGTTTTCTTAAAAAAGAAATAAGTAATAGGTCAGTGTGTGAGTTACAGTAATCAGAATCACAGAGTGTAAAATAAATGTCATAAAAATAATAAATTATACAATTAAAATAGCAACCAGTTTAATTTTGTCTAGACTCTAGAATCTATCTAGATTGTCGTATGGAGCTGGACCAGCATGTTTCCAAGCATTCTCATCTTGGATTATAATCATCTAATTTGTAATATGCTTGTTTACAAAGTCCCCCCTCCGACACCGAGGCTCCTGACATCAATCTATCTTTAAATAATAATATAATAAATTGAAGAAGTAGGACATATATTTTTTTTTAGGATTGACAATAGACTCTAAACTGACGTGGGAAGAACATGCATCGATCCTAATTACAAAATTGACCAGCGGGCTAATTACGTAACACACAACACAATCAGTAGGAATCGGTTTCGATTTGACAGTTCAACCAAATTCATTGCGCTATTTACGTTGTTGAGCGGACAAACTTTTCTAACATATGAAGCAATGGATTAGCAATATACTTCAAAATCATTCCGATTCAAACTGTGTTACGCAATTAGGTTACAGGTTTGCCTTTGCTCTTTATAATCTCAGCAAAATAGTAAATCAGGCGGCTGTCGTAACCGCGTATTATGGCTACGTAGATTCCATATTACGTTACGGAGTCATTTTCTGGGCAAATTCCTGTGAAAACACAGGAATTTGCCCAGAAAATGACTCCGTGAACTTCAAATTTTTAAAGCGTAAAAGACGTGCTTAAATCAATAGAAAGTTGCAAACCACATTTTATCTCCTTAAAAATTCTTAATTCTTCTTCTTTGCATATACGAGACCGCTTTGTTCGTAAAGAAAAATGGCGATTTATTTTAAAAAGCTTCAGAACAAAGCTATGTATCCATAAGACCAACATATCGACACGAATTATGCCTAAGACGTTCAAAAACCGCCCTTATGCACAAGAGTATACTTTGCATGGCTCCAAATGTTTTTAATAAGCTACCAAATGACATAAAAGATTTAAACTTGACACAATTTAAACGTAAACTAAATACATTTTTAATAGACATATGCTACTACACCATTAGTTTAAATGCTCTAAGTATACTATTGACGAATTCCTAGTTGTCAAAATTTCATGTGACTGACCATTCTATGTATTTATCTTTTAACATCAGGACGGCAACCACGACTGGTTGCCGTCCTGATGTTCAGAGGGAGCCCATATATGCTCACGTGCCTTTACTTTAAAAGACAACCGACGTTGCCTTTTAAAGTAAAGGCACGTGAGCATATACGTAAGAAGTTAGCAGAAACATCCCAGCGCTGGTTTGCTGGATTCGTTTTCTCCTCTAACGATCATTATTTCTCCTGACAAAGTTTATATGTATGTATGTATGTATTTATACAGGGTGTCCCGTAAATAATGGATCAAACGTAACGGGTAGGTAGCTTATCTCATTTCCAACAACTAATTTGAACAGTAAAAAAAAACCGATAAGGTAACCAAGATTTTTTTTTTTTCGATTTTTACTATTTTCTGTACCAGCATTCAGTGTTTTTAATGCTGTTGCTGCAAATGGTATCATATTTAGGTGTGATTTTTGTCAAACATTTCTGAATAGTTTACTAATGTTATAAGATACCATTTTTTTAAATAACATTTTATTTGCCTTAGAAAAAAAATCTTGAATTGAAAAGTTTTGTTTTTACGATGAAAAGACCAGAATTGGAAAAATTCTCCTGTAAAAAAAATGTATAACACCAAAGTGTACCATTATTTTAAAAACTTGTAAAATTACTAAAGTTTGCAAATTGGTATAAAACTTACGTCTAGTCCTTGCGGTTACAAAGATATTGCTATGAATGTGATGAAGAAGACAGAACAGAAATTAAAATGGTACAATCTAACTTTTCTTTCTCGTAATGGCTTATGCTTGTAATCTAAGCATGTGGTTAAGCGTGTAGCGTAATTCCGAGCCGATGACGTCATCTGTTCGGAATTTGGGACCGCTACCTGCGGAGTTGCACCTCACTCAGTGTGAAAGGGATAGATAACGCCGCTTTTGTATTTTTGGTAAATCGGTGTCTTTGTGCAGGTATTTTTTTTCCTTCACCCTTCATTCATACAGGGCTTCATTGTTGCATGATTTTATTTGTTTAGTTGACACGAATCTCTCTTCGAGTTGATACGTACGTCAGACTACTTTCGCTCCCGCTGTGCCTAACTGTTGTGTTCCTTAAAATTAAACTTGTGCTGTGTATTTGGACTTTACTTTGCCTAACGATTTGGAACTGTTTGTGTTTTGGACGAATGACTTGGCAATCCTACGGACTTCGAAAACAATCGTTTGTGTGAGGTTGTACGTATGTGCAGTAGTACGATGCCTCGTTACGAGTACACGCCACGGGAGTATGCCGAAATGCATTTTATCTACGGAGAAGCAAGAGGTAATGCCAGGGCGGCCGCAAGATTGTATCGTGAAAGATACCCGAACCGGGATCGACATCCCGACTATCGTGTATTCATTAGAGTGCATAACGCGCTTCTTGAGGGAAGAATTCATGGCACCGGAGTTGGGGGTGCCAGTGAAGGGCGACCGTCACAAGTCAATGACGAAATTATTATTCGAGAAATCGAGGAAGATTCGTCGGTCTCAATTCGCGTCATAGCGCAACGCACAGGTATTCCAAGATTGACGGTACATCGAGTTCTAAAAAGGCACCGGTTGCACCCATATCACGTGCAACGTGTTCAAACGCTGACGTCACGCGATTACCCGCAAAGAGTAGCATTTTGCCAAAGGATGCTTAGAATGATACGGGCGGACCCACAGTTTTTTAATAAAATTTTATGGAGTGACGAGTCTTCATGCCGGCGAGATGGATATCTCAATTTGCATAATTTGCACAGTTGGCAGCTGGTAAACCCACATTTGATGCGAGAGGACAGGAGCCAACATCAATTTAAAATAAATTTATGGGCAGGAATAATAAATGGGCAAATAATAGGGCCCTTTGAACTACCAGCAACTCTAAACGCCGAATACTATGTGCATTTTTTAAGGAATGAGTTGCCAACGTTATTAGAAAATATTCCAGAAGACGTGCGGCAAGCAATGTGGTAACAAAATGATGGTTGCCCCGCTCACTATGCGACGGCAGTAAGGGCGCAACTCAATGAAACTTACCCTGACAGATGGATCGGCCGATTAGGACCAATTTTGTGGCCTCCGCGATCTCCGGATTTAAATCCCTTAGATTTTTTTTATTGGGGATGTTTAAAAGACAAAGTTTACAAACAACGAATAACGTCGGAAGAAGAATTACGTCAGCGCATCCAATCTGCTGTATCAGAAATAAACAACAGCCATTTTGTCCGTCGGATAAGAGCTTCCTTTATTAGGAGGTGCAGACTTTGCATTCTCGTAGGGGGACGTCATCGTCAGTTTGAACATTTACTGTAAAAACAAAATAAACGATTTATTTGTATTTTTTTTTAAATTTAAACTCCTAATTTTTTTCATACGCTGAGATACCTAAACATTTTTAAGAAAATAGTTGAATTGTGCACACTTTTTCAAATTTTATTTTATTTCGTAATTTGGCACCTCTGTCAGATTCATAGCAATATCTTTGTAACGACAAAGACTAGGCGTAAGTTTTATACCAATTTGCAAACCTTAGTAATTTTAAAAGTTTTTAAAATAATGGTACACTTTGGTGTCATACATTTTTTTTACAGGAGAATTTTTCCAATTCTAGTCTTTTCATCGTAAAAACAAAACTTTTCAATTCAAGATTTTTTTTCTAAGGCAAATAAAACGTTATTTAAAAAATGGTATCTTATAACATTAGTAAACTATTCAGAAATGTTTGACAAAAATCACACCTAAATATGATACCATTTGCAGCAACAGCATTAAAAACACTGAATGCTGGTACAGAAAATAGTAAAAATCGAAAAAAAAAAATTTCTTGGTTACCTTATCGGTTTTTTTTTTACTGTTCAAATTAGTTGTTGGAAATGAGGTAAGCTACCTACCCGTTACGTTTGATCCATTATTTACGGGACACCCATGCCCATTATGTCACTCTATGTAAAATTTCACCATATTTATATCTGTAATTTGTATGGTGTACATAATAAAGAGTATTCTATGCTATTCTATGTATTTATTCTTGTACTTTATTGTATTGTACTGTGTGTTTTTTCGTGTTATCCCTTATGTTGCACCTACCATGCTTCCTCTCTGCATCACCCTAAGATTGACTGGTAGAAAATACCTCAGGCATTAAGTCCGCCTGTGTACGGTTTTGTTTTACTTGTGCATAATGTTTTAATAAATAATCTCACCTTAGGAGGTTGTTCTTCGGTGACCTGTGTGCAGCAAAGAAAACTCTTCCAACTCTTAACTAGCCGGGGCTGTTGTATGTCCGCAGCTTCGATCAATGTATGTGCAAACGTGGTGGGTTCTGGTTATAACTTTGCATCCAGGTGACGCATTTTGAAGCTGTTTTCAGCCAAATCAATCTTAAATAGGTTCCGTACAACGGTTTGACTAATAAAAATTGACAAAAACGCGAAAAAATATTTTCACAAAGGTTACAATTCGCAAAGGTTATGTCGATAATCGGATTCTTGGCTGTTTCTCAACCGCGCATGTGACTTCACTTAGTATACTTCACCAGCCAACGGGTAGAGGTCATTGAGTAGAACCAGTTTTTATCGGCAGCCTTAAATTATTCGACATGTTTCGTTAGGTCAATGTCCTAATTTGAATGAGCGCATCGGTGGTGTACCAGGTACACAAATTAACCAGCTGAGACTCGTGCACGTTATGCCAAAAACATCGGATGCTGCTATCAAGTTGGTAGAAATATGGATCCGTAACAGGTTGTTTTGAGGCCCGAGCCCGATTTTGTCTTCTGTTTTATGGCACTGTGACTTATACGTTAGGGAAAAATTACCTACTTAGAAAGAAAGAAAGAATAACCTTTATTTGGGCTCGCCCCTGCTTCGCTCGGATGAACAAAAAATATATCAGAGAACGTATGTATTTTCTTAGGTGGATCCATAGTGATTGCCTGCGAAATTAAATTTTTCTTACGTTTTTTTGCTATTTGCTTTACTAAATTTCATTCAAATCCGTTCAGCCGTTTTAGCGTGACAAAACAGCGGTAACAAACAAATAAACTCACTTTCGCATTTATAATATAATAAAAATATATAATAAATAGTATATATATATTGCATTGCATTTATAACAAGTAATGATTAACAAACTTTGATAGGTACCAATTTTTTTTAATTAAAAATATTACAAACAAAGCCACTGCTAACAGTTTTTTATGCAACAATTTAAAGGTATCATCAACACAATTAATAACATGTATCTTTTTTATAAACATTATTATTTTAAGTAAATAGTAGTACCTAAATACTTACAAGTATTTTTTTTAAACGCATTCGTCGCCCGTTTGGCGTGCACTATCTTGACACTGATGATGTCAGCGCAGGGCCATCCGACCAACCAATGGCGGCCACAGCACACGCGGCCTAAAGATGATGGCGAGATGGCAGCGTTGCCTTCAGTCTGGGCTTCGCCCATGACAGTCCTGGATGTGACGGTAATGCATACCGCCGACAGTCTTATTGACAGACATTAATGTTTTTAAACGTCGGATTTAACATAATTTAAGGTTTAGTTCGTACCTAAAGTAAAGGTAGTGGTGAAGGGTTGGCGTTTTAGGGGGAATGTCTTATGTAATTTTTGACATTCGAAAAGTGCTGATTCTCAGCCTAGTTTGAATAAATGAGTTTTGATTTTGATTGATTTTGATTTTGAGTAAATTATTTTGACACAACCTGCTATGTTTTCATACATGTAAAATGATTTGATTGGTTCTTTTGGTCTAATTATGGCAAGCGCGACTGACCATGACCCCAGCACGTCATCTTGAATTCTAACCCCTAGGTCGTGCAGTGTTAATGGGTTTTTCAATTCTCATCTTGAATTTTTCCGTAGCAGCCCGGTGACGAAAGGGTTTTGGATAGTTTTAAAAGGTTTCAAGGGTTAGAAAGGTTCATATACGATGTTACATGCCCGTACTCCATACGGGTAAACGAATGATCGGCTAACCGTTTAAACGACTTACCTACCTATCTCTTCAGAGAGTTTGAATGTTCCGTGGTATCTACTTTTATTTTAGATACTAAAAAGTCGTGAGGAGTCTAGATTGTTCAGAATTTTACCAACCATAATAACATTATAGCAGCATGTTAATAATTAATAATAATTCTGATTATTAATAATATTTATAATTAATAATCTTCAAAAACATACTAATGAATGGAAAAAAGAACCTTAAGGGGGCTGCGCTCCTGCCAGGGTTGCGAGTTTGTCCGAAAGGGATAACGTGACCCTAGCACTCAGGCATCTGAAGGAATACGGGTGGGTTTTAGTCAGTAAAAGTCTGACACGCGCTCCCACTCCGCCTAGGGTGGGAGAAGTTATTCCCACCCGTACGAGAAAAAGGGGGGCTGCGCTAAGGTAGCCCGCGGAATTAAAATTTTCATACGTTTTTCCAACCTACTGGTCAGTGTCTAAGTTGATCGAAATAATATATGATTTGCGACCGTAATAAATATGTAATTACGTTTTTTTTTTTATATTGACTTCATGAAGTAGTAAAAAAAACCGGCCAAGTGCGAGTCGGACTCGCGCACGAAGGGTTCCGTACCATTATCTATAAAAATGGCAAAACAATCACGTTTCTTGTATGGGAGCCCCCTTAAATATTTATTTTATTCTGTTTTTTAGTATTTTTTGTTATAGCGGCAACAGAAATACATCATCTGTGAAAATTTCAACTGTCTTCTAACTATCACGGTTTATGAGATACAGCCTGGTGATAGACGGACAGACAGACGGCGGAGCCTTAGTAATATTTTTAGGGTTCCGTATCCAAAGGGTAAAACGGAAACCCCGTTTTACCCTTTTGGATACGGAACCCTAAAAATAACTTATTTAATATAGGATAATTTATTTAATAAACCAACTTGTAGTTTTACAGGTTTTCACCATACAAATGCTATTTAATATGGAACCATAATATATAACCTGTTCGGTAACAGAATAGTGTCACCAGGTTTTTTTTTTCATATGTTAGAGCCTTATCAGACATGCTACTTTCAGCATCGGCGACTTTTTCGAAAGCGACGAACGAGAAGCGACTTGAACAGTACACTTCGCACGCATTCAGATGCCATTCACAGCGATTAAGCAAGGCTTTGGGAATCTGAGCATATTGGTAGCCCAGTGGTATCTGCTCCGACTGACGAGTTGTAGATCGTGGGTTCGAATCCAGGCAGGCGCTTCATTTTGTGTAAATAATTTCATCACGCTCCACTGCTCTCAAAACGGTGAAGAAAAACATCGTGAGGAAACTGGCATGTCAGCTAGAACCAAAAATTCGAAAGGTCGCACTGGGCCCGCGTGGTGGATTACAGCCCACTCCCTCTCACAGAGAAGAGGCCTGTGACCCAGCAGTGGGAACATTATAGGCTGATTAAGTAAGTAGTTTGGGCATCTGCGTAACATGGCTTGATGCTCAATCATACTGATACCGCGCTTAGACGTAGCTAGTCGCTAAAACGCGATGCAGCATTGATGTAGCCTGCAAAGTCTCTGATCGCCGATGCTAAAAGAAGCACGTCTGATAAAGCCCTTAATTTGTAAACTTGAATTTTAACCTGCTCGTCGTGGCTCCTATAAATGTTCACGATAGATTAAACTTAACGTTATTCAACGTGAAATAGTCGCAATGAAAACGGTGAGTTCTGATAGTCCTTTTAATTTAAGCTATAAGGCGTACCATTACCCCGCGCCTTCTATACAGCATGTATCATAAATGTGTGTCAAATTTAAGGGTTTAGTACAGACCATCAAACTGAACAACTTTCTCCATGGGCCAACATCGTAATCGTGACTAAATTATCAACTGTCCCATTCAAAACTTCAATACTTACCAGCGGCGAGGTGTCAATTTTTGTATGAGAGAAGCCGAAGCGAAGCCGGTTTAAATTACTTACTTTTATCAATAAAGAAAAAATTAATTAATTAACTTAAAAATAAGTCTAGCAAACGAACGTAGGTCGTAACGTAAGTCTAGAACCAAAAAGACGCATCACTACACAAACAAAACTTTTTTGTTTGTTATTTCTATTCAAAGCTAATAAAATAGGCATTTTTATTGTTTGAATGTTATAGTGGATTAAATACCCGTAGTGTAACTATATTTTTTGGCAATAGTAGACATTATTGTCTGTGCCATTTTTCAATAGCGGTAGAGTTGTTGATGCAAACCTCCGAAGGGAAGCCGGTAGGAATCGTGTTATATGGTCCTTTCGCCACTGATACTTACTCGGCCCAAACTTGGGACGGCTAATTAATTTTTGGTAAATTTTAAGGGTGTGCCTTAAATTTGACCACCCCTTTTTGATACACGTTGTATAACGTCATCCTGTCTATTCTGTAAAAATCTCACCGCGAAAACTTGGGTGAAGTGAGTTTGACGTGATCCGTCATTTCACCTTAAGGGGGATGCGCTAAGGTAGCCCGCGAAATTCAAATTTTCTTACGTTTTTTGCAGTTTGCAGGTCAGTAACAGGTTGTATGTTGATCTAAATATGATTCGCGGTCATAACAAATATGGCTTTACAGAATTGTAATCATTAGTATCAGCATTACAACTCTCTAAGTTCATAAAATCCTACTAAATGATTATTTCAGAAATAGTCATTCAATTGGATTTTTCGATGAGAGTTAGTTGTATTGGCAGACGTGGGTCCCTGGACAGCCGATAACTTTTTCTCGATTACAATGTTGGTCCCATGGAGAAAGTTATTCAGTTGAATGGTCTGTACCACACCCTTAAATTTGACCACACCTTTCTGATACACCCTGTATAAAAGGTGCGCCATAATTGTGGTGCCTCTTCAGGTGCGCTCGTTCCACCATAGACATGATCTAGCGCTTTCCACCATGGCAAATAGAAGTCAAGAGTGAGCCACCATAAAAAAAACTAATATTATTTTATATATTTCCAGTTGATATTGTTCACGCTGGTGGTGGGGGCCATCCTTGCGGTGGCGAATGCGCAATATGAAAATGGTGGGCGAGGTGGACAATTCAGATATGAGCCGAATTACGGACATGGCGGCGGCTACGATAACGGCGGGGGCTATGGTGGAGGCCACGGATTTCAGGGTCATGGTGGCCACTACGGCCACGGTGGCCACGGCTTCCACCGTGGTCGCTGAGGCTACGGTTGCGGATTCAGCAGATTCTTCCACTTCTCGATGGTGAAAAATTAGAGTTAAACACTATTTATGATGATGTATCACGACATATTTCTAATGAATCTTTATTCATCTTGGAAAGATTTTAGTTATAACTTGTCTAGGTTCTTATTGGTTTAGTTAGCCCCTATCGTTGTATGGTTTATGAAATAAATAATTTTAATAACTAACACTTATTTTTCAACATTTGCTCGAGCACTGGCTCTTTAGCCCGACCAACGAAGACCAAACTTGCGGAAATAACTCGTGTAAAAACATTGTAAGTTGAATTAGGAACTTAAAGCGAGACCAGGGGGTCTACTCCGGAGATAAATCTGAAGTATCGGCCTAATGTTCGGCCGTTTCCTGTCTACGGCTGACTATGGCTGACGACGGTGAATGAAAAAAAAACCACATTCAAAGAAATAAGTCAAAGTCAAAAATGTTACTTGAAGTCGGGTAACAACTCAAAGCCAAAAAAGGAAACTTTGGAAGTCAAGTAACGACCGAATATTCGGCCGATACTTCGGATTATCGCTTCGGAGTAGACCCCAAGGGTTCCAATGGAGGCGAAGCTTAGGCAATCACACTTCGCACTAATATTATAAATGCGAAAGTTTGTGAGTGTTTGTGTGTGTGTATGTTTGTTACTCTTCACGCTCAAACGGCTGTACCAATTTTGATAAAATTTTGTATGGAGGTAGGTGACACCCTGGAATAAGACATAGGCTACTTTTTATCCCGATATTCCTACGGGATCAAGACTTCCGCGGGTGAAACCGTGGGGCGCAGCTAGTATAAACTAAAGTCCGTCTGTCAAGAGAATGCGTTCCTGACATCTGTTTGTTTGACAATTTCTAGTAATTATAAGGATCAAATTCGCAAAACACATATCCGTTTGTATGAAACTGCATGACAGGTGTCAAGAACTCATTCTCTCGCCGGCCAAACTGTAAGAACGTTCAACAGCCAAACAAAAGTCGAGGGAAACACCTTGATGAGGGACGTACAAAACCGGGAGCTATGGCAGAAAGGAAAGGAGGCCTATGTGCCTCCTTTCTCAACTCCTGGGTATCTCCATTACAATAAATAAGACCATTTGTGGGACTCCAAGCAAAAAGGGTCGAATTCTCGATATTTAGTTTCCGAGATATAACGCAGTTTTGTATGTAAAGTTGGGTGAAAACATTGCAATTTAATTGATTATTAATTAATGCTCAAATATCTACAAGTTCATTAAGTTATTCTCCAATCAAGCCTTTTCAGAGTTTCAACTTCAAATCAAATGTCTGATAAAAAATATGTGCCAGTTTTTGAATACTTTTTAACCGACTTCCAAAAAGGAGGAGGTTCTCAATACGGCGGTATGTTTTTTTTTTTTGTATGTTGTTACGCGATTACTCCGTTAATTATGGTCCGATTTTGAAAATTCTTTTTTTGATTAAAAGGGTATACTCCCGAGGTGGTCCCATTGCCACCAAATCAAAATCAGATGAGGGAATCCCATGGAAATCGAGGGAAACCCTCAAATTTTATAGGCAAACCTAATGATTTGGGTATTTTTTATAGTAACTCATGCATTTGCTCTCGGAATGCACCATTTGGTGAAGTGGAACTGATGATGGAGACCACATATGGCGACCGGAACAATATAATAATGAGTACCTCTATTTAACGGGTTGCGATTAAGCAATTTATACTCGTCACTATGCATATGGTGAGTGGCAGTTCTCCTGGTTCTTACCAAGAGAACTCCTCAACAATCAACGTCCCAGCATCGGGAAAAGCAATATTTTGTCAAAAGTGATGAGCAGTTAACATTAGGCTATTGTAACTTAGATAAATTCAAAACTGACCCAATAAAAAATGAAAAATAAAAAACTTTTTACAAAAAAATAAGAACCGACTATTCGACTATTTCGGAATTCGGTGTCTTTGGATCTGTATTTGAGTTTTTTGCCACCGACTTCCGAAATTAAAGTTATTTTTCACTTTGTAGTGTTATTTTTGGTAGTCGGTTCTTATTTTTTTGTAAAAAGTTTTTTTTACTACTGGAACCTTTTTGATTGGACGCCCATATTTGATTACACAAAGTGACAGCTAGCACATGTCAGATTACTCCAGTGAATTAATAATTCGACTGTAGCACAAACTTATATGAAAACTTCATGTAAAGTGTCGCACTGCGCGTTGCACTGCCTGTCGCGCCAGTCTGCACGAGCCTTAAGCCTTAAATATTATAGTTTGATACACTGATTCTTTATAACATAAAAAGTGCCATATTTCAATAGAAAACTATCAGGTTAAGCTACGCTTGCCGCGGTTGGTCCGTGGATGGGTGACCATCTGTTCATACCAAGATTCATCCTTGCCTCGAAAAGCACGTTAAGCCGTTGGTCCCGACAGTCATTTGTAGATCTTTGACATTTGTTACGGATCGTCAGAAGCCCAAAAGTCTGACAACCAGTCTTACCAAGGGATATCGTGTTACCCAGTACCTAACTGGGTTGTGATAGATAGGCAGTTGCTCCATGTAAAATACTGGTATTCAGCTGCATCCGGTTAGACTGGAAGCCGACCCCAACATGGTTGGGAAAAGGCTAGGCAGATGATGATGATGATTTCAATAGAAAACTAAATGGTAAAAAAATCAGTTTATCGTGTGTCTAATGTTTTTGTTACGTCAGTTATTGTGATTAAATATAGAGACTTGTTTTAATCATCCGCTGATTTTTTTATTATATTTTTTAGCTTTAGGGAGACAAAAGAATTTTTGTTGTCATGTTTAGGTTATGTGTATTTCGATACCTGTGTAAAGTTCATTCTATGATTCAATTGTGTGTTTTGTGCCTATACGAGTACATACGTATAAATAGATATTGTAGCCTTGTAATTTTAGTATGAAATTAATCTGTTTACAACATTTTGTTTTTAATAAATGATGAATTCTAATATTTTATATGTAAAATATTAGTTACTAACTTTGTCCGCGGCTTCGCCCGCGTGGATGTCGGAAATAATCCCACGGAAACGTACTACCGAGATAAAAAGTATCCTATTGTGTTAATCCAAGTTATGCATGATGGTGTATGAGTGCCTAATTGTTGTACTAACATAGATTTCAAGCAATTTTTAGTACTAACACGCTATGGAAGACTACATTTTAAGAAAACATCTATGTACGAATTACCCATGTTTGCAAAAATAAATGATTTGATTTGATTTTTATGGGCCTTCGAATATGGCGCGCTGGTTTTGTTTTTTCCGCGTGCCGCGCTAGCGATGCGCAGTATGCGCACGCAGGTGTAAAAAACCGGTCAAGAGCGAGTCGGACTCGCGTACCGAGGATTCCGTACCTATATTTATGATGTTGATGAAATCTGAAAAACTGTGCTATTTAGAGACATCGTTTCATTTTTCCTGTAATCTTTACATAAACTTCTGTCACATAGAATAATTTCTTATTTTTCTCTATGCAAACTTCGGAGATAAGGGGGGGGGGACGGTATTTTTTTTTACATTTTTCATCAAAAGTTGAAAACTATTATGCCTAAAAAAAAAGTTTGAGAATGTGCAAACAGCGTTCTTTCATATGATAATAGTAGACTCCATTTGAATTTTTAAACCGCTTTCAGGCCCTGTTGTAAATTTTTTTTATTTTTTTTTATTTCTTTCTTATTTGCAAAAAAGTTGGGTAAACGTCATCTAAAACTATTCCAAATTTCAAGTTGATAGCATTAGTAGTTTTTGAGATACCCAGCTGTTACAGACAGACATACGGACTTAGTCTCACCATAAGGGTTCCTTTTTATCATTTTGGTACGGAACCCTAATAAAGGCACTGGTAAACAGCCATATAAAAAAGGTGATGATAATCTTTGATAGGTTACTGCTCAGAAATTGTGCACGTGTCGTGTACAGAATACCGTCTTGTATGCATGCAACGTTCTACCAAGATAAAATGTAACCTATGCCCGAGCCCAGGGCATGGACTACCCCCATGTGCCAAAGTTCATCAAAATCTGTTCTGTCAGCCGTTTTAGCGTGAAAGCACACATAAACAAACAAACTCACTTTCGCGTTTATAATATTAGTTAGGATAAATAACTGATCATTGAACAACCAGACTCATCGCCAGGTGCACGAAAGTCCATTAAATCTAATTCCCGATTAAAACTAATGCTGTCACTTACTGACACGTTAACATACGTGCAACTGGCGGTCAAATTATTTGGTTGGAGTAATGGAACATAAAAAATAAAATAAATTAATTATTCCAACGAAATCAGTGGGACGATCGGGAATAAAAATATTATTTGATTAAATTCCTGTTCGTCCCACCTGTCGGACGACTCCAATAGGACGAACGGTACACGATTTCAAGCTGATATAATGACGATAATGATTATAAAGAAAAGAAAGAAAGAAAAAGCATTTATTGGGACTCGCACGGGTCACAAATTAAAATAAAACACACAGACTCATAGAAACATAAAACCAGAAACGAAAAAAAAAAAACAAAGTAAAAAATGAAAATAAAAACAGAAAGAAAGAAAATGAAAAAGATAAAAAAATAGATGAATGAGAATGATGAAAAGTTCCATCATGCGAGATAAGTAGATTTAATCATCCCGGACATGTCAAAAAGATACGGAGATACGGATGCGAATGACATTAACCCCTATGAATAGAAGTATCACAGTTTCTTTAAGTTTCTATTTCGCACGTCATTCATAAACGTTAGTTATGACCACAGAACACGGAATCGTCGCGCCGTCGAGCGTCTATACAGGCTGAAATTGAATTCATGCCATGGGCATCCTCTTAAGGGGTCATTGTACTCATCATTATGAATAACTTTTACTATGGGCCTAAACCTGAAATCGCGAAAAAAATAATCAGCTCTTCCCTACATTTTGACGAGTTTTAAGCGAACATAAATCTAGGGAACAGCTGATCCTGCCAGGGTTGCGAGTTTGTCCGAAAAGGATATCGTTGCCCTGGCACACAGGCAACGGAAGGAACACGGGTGGGTTTTAGTCAGTAAAAGTCTGACACGCCCGGTCCTCCCGCTCCGCCCAGAGCGGAGTTATTTGATAATTTCCTACCCAAAAAAAAAAGGGAACAACTGATTTTTTTCCGTGACTTTAGGTTTGGTGCTGCGGTAAAAGTTGTTCATTAAGATGAGTACAATGACCCCTTAAGGGGGATGCCCATGAATTCAATTTCACCTTGTAGAGATGGCATTACTGAAAAAATTCGTGGCTCTGCCAACAGTGCGTTAATTAACTGCACGACTCCTGTCATGGAGTACCTTCAAAGTCATTTCTAAGCGTCAGTTGTGTCCAAGTGTGAGTAAACGATAACACGCTTAGTTTGTATGGAAAGTATTGACAATGCTGCCTCTAGCCGAGGTGTCTGTGCACTGTGGTTGTGACGTTGTTCACCGTTATGATGAATGAGCACACCCAACCCAACTGGTATTTTGGTGACGCAATAAAAATATGCCTTACTTCTATACCTACCGTTAATTCTAATTAACTGTGTTGTGCACTTTTTAACAGACTTCCAAAAAGAAGGAGGTTATTTATGTTCGTCTGTATGTGTGCTTTTAATGTATTTTAACCGATTTCTATTCTTGACCGATTTTTACAATTATTTTTGTTGTTTTAAAGGGTATTATGCTCTTGAGAACAGAATCTGATGACGGGATGACATGGAAATCGAGAAAAATCTTCAAATTTTGTAGCCACACCTATAGCGATTTGGGTATTTTGTTGTAGAAACTCGTGCATTTTCTCTCGGAAAGGACTGAAGGATCTGGTGAAGTGGAACTGATTTTATTTTTATTTTTTATTAATTTTGATTGAAAGGAACAGAATTAATTATATTATAAGAACTTACAACTAATTTGACATAAACAACCCATAATAGGGCAAAGGACAATTGCTTACCACCTCAGCTTTTTAATAATAATAATAACCCACAACGCTGTCCACCGGTAGACATAAAAATAAAGAAAAAAGAGTGTAATCGCTAGGAGTTTTAGTAGCAGTACGAGCAGTAATTAGTTGTGTATCTAATGAACATTAATAATGTTAAATTTTGATAAAGGTTACATAATATAAAAATATGACGATGAAGCTGATGATGAAGACCACAGATGGCCACCGGAACTACGTAGGTACTCGTATAAGTATTTCACGGGTTGCGATTCATTTGGTACTTTAATATGGTTGCTGACCAATTTAAGCTCGTCAGTCGTCACCATCCATGCCTATGGTGAAGTGGAGCTCCAGTTCTCCTGGTACTGACCAGGAGAAATCCTCAACAATTAACGTCGCTGTATCCGGAAAAGCAATATTTTTAACCGACTTCAGAAAAAGGAGGAGGTTCTCAAGTCGTCTGTATGTTTTTTTTTTTTTTTTTTTTATGGTTGTTACCTCGGAACTCCGTCGTTTATGAACCGATTTGGAAAATTATTTTTTTATTTGAAAGGATATACTTCCAGATTGGTCCCATATTTATCAAAATCTAGTTCTGATGTTGGGATCCATGAGTAACTGAAGGAACTCCTCAAATATTATAGGCATACATATAGCGATTTTTATATTTTCATTAACAAGTCAATCATTTGCATTCAGAAAGTATAATTTGGTGAAGAGGAACTGATGAAGAAGGCCATAGATGGCCACCGGAACTTCTGAATGATAAGTATTTCACGGGTGGCGATAAGATATCTGGATTAAGATAATTAAGCGAAGCAAATTTAAATAAATAGTTCTGATCAAAATAGTACCATCAAATTGATCTGATGATGAAGCCGGAAGGTAGGCACTGGAACTCCGTAATAAAACAATGTACCCTACCCGTGTTTGGTCTTATTGGAATTGTCATGAGATGCACTCTGGCTATATATGATTTTTAACCGACTTCAAAAAAGGAGGAGGTTCTCAATATCCTAGCCTTATATATAACTTTTATTAACTCTAGCCTTATATATAACTTTTTTTTTTTTTTAAAGAGAGATATATAAAAGGACACCGTGACTGATTGGTCTGTCAACACACAACTCAAACCACTCAACAGATTTGGCTGAAATTTGGCACACAGACAGTTCTTATGACATAGGCATCCGCTAAGAAGGGGTTTTTGGAAAATACTTACATAAGTAAATTATAAAATTTGTAATTTTTTGTTTATCTTAACTTCAATGGATGGGATGTCAAAGCTGGTATAGAACTTCCCGTCACTGTTTTTTCCATAGCAATTAGTGGTATACGAATTGATGTGGGGTAGGTACCACATCTAAAAAGTGAAAAATAAAAAAGTTTTTTACAAAAAAAGAAACCGACTTCCAAAAAAACCAGCTAAGCCAAGTGCGTGTCGGACCACGCACAATGAAGAGTTCCGTAGTTAGGATGAATTTATCCCTAAAACAAACTTAACATTGTAGTTGAAAAACATGTTCTCCCATACATCGATATACGCCACAGTCAATTTTCCAACTAAAAATTTTAATTTGGAATCGCAAAAAATTTTTTTTTTATGTGATAAAACTACAAATTAACAATGTTCGGACATTTTCCTTTACTTGTGCTGTGAGACTTTGCTTCTGCCCAAATTTCATGATTCTAGGTGAACGGGAAGTACCCTATAGGTTTTGATTTATGTGCGAGATATTCGCAATTTTTTATTTATTTGATAAAACTACAAATTTACAATTTTCGGACTTTTTCCTTTACTTGTGCTGTAAGACCTTGCTTGTTGCCAAATTTCATGATTCTAGGTCAACGGGAAGTACCCTATAGGTTTCGATTTATGTGCGAGATATTCGCAATTTTTTTTTATTTGATAAAACTACAACTTTACAATTTTCGGACTTTTTCCTTTACTTGTGCTGTAAGACCTTGCTTGTTGCCAAATTTCATGATTCTAGATCAACGGAAAGTACCCTATAGGTTTTGATTTATATGCGAGTATCGCAATATGTCGCAATAATGTCGCTTATATCGCCGTAGTTTTTATTGCGTTGACTTGGAAGCTTGATTTTTTTAGAGCTTCATGGGACCATAGACTTACGTATTTGATATTAATTTCAACTTGATACCTCTACTCGTTCCTGAGAAAAATGGTCTTGACAGACTGACAGATAGACAGACAGACAGACAGACAGACAGACGGACAACGAAGTGATCCTATAAAGGTTCCGTTTTTCCTTTTGAGGTACGGAACCCTAAAAACACTAAAAAGTGAAAAATAACTTTAATTTCGGAAGCACTTAATATAACATCACGCCTTGTTTCCCCGAATAGTTGGGCAGAAGTGTGCCTGTAGTACATCGACATTTAATATTATATTTAATTTAATTTCAGAAGTCGGTGGCCAAAAATGAAAATACACAACCAAAGACACCGACTTACGATATTAAATTAATCGATGAACGGTCACTCCAAAGTATTTTTTTTTAATGTCTCAGTTTTAATTAAGGTATTTTACGGTTGGTCGGGTAAAATTATTATTTATTATTTTTGAGATACCTATTTCAACAATTGCACTGAAAGCTAGCCGGGTAATAGCACAATAGTACAAAAGAGCTAGGTAGGAAAAGATTCTTTTTTTATGTTGTTTCTGAGAAGTAAGTAAAAAGTTAAGTTCCCTTACTCACAGTAGGTATTCACATAACGTCGACTTTGAAGAGGTACCTATATAGTCTTGATAACACACACACAAGTCATGCTTTTTACTCATTTCTTCAAATACATTTTAATTGCTCCATAACTTTTTAAACGAGCAGTTATTTGTTTTTTATTAATGTGGAAAGGAAGAAGGATAATAACATCTTTTTTTCTTAAAAATGACAAAAGTAGATCAAAGCTTAAGTTTCCACACATAGTCGGTTTCCTGTCGGCGCGGTAGCGGTGCGGCGGCGGCGGCGGTCCAGTATATTTTCAGGCATTCTAATTTTGCCTCGCAACGGGCTCGCAACCGATTTTTTTTATTTCAGGTGCCACAAAGAGGTCTATTAGAGTCTAGAGCCTGAACCGTGCCAAAAAATTAAACTTTTAACCATAAATAAATGTTCCGTTTGGTGCCGGACGTAAAGAATAGCACCATCTATTTTCTCCCGTGGGTGTCGTAAAAGGCGACTATATAAGGGACTTACTTGAGAATGGGCAGCAGCATTCTCTATGCATTTTAACACCATACTGCGATCGCCAACCCGCCTGCCAAGCGTGGCGATAATGGCAACCCCCCCTTTTGCGGGAGGCCTATGTCCAGCAGGGGACGTCTTCCGGCGGTAATAATAAACCATAAATAAATTATTTACGACTGTTAATATAATCCTCCGTTCATTACCAATATTGATGAGTTTGTGGTTTTCATTAAACTAATTCCAAGGAATAAGGAAGCATATAACTGGTTTGGTAGGACAATTAAAGCGCCAAAATTTTGTTATTTAATCATTTAATAGAATAACCAGAATGTTGACCTCCATCTTGTCTCCTATAAATGTTCACGATGGACCGAAAACAACGTTATTCAACTTGAAACACACACAATGAAAACTGTGAGTAGTGCTTGTTCTTTCTAACCAGTTACAATAAATTTCAAGTATTTTTTTTATTAATCTTAGAAAATTGTATAAAATTTCACAAATAAATGTCTGCCGGTCTACTTTGTAAACATCTCACCCTGAAAATGTAGGTGATACTCGTAGTTTAAAGTGAGCTGTCACTGTAGTGCTATTCTGTAAAAACACACCATGGAAACTTAGATAAAGTGAGTTTGAAGTGAGCTGTTTATCCCTAGCCTCGGACAGGATGACAGGTCAATTCAAGCTCACTTCAGCTAAGTTTTCACGGTGAATTTTTTACAGAATAGACAGGTCCCTAGGATCAGCCTAGGGATTGATACTATCGACAGTTCACTTTACCTACGTTATCACGGTGAGATTTTTACAGAATAGACCGGCTGATCTAGGGATTGACACTATTGACAGTTCACTTCACGTAAGTTATCACGGTGAGATTTTTACACAATTGACCGGCCGATCCTAGGGATTGTCACTATCGACAGTTCACTTTACCTAAGTTATCACGGTGGAATTTTTACAGAATAGATCAGCTGATCCTAGGAATTGACACTATCGACAGTTCACTTCACCTAAATTATCACGGTGGGATTTTCACAGAATAGACCGCTGATCCTAGGGATTCTCACTATCAACAGTTCACTTTACCAAAGGTATCACGGTGAGATTTTTACAGAATAGACCGGCTGATCCTAGGGATTGACACTATCGATAGTTCACTTTACCTACGTTATCACGGTGAGATTTTTACAGAATATATCGGTAGTAATGTGTTCTTCCCATAAGAACCATCTAACGAAAGTTTCAGAAAAAAAATTGTTTCAATGAAATCTTTGCCACCTAAATGCCCTCAAAGTAACTTCAGTGTATATTTTGGGTACGCTCATTCCATCCCAGACCTTACCCACCGATTTCCTCCAAGAGACTGATTTATTCCGGAAGGTTTAAATGTATAAAATATTAATAATGTTTTATACACTTAAAAACCGGGCGGTAATAACCGGGCGAGGCACCACATGGCGGATCCCTAGAGAAAGGCATTTTTTTTTGATTAATTTTTATTTTTTTCCAGTTCGTATTGTTTACACTGGTGGCGAGCGCTATCCTTGCGCTGGCGAATGCTCAGTATCAAAACGGGTACTTTGGCTTTGGTGAATATAACGGACTTGGCGGCGGCTACGGTCACGGCGGCGGCTACGGACATGGCGGCGGCTACGGACACGGCGGCGGCTACGGACATAGCGGAGACTATGGCCATGGTGGTCATGGCGGAAATTATGGCCATGGTGGTCCCGGCGGAGACTATGGCCATGGCGGTCATAGCGGACATGGTGGTTATGGTGGTCATAGCGGATATAACGGAGACTATGGCCATGGCGGAGACTTCGGGCACGGCGGTCATGGCTACCACGGATTTTAGGTTATTCTACGGTTAATAAAAATATTATAGTTTAAATAAAATTATGATGATGTGTCTAAGACATATTTATTAAGCATGTTTGTTCATCTTAGATAATTTCTTTGATATAACTTAGAACCTGTGAATACTGTGATAGCTTTAAGTCCTATATGTACATTATTTAAGACAATAAATTATTTAAAAAACAACCGATTACCTATTTTGTTTTAATAAAATAATTCAATCTGTCAAAGCTATGCTATATACATAAAAATACCCATCACAGCCGATAACTACGCATTCTGTAGGTAGTACAACCGCCAGCACAACAAATTACCACAAAACTATAAAATTTTCTCTTTCGATTTTGAACTTAACCGTCACCATTTTAAGGTTTAAAATTAATTGGAGAAATTTGACAGTTTGGTATAGCTTGATGTGCTGGCGACTGTACATTAAACTAAGTAACAATGAGCAAAACTTATTGCTATATTCCATAAGTTTAGGTAGTTAAATAAAGGTAAACTAATCATAAAAAGGGTTTTTATAGATGACATTTCTTGTTTAAAAATACGTTGTAACTTCTATCCTAATTAAATTTATTTTTGATTTTACTATATTTTTCTCTTTTATATAATACTGTTCAACCTGTCAAAGCTATGCTATATACATAAAAATACATATATCTTATATTCTTGAAGTACTCTTCGTAGATGTAACTGCTTGAACACAATTTTTTTGTTAGATTTATAACAATACTAGTACTATTTTGTAATCTGTCTATTGTAAAGAGCCCAAAAAGATAGGTCCTCGAAACGTCAACGAAATAAAACGTTCTAAATTGAAGAGTACAACGGTGACGTAGCATGACAACTGAAGTGACAGGTATTACGTTTAGTCGGTTACTTGACAGCTATCTCGTCACGTGGTTTTTTTGTAACTACCAACTTACAAATTCTCGAATGACCTAATTTATTATAAGGTTAGGAATTAGCATTACGAGTACCATTCAACGTGGTAATGCTACGTCTTCAGGACCCTCTAGTAGCAGTAATTCGGTTGTTAGTCCGGTTGACCGAACTACTGAAACTTTCAGTCGCGATAGTTCGGTTCTAACAAAGCACCGAACTACTGAAACTTTCAGTTGCGATAGTTCGGTTCTACTAAAGCACCGAACTACTGAAACTTTCAGTTACGATAGTTCGGTTCTAACAAAGCACCGAACTACTGAAACTTTCAGTTGCGATAGTTCGGTTCTAGCAAAGCACCGAACTACTGAAACTTTCAGTTGCGATAGTTCGGTTCTAACAAAGCACCGAACTACTGAAACTTTCAGTTGCGATAGTTCGGTTCTAACAAACCACCGAACTACTGAAACTGTAGTTGTGTTTCTTTATTTAACTACCTAAACCAAAGGAGTATAGGAATGGACTTCAATTTTTGGTGCGAAAATCGCTGTTTACAGCAGCGTACAATATAACGCACGTAAAACATTGTTCTTAAGGGTGCATGCTACGGTAGGTACTTACAGGAATTGTGGTGGTATGTAAAGTTATAACATTTAAAACTTGTTTTATTGGAAAAAAGTTACTTTCGCCGTAACCAGAAAGTTCCCAGGTGTGTTGAACACTATTTTTAACCGACTTCTAAAAGGAGGAGGTTATCAATTCAGATGTTTATATTTCTTTTTTATGTTCGGGCATAACTCCGTCATATATAGACGGATTTGCAAAATTCTTTTTTTGTTCGATATGGTATACTCACAAGGTGGTCCCATTGTCACCAAGTCAGATTATGATGGGGATCCCATGGAAATCGAGGGAATTCCTCAAATTATATAGGCACACATATAGCGGCACTTTATTATGGTTGCCAAGCAATTTATGCTCGTCACAATGCATATGGTGAATTCACCATCAGTTCCAGTTCTCCTCAACAATTAACGCCCCTGCATCGATAATAAAAATATTTTGTAAAAGGTGATGAGCGTTCGACATTACGCTATTGTAACTTACCCACTAAAAAGTGAAACATAAAAAAGCTTTTTACAATAAAAAAACAACCGGCTTCCAAAAAAAACACTACAAAGTGAAAAATAACTTTAATTTTGAAAGTCTGTGGCAAAAACCTAAAATACAGATCTAAAGACACCGACTTCCGCAATTAAAGTTATTTTTCATTTTGTAGTGTTTTTTTTGGAAGTCGGTTGTTTTTTTATCTCTACATCCACTAGAAAAGAGGTTATAATCTTCAAACGGCTGAGCAGATTTTCTTCATTCAAAAAAAAAAAAAAACAAAATTGGTTCATCCGTTCAGTATGATGCCACAGACAGACATACATATACCTACACAGATACATCCTACAAACTTATAACACCTCTCTTTTTCATCGGGGGTTAAAAATAAAACAATATTATATAATTTGCAAATTATTAAGCCCTTTCGTATGAAATTCGACTTGACCTAGTGGAGTCACCCAGTTTAAAATTTCAAACCCACGTTTAATCTGTATAATTATATTAGTTATTCTCCTTATGTATTGCAATAACTACTCCACTTTGGATCTAATGGACTTAAAGAGTTATGTTTCTTCGCAAATAAGGCTGACCCCACATTAGGCGTGCGCGATCCTCGGGCGTGTGAGTAGCGCGGGCGCCGTGCGCGCGCCGCGAGCGCGCTGCGTGAGCATCGCGTTTTGCTGCCCTGCGGCGTGCGTGGAGAGTGCACACGGCGAGCACGCGGCGCTCGAGTCGCGTTCTTACCCCTTCGCCCGCACACGCCCGAGGAACGCGCGCGCCTAATGTGGGGGAGGCCTAAGATGGTGGCCCACTCCATCATAATTTCACCGCCGCCTATGGACATCTGGAATACTAGGAGCATCGTAGTGGGTTAGTTACCCTTCTTTTAGAGCACTCTCTGCAAATTAAGTCTTATTCAATTGGTATCACTGCCGTACCTTTTACGTTAGTTATTTATTAGTTTCAAAAACTAAAATGCTAGCATCCAATTAATAAACAAGTAACAATTTACACTACGGACTAAATAAATTATCTAACTAACTATACCAATAAATACAATAACAACAGGACACTAAAGCATCGGTAGACTGGTCCACATCGATGTCATCCTAAAACGTGTCTAGTTCGGTCAACCGGACTAACAACCGATCTACTGCTACTAGAGGGAACTACTGAAACTTAAATATGTACCCCTTTAGTTCGGCAAATACACTAATAAACTAGGCATATAATGTAAACAAACTATATCTTAATTTTATTTTTAACACGTAAAAAGAGCGACTTTGTGTATCAATACCTATACTGTGTTAAAAATAAAATTAAGATATAGTTTGTTTACATTATATGCCTAGTTTATTTGCCGAACTAAAGGGGTACATATTTAAGTTTCAGTAGTTCAGTGCTTTGTTAGAACCGAACTATCGCAACTGAAAGTTTCAGTAGTTCAGTACTTTGTTAGAACCGAACTATCGCAACTGAAAGTTTCAGTAGTTCGGTGCTTTGTTAGAACCGAACTATCGCAACTGAATGTTTCAGTAGTTCCGTGCTTTGTTAGAACCGAACTATCGCAACTGAAAGTTTCAGTAGTTCCGTGCTTTGTTAGAACCGAACTATCGCAACTGAAAGTTTCAGTAGTTCGGTGCTTTGTTAGAACCGAACTATCGCAACTGAAAGTTTCAGTAGTTCCGTGCTTTGTTAGAACCGAACTACCGCAACTGAAAGTTTCAGTAG
The DNA here is from genome assembly GCA_963921375.1 of Tiliacea citrago. NCBI lineage: Eukaryota > Metazoa > Arthropoda > Insecta > Lepidoptera > Noctuidae > Tiliacea > Tiliacea citrago. Next base: position 14,113,568 of record OY992799.1, read on the forward strand.
TTCGGTAGTTTGTTAGAACCGAACTATCGCAACTGAAAGTTTCAGTAGTTCGGTGCTTTGTTAGAACCGAACTATCGCAACTGAAAGTTTCAGTAGTTCGGTGCTTTGTTAGAACCGAACTATCGCAACTGAAAGTTTCAGTAGTTCGGTGCTTTGTTAGAACCGAACTATCGCAACTGAAAGTTTCAGTAGTTCGGTGCTTTGTTAGAACCGAACTATCGCAACTGAAAGTTTCAGTAGTTCGGTGCTTTGTTAGAACCGAACTATCGCAACTGAAAGTTTCAGTAGTTCGGTGCTTTGTTAGAACCGAACTATCGCAACTGAAAGTTTCAGTAGTTCGGTGCTTTGTTAGAACCGAACTATCGCAACTGAAAGTTTCAGTAGTTCGGTGCTTTGTTAGAACCGAACTATCGCAACTGAAAGTTTCAGTAGTTCGGTGCTTTGTTAGAACCGAACTATCGCAACTGAAAGTTTCAGTAGTTCGGTGCTTTGTTAGAACCGAACTATCGCAACTGAAAGTTTCAGTAGTTCGGTGGTTTGTTAGAACCGAACTATCGCAACTGAAAGTTTCAGTAGTTCGGTGCTTTGTTAGAACCGAACTATCGCAACTGAAAGTTTCAGTAGTTCGGTGCTTTGTTAGAACCGAACTATCGCAACTGAAAGTTTCAGTAGTTCGGTGGTTTGTTAGAACCGAACTATCGCAACTGAAAGTTTCAGTAGTTCGGTCAACCGGACTAACGACCGAACTACTACTACTAGAGGGTCCTGAAGACGTAACATTACCACGTTGAATGGTAATGCTAATTCCTAACCTTTTAATAAATTAGGTTATTCGAGAATTTTTAAGACATTAGGTCATTAGGACATTAGGCATGTTTACGACTAGGTATCACCTTCATGTTTTGATAAGTTCAAAAATATTTCATATTTTTAGGGTGCCGTACATCAAAAGGCAAAATAGGAACCCTTATAGGATCACTCGTGTGTTTGTCTGTCTGTCTCTCGGTCTGACCGTCTGTCACAGCTGATTTGCTCCGAATCTACTGGACCGATTATGTTGAAATTTGTATCAGTCATAAATTCATTTCTGTGACCCCTCAGACGAACGTGTAACGGAAATGAATGAAAAAAGGTTTTTTTATATGTACATATCAAATGAAAGATCTTGTTAAGAAAATTTCATATATTTTTTTTGTATAATGATTAGTTTTATAGTTATTAAAGAAAATAAATGAAAATGGCCATACCTCCTTGTTTTCGAAACTGCTTTGAAAAAATGCGGAGAAATAGTTATAGATTACTGGAAAACCTATAAGAAGTAACATGGTAAATCACTCAATATTGTGCGTACAAACTTACATTTGCAGTTGGAATGTATGGGGGGACATGTTTTGCAACTACAATGTTACGTACTAGTTCTTGGGATAAATTCATCCGAACTACTGAACTCTTCATTTTGCGTGGTCCAACACGCACTTGACTGGTTTATTTCTTTCATGGTTCGATTGTTCCTTTAATTATTTGATTATTTTTTCCTTCAGACCTTGGGGTGTCCTTGCGACTCGATTGTCCTTAAACATTTCGTATATAAACGTGCAGAAAGCAATACATTTATCAGTGTGCTTTGAAAACTGCAACAATGAAATTCGTAAGTACACCATACTTTTTTTTTTTTTTTGGGTGGGAAATTATCAAATAACTTCTCCCGCTCTGGGCGGAGCGGGAGGGCGTGTCAGACTTTTACTGACTAAAACCCACCCGTGTTCCTTCCGTTGCCTGTGTGCCAGGGCCACGATATCCCTTTCAGACAAACTCGCAACCCCGGCAGGCATTGGTCCTAACGGACCCCGTCAGTTGGTGCTGACATCTCTTTGAGGCGCGCGTGGAACACAACGCGCCGTCGACCCGGGCCTGGTCCTTATCTATATATCCTTAGATATACACCTTACTTGATTTAATTTATTAGAAAATGTTTCAGTATATATTTATTTACTTGTTTCTTGCTCTTCAGTATTTTTCTTTGAGTTTATTCTCCATTTACTTTTTAAGGTCCATGTAGGCCTAATAAGATAGTGAAAAGTTGCAAAAGTATATAAACAGGCCTTATAAGTTTTAAGAGTTCTGGCTCCTAAAATTGGAAAACATTTTTTTTTAATGGTACCGCGTCCGTCGCTCCGTCTGTGTTTCACATGGGTTTATTTAGCTCCGTGTGTGCCTGGGCCAAAAATCCCCTTAAAAATAGGCTTTCACCCTTCGATATAAAGTTTAATTTCAATAGGGGGAAAATTGATTGAGTTACAGCTATAGCTTTATGTAAGCGGGCACGCCCTATAAACCTGGAGGTTTTTATTTATTTTATTTATTTAACCATTTATGTACACACATATATAAACATAAAAGAAGAAAGGAACAGAAAAATACGTTAGTTATTAATTTCTGTTTACGTTTTTAGTTTAAATTTTTTATTTCTGCTTGAGTATAGTTTTCGATGATTTTTTTGTTGGTATTGTAGCGTGTGCTTGCTAAAATATGGCAAATAATTTAATTTAATGTTTTATGTTGCGTAATGTAAAATGTTTTACTTAGTTAGTTACAAAACCATGATTCTATACAATAGGTAAGTATCTTAAGTTCTTCTAACTGAACAGACAGCTGTGCTGAAGTGGCCCAACAAGCTCCCCAGCTTCTTGCGCCACTTCTTCTTCCCAGCTAAAGCACGTTTTTGGGGGACTGTCTTATGTAATTTTGACGTTCGAAAAATGCTGATTATCAGCCTAGTTTGAATAAATGACTTTTGATTTTGAATGATTGGGAAACGGTAACTTTTGTTACATAGGGCTTTTAGTAATCTCAAAAGGAAGACTCCTGAAGCATATTTTCACGGAAAATAATCGGACCCTGTCTCTCCTCGATAGAAAACTGTATTATTTTACATCGTCAAAAAATCCTGTTTTGCGATCAGGCGGGTCAGTAGTTCAACGGAATAAAGATGTATCTTGTTTGACAGCTCTAGACCACGTCCTTCCCTTTCTCGCACTACATTTTGGTTATACTTACTCTCATTAGACAGTAGTAATCGCAATTATTGCGATTGCGATATTAATTTAATTAGCATGTGAATTATTGGGTCTTTGCGTGTTAATTGCTATTGCTATGCTATTTGCTAATAATATGACGATAGTTGATAATAATGGAGTATCTGAATTAAGCGAATTAAAAATCGCGTTAGCCTTAGGACGTCTCCTAGCATGTGTTTAGTTTACTCGCCAATAATTAAATATATTTAACTATTAAAAAACTTTCCTACATACTTTATCCAGGCTTAGGACTGGCATTAAAATGTTATAAACTGGCGTATATATAAGTTCATTTGATGGTATTTACATGAATTAGTTTTGTATTTTACATTATGTACATTATTTACAAATTTACACAAAATTTTAGGGAATTCGTTTTTTGTAATCACAGTTTTTCAAATTGGCATTTAAAAATACCAGCTGTTTGGTTTTTTTTACAGAAAGCCTTGTTCTTCTTTCTGACAAAGTATACCCCGCTTTTGAAAAAAGTATTTCACTGGGCACTGAAGTCGCGCCTAGAATAGAATGAGCACAAGACGAAAGAATGTAATTACTGTTTAACGAATACGTAAACTAAACTCTCTCTATCACTTACCAAAACGTACTGAACTTTGACACAAAACAACGCGCGCTCGTGCCACATAAATTATTATTAACAATCACGCATTCATTCAATCAATACACGACCCTAAGTACGAGCAAATCAAAGACACTATGGTAATAATTGCTAAACATCATTCATCCTGCTAATACTAATAAATTAAACAATCACATTCACAAGCATTTATTCAATATACAACCATAAGTACGCGCAAATCAAAGATAATACGAGTAAGATAACAATTGCTTAACCCATTCTTCGCAAGTTCGCAGCACTGCTATTAAACTTCACTTGCGAACGAAGTCACGGTCACGTGAAACCGATAGATTTATACTCCATAGGCCTTTTTATGATTTGTTTACCTTTATTTAACTACCTAAAAGTTAAATAAAGGTAAACAAATCATAAAAAGGGTTTTTATAGATGACACTTTCTTGTTTAAAAATACGCTGTAACTTATAATCATTTTTTTTTATTATCATTACGATTGATTCCTCTTTTATTACTGTATGTTGAACTTTATCATTTATTATTAAAATACTCTTCGTAGATGTAATTGCTTGAGTACAGTTATTTAGTTAGATTTATATATTATTTTGTAATCTGTCTATTGTAAAGAGCCCAACAAGAAAGGTTCTTTAAACGTCAACGAAATAAAACGTTGCTAAATTAAAGAGTACAGTACTGTGACGTAGCATGCCAACTGAAGTGACAGGTATACGTTTAGTCGGTTACTTGACAGCTCTCCCGTCACGTGGGTTTTTGGTTACCTTTATTTAACTACCTAAACCAACGGAATATAGTATTCCCGACTTCCCGTGGGTGCGACGGAGAGCACACGCTACCGCTGCATGCGTGACGCTCTGACGTATGATTGTTTAGAAAAGTACATCGCTTCGCATTTCACAGAATTTAGCGACTACATTTAATTTGCTAAATGCTACATGATCATTCACACGCTAACAATGAATGCGAATGCTAATTAATCCATCACTATTATACAGTACATTATACTCATTTTTCAGTGCGTACCCAACAAATGACAACGGACAACATCTACAGAATCCTGTTAAACATGTTTTACTTTTCCAGTTTGCCTACGTATTGGTGTTCGTGTGCGCCATCCTTGCCCTGGCGGCTGGCGATCCGCTGGAGAGAGTGCAGCGCAGTCCTGAACCCATTCCAGACCCAGGGCCAGAGCCTCGCGCCGGTCATCACCACCACCATTACGGTCACGGCTGGGGCCGCTAAGCATTGTCATTGGGAGTAAACGTGATGAATATTCAATATTCAATTGTTGTCGTGTAATTAACTGGTTTTTGTTTTGTGAATATTAAAATAATGTTTGAAAAGTAATTTCTGCGGTTTTATTTTATCACAGTATGGTTGCAACTGGTTTAGTCGTTCTGTGATAAAGGAGAGGTCAAAAGTGGTATAATATTCCGAAGATTTTTAAACGCTAATGTGATGTACCTTATTAGAACGCTTATTTTTTTATGCTACTTGATTATAGTTAAATCTAATTTTTTCAGGCGCCCGTTTTTGTGAAAAAGTGAAAAGTGTTTCAATACAAACAAAACGCACATGTAGTCTTTATTTATTCATTTCTATGCAATATACTTATTTTAAATGTGGCTAAAGTTTCCGTTTCTATTAAGCACTTTGAGATTTTATTATAATTTTAGCTGCATTAAATGAAGACAAAAAATAATGATTATCATGACAATGCAATAACAAAACGTGACGAAAAAAAAGTCAAAGCTGTAAATGTCAAGCCGAGTCCTGCGGGGCAAGCACGCATACTGGGACATGACTTGAGACACACATTTTATCACAGTTTGAGCGATAAAACTGTTTTGTCATAAAATGCTAGTACAAATTGACACCAGGGTGTACCATCCGCCAGGCGTACGAAACGTTTGTTTCGCTAAACTGGACTCCTGAATCGACTAAAAGTCGGTGTAATAGAGGGCTCGCAATACTACGTGTAGCGCCGGTATCTACAATCGCCACGCAGTTACGGCCCATAACACTAATATTTACCATCGGGTGATGTTCGCGCGCACGAATATGAATTCGTAATTGGGACGCACGAAGCGGTATCACTCGTACTAATGTTATTATTGGTACTACTTCATTACGACAACAAATATCTACATCAACAGTGTTGAAAGATGTTTTCTCGTCTGGTTTCGACAATGTTTTCACGCAAACATCACATTTCGATCTCACGACGCCCTGTTTACCACAACCATAACAACGTAACTCCTTAGGCGTAGAGTCGTTGTTATTCTTATTATTAGTCGCTTTATCGCGATTACGACACTCATCACTAACATGCCCGAATAATTTGCAATGATTACAACGGGGTCTTTTGTTGTCGCTACGTGGTGCAGACGACTGCGAATTCGTGGAAGTCGAAGTCGAATTCGATGTCGATGTTTTGGTTTGCGGGGTCGCTCGCACTTTACACAAAAACACTTCCGCACGTTCTTCCTCTTGTTGTTCCGTAGCGAAAATCTGCCGTAGGATTTGATACGCGGGCTGCGCCACGCTGTAGGTCGCGCGGAGGCGCGCGATCGCTTTCGACCACGTGGTCGCAGACGCTTTGACGCCGCGCCACCATATTGCCGCTTCACCTTCCAGCAGCATTGGCAATCCTCGGAGGGCATGCTCGTCACTTACGGCAGCGCACTCCTTGTATACTTCGACGGCGTCCAGGAATGCTTCCAGGACCTCAGCGTCCTGGGAGGTCCCGTCGAATCGCGCCGTGCATCGTGCGAAATTGGCGTCGGCACGCGACGCAACAACAGCAGCGGCATCTCCGCTGCTCGCGTTGGTCGTTGGAGCCACCCCGACTGGGATGGAGGCCCTGAATTCGCCGTTGGGATTCATCAGCGAGTTAATGAGGCTTCTGTTGGCTTCCACTTGCGCACGCGTGATTGTCTCGATCAGCGTGGAGAGAAAGTCTGAAGGGAACTGTGGAACTGGTTGCTGTGTCGACCTTGAGCCGGCGCTCGCGGTTTCATCCGCGTGGCCGCGCTCTACGACGCTCTCCTCCTCTTCAGTGAGCGTGACGTTATCCTCATCCTCTCCTCGTTGTTGACGGAGCGCTTCTCCTCTCCTCGTTGAGAGAGGCGTACACTCAACGCTTTTATTGAAAACCGCGCGCCGCAATTCGCACGTGACGGACCGGCGACGGAGTTCGCAACACATCGCATAAAGGTGAGTTCACACCAAGAACCTATTGCTTGTCCACCGTACAGGATGTCGCAAAATAAGAAAGAGGCCTTGCAGAAGGAGCTTGATAAGCTGCTGCGAGATGACATCATCGGAGAGTGCGAGTCACCTTGGGCCTCCAATGTCGTGCTTGTAGCTAAGAGGGATGGAAGTTTAAGGCTCTCTATAGATTACCGGAAGCTTAACGCGGCGACCGAGCCAGACCGGTACCACGCATTGAAGACAGACTGCACGCGGCCAAGTCCAGTGAGTATATGACCACTCTTGACCTTCGGTCAGGCTATTATCAGGTGAGCGTCTGCCCAGAGGATCAAGATAAGACTGCGTTTACGTCGCCACTTGGTACTTTTAGATTTAAGCGGATGCCAATGGGACTACGCAATTCAGGAGCCACTTTTCAGAGGATGATGGATTGGATGGAATTTATTATTCTCAACAGATATAGATGTGAGTGTTATATAGTTAGATAATATACATCAGAGTACTAATAGTTAGTTTTTACATAGTAAAAATAACTGTATCATAAAATATCGGGTGTGGACAAATTTTGCAATCAAAATGGTCATTTTAAATGATTTTAACCCCACTGCAGATGTCCATAGGCGGCGGTGATCTTACGATGGGGGGCCGCCATCTTATTTGCGACGAAATACAACTCTTCAATTCTATTAGATAACTTCAACGTCCAAAGTGGAGTAGGTATTGCAATAAATTAGGAGAATAACTATACGTGTACAAAAGCCGAAATGGGGGTTTGAAATTTTGAAGTGGGTGACCTGACTAGGTCAAGTTGGATATACGAAAGCATTTGCATACTTTTTTCTTTAAAAAATTGTAGTATTTGTTCCTCGATTGGGGTTATCTGGCGATTCCGTTGACCTTAAACATTTTGTATATAAACGTGCAGAAAGCAATACATTTATCAGTGTGCTTTGAAAATTGCAACAATGAAATTCGTGAGTAATCAAGAATACTGAAAAACATACTGAAACAATCTTCAAGTAAATTCAATCAAGTAATTGTTTGAATTTACTTGAAGATTGTTTGAGTATCTACTTATTTACTTGTTTCTTGTTATTACACTGTTGATTTTTCACTATGCAGATACTGAAACAATCAACAAATAAATTCATTATTTGAATATTGTTTCAGTATCTATTTATTTACTTGTTATTCAGTATTTTTCTTTGAGTTAGTTCTCCATTTACTATTTTAAGGTCCATGTAGACCTATTTCGATAGTGAAATGTGGTAAAAGTATATAAACGGGCCCTTATAAGTTTTAAGAGTTCAGGCTCAAAATTGGAAAAACGATTTTTTATGGTATTACTTCCGTCGCTACTTCCACACCCCGGAGGCATCATATCTGCCCGTATTTAAATGAACACAATATATTAAAATGGCTGCATGACGGAAAGAACATTTTGCCATTTTAATGCTCGGTATGATAAAAATACAGAAACCGGAATACCTGTTTAAAAAAAATAGCTCGAGGCACGAGCACTAGTTACTCAGCTCTTTCCACGTCCAACCCGATCTCGATGTCTCGACATAAGAAAACCTTCAGAAGATGTTTCCGTGGGATAGCACAGCATCAAGCTGAGTGGAAGCCTTCTTGTCACAGTCATGACGTGCCGGCCGGCAGTTGCCGACTATTAAGGCTTCTACATACTGGCGCGACTTGTCGCGTGACGCGACACCGGTAGAACAATTTCTATGAAAAATTCAAGGAAATTCGCGCCAGTATGTAGAAGCATTTACTGTTTTGTGATCGTGATTACTTGAACATCTATTTTGTTTCATGTATAATTATCTTTTTGTATGCACCTGTTTTTGTGACAAATAAACTTATTATTCTTTCTTTCATATACTTAAAGTCTTATTTCAATAGGAGGTAAATTGGGAAACGGTAACTTTTTTGCATTGGGCTATTAGTAATCTGAAAAGGAAGACTCTTGAATCATATTTTCACTAATGTATTTTGCTTTTATCTATCGGAAAATAATCGTATAAACCCTGTCTCTCACCGATAGAAAACTGTTTTATTTTACATCATCAGAAAATGATCTCTGTTTTGTGACCAGGTGGGTCAGTAGTTTATCCAAATAAAGGTAAATCTTGTTTGACAGCTCTAGACCACGTCCTTCCCTTTATCGCTTTACATTTTCGTAAAAGATAGCAATACTTACTCTTATTTTAATTCAGTGCGTACCCAACAAATGACAACGGACAACCATCTACAGAATCATGTTAAACATGTTTTAATTTTTCCAGTTTGCCTATATGTTCGTGTTCGTGTGCGCCATCCTTGCCCTGGCGGCTGGCGAGCCGCTGGAGAGAGTGCAGCGCAGTCCTGAACCCTTTCCAGACCCCGGATGCCGCGGCTATTCCTGCCAAAAAACTGGATGAATATTCAATATTCAATTTTTGTTGTGTAATTAACTGATTTTCTTTTTGTTTTGTGAATATTAAACTATTGTTTGAAAAGTAATTTCTGCGGTTTTATTGTTTCACAGTATAGTTGCAACTGGTTTAGTCATTATGTGATAACATTTTAATATAGTCACATAAAATGACTGTCACGCCTGTATTCGTGTAGGCATTCGCAGCAGGCAGGGGTGACTTTTTTGCGATCGCACCCCCAGCCAGGGTATCAGTAGACCTCCTGGTTGGGTTATAAATGTACACTTGCCTAGGGACAGGGGGTGAACCTAGGTGTACTATTTAGATCCCCCGTACTCGTGGGTTTTTAAATAATTATGGAAAAATCTACTACCAATCTAATAATAATATAATACTACTACTGTATTTCATAGTATTAATTCTTATATTGTAAAAAATCTTTCAATATTTATAGTGTTGACTCTGTACTCTTACAGAGAATCTAATAATCGTTTAAATATGAAAAATAAATGTTATTCAGGTTCATGGCTTTTGAAAATAAGGTTTATAAATAATAGAAACGTGTTCATGTACTTACTAATTGTATTACTCCAACACACAAAATATACTTCATAGTCAACACCAGGTATTCCTTTTAACACCACTCGAGCTTTAGTACTCGTATCTCAACGTTTTATGCACGACTGAGCTCGCAAGACTGGCACGACAACCAAAGTGGCGTTTTCCCACCATTCTAATCCCCGCCCTTTTACCGGAAGTGCGCTGTTATCGGTTATCTATGAACTCAGTCGGTACTACAATAGTCAAAACAACACTTTTAATATTCAAACAGATTTAGTTCAACATAGCAAACTGAATATAATGCGGTTATAATTTACTATTGCTAACAATAGTTTGACGTCTTTCATAATAAATTGTCATCTATCTGTTTTATTTTCTAAACTTTATAGCTTTCTCGATTCGATCGATATAGACTGGTCAGTCTACACTATACAATTCGTATTTTAATGCTAGGTTCTAATTGTGAGCCGATCTTATTGATTCTGGCCGACAATCAAACAAGAGTTAATTTACATTTTGTTGTCACTGCATATTTACAGGATACAAATATTATATAATATGTGTAAATTTGCATGCCTTACGGTAGGTTATGGCTAATGGACACTATTGCTTGTTTTAAGACCTTCTTTTTGTACCCATATTCGCAAATTAATAAATGATTATGATAATAATTATGATTATGAATTTAAAAATGTTGGTCGTTTAGAAGCTTCCAGAACGACAGCCCAGAATCGATAAAAGCGGTCATCAGACCTGACAAGAGTTCAGGTCACCATCGGTTTCGTTTACCTAAGTTTTACTGCCGTTTACCTTTAGATTTTGAGTATTATCTCAGTTTAACTTCAGTTTCAAATCTTAGAACCGTGCTATTTACTTCAGAGGAGTCTGTGTTCTGTTTAAAACTATCTATGCTTTAATCAAATATTACTACTCTAAATGTTTTGACTATGTGTGATTGAAGTCCCTATACTCATTACTCCTCCGTTATCGCTGCCTCCTCTCACCTGCACGTCTGGGAGGCCTCTGATGTCTGCGGGACACCGGCTGCTGATCCAGTGTTCGCAGCTGATCTTGGCTGTCTGCTGAGCACTCCCTCGTTTATAGGGAGGCCGGGATTCTCCTCCTGCTGAGCGTGAGGCAGTGCGTCCGCTCTCCTTCAACGGCGGCGTGTCTCAAACCCTCTTCATAGCTCGCTCCCAGACATCAAATTTTGACTTACATCAGATAATTTTCCTCTCCTGAACAGAATTGCCTCCTCCTGTGCCCATTCAACTCAAGACGCTGCAGCCCCGTCCCGTTCCTGTCCAGATACCGGCAGTTGAACCTGATCCCGTTCCTGTTGCCTGATCCCGTTCCTGGTTCCGTTCCAGTTTCCCTGGCCCTCCGGCCAATCGTAACGTGACCACACTACAGCCGGAAGCGGAAAAGAAGGGCGTGTCCTTCTGTGACGTACTCGCCACGGCGTGGGCGGTGGTGAACCTGGAGGAGTTCGGCATCACCGATGGGTTCCGCATGAAGGTCACTGCGATTGAGGCCTAAATAAAATATTGTAAAACTTTTTTTTTTAAAGAGTAACGGTGGTGTTTCTTGCCCATTCTTCTCCATACAGAACTACGGCCCACGGCTTACCTGGGAAAGCCTGGTTTCTGGCCTTGGAGGCTCTCGGGCCTCGACTAAGGGGGCTCCTAAGCGCATTCTTGGAGAGGGGCCAGTTCCCACTATGTTGGAAGACGGGGAAACTGGTTCTCATTAAGAAGCCGGGCCGCCCGGCGGACTCTCCGTCCGCTTACTGGCCCATCGTGCTGCTCGACGAGGTGGGTAAGCTCTTTGAAAGTGTCATTGTGCCTTGTCGGGTGGCTGGTGCGGGACGAGGCCCAGTCCGACGGTGCGTTGTGTTCCACGCGCGCCTCAAAGAGATGTCAGCACAAACTGCCGGGGTCCGTTAGGGCCAATGCCAGCCAGAGTTGTGGGTTCATCCGAAAGGGATATCTTGGCCCTAGCACACAGACAACTGAAGGAATACGGGTGGGTTTTAGTTAGTAAAAATCTGACACGCCCTCAGCTCCGCCGAGAGCTGGAGAAGTTATTAGATAATTTTACACCCAAAAAAAAAATTTTAAAAGGGTTGTGACTTACACACTCAATAATGGGCCTTCCAAAACGATAGACTCCTAACACGAGTGCGTTACGATTGCTTGAAGTTCACTTGTCCGAAGAACATTCTCTCGACTGATTGTTTAGCCGATGAACTGACAGTCGAAAGAACAATGGGCCAATACCTACAATAAACTTATTTTTGCGGTCGATAAAATGAATATTGTGCATGTTATTCATCACAACTTCGGAACCCCTCACTGTTCATGATCCGACACGCACTTGCCCGGTTTTTTTCGAAATGTCTTATATAAAAACAGATAACTGGAAATCTCTGTCTCAATGGAAAATTTAAAATCGGTCTAATTTGGCTGTACCACTATTTTTCGAAAATGTTCTTAACTAACTTTTTAGACGTTTGTATCCTGCTTATGCGTATGAAGTTTCATTAAAATCAGTTCAGTCATTTCTAAAAACAAGGGCTTGAAAGGAGAGGTCAAAATTGGTATAATATTCCGACGATTTTTAAACGCTAATGTGATGTACCTTATTAGAAAGCTTATTTATTATGCTACTCGATTATAGTTAAATCTGATTTTTTCAGGCGCCCGTTTTTGTGAAAAAGTGAAAAATGTTTCAATACAAACAAAACGCACATAGTCTTTATTTATTCATTTCTATGCAATATAATTATTTTACGTGGCTAATGTTTCCGTTTCTATTAAATACTTTGAGATTTTATTATAATTTTAGCTGCAGCTCCATGAAATTAAGACAAAAAATATTGATTATCATGACAATGCAATAACAAAACGTATCTAAAAAGTCAAAGCTGTAAACTCGGACTAAATATCCGCTGTAAATGTCAAGCCGAGTCCTGCTGACTGGCGTTGTCATTGTCACGTCATTTGCCACAGGGCTGCCATCCCTAAAATATAAATAATGCTTGTAGAACATTTTATTTTTCAACACTTGTTTTAAAAAAAACGGGCGGCTGTAAAAAAAAATTAAGTGCCCAAAGACGTCAAAATAATTACTCTCTTTCAGCCTATATAGGTCAGAAGGCTGTTTAAAGTTTCAATTATTTTAGTACCAAGCCCCATACATTTCGTGAACGTCTCCTTTGTATGAAATGGCGTACGTCGTATACGCTCTTAAGGCTACCCCGAGCAAAACCTTACGACAGTACGTTTTTCTTCGTTATTCAGAGGTTATTAACTAATTAATTAGGAATAAACTACATCTAAAAGCACATTATTAAGGTTAGGTTAAGGATAAGGTTATCGAACCTTAATAATGTGCTTTTAGATGTAGTTCTTTTGATTAATTTCATTATACCTTTCAGGATTGTTTAACTTAAGTCTTTCTCTGTACTTACGTTGTCTTTCTGCGGGAGTCATCGGCATTCCTGTATAAAATAAAATAAAATAACACACGGTCTCATTAATTAAATATTCATATTTATGACAAAATTACTTATCCATAATACTTGTACATTTTCGCTACTTAATTTATCATTCAGTATTAATTTACTATTAAAAATAGAGATTCAGAAAATAAAAATTCTGTCTTTTATACTTTAATTACTATGAATTTTCGTACTAAATTCCATTCAATTTATTACCATACTAAACACTATAAATTGCTGGTGAGCTACTATTTTTTACATATTTGATTACTTATTTTATTTTTGAAATATTTAAAAAATAATGTGTAAATACAATTAATAAGCGAAGCATTATTATATAAACATAATAATTCTGTATGAAAACGGCTTTACTTCATTTTTGTTACATCATTTTTGTTACGCAACAAAAAAACGTAACAAATCGTTAGAAAAATGAAATCAACCATGAGTTGAATTACAACCTCAAACATTTGGAGGTTAGAAAGAATCTTATTGGATTTATCCGGCTTCTTTTTAGTAGTTAGTCAAAATTATTCTTTAAATTTACGCAAAAATAATAAGAGACAGCCTTAACGTTGTTTTTAAACCTGAACAACCAAAATGAAAGATTAAATGTTGAGAAAACACTGCACAGGAACAAACATACTTTTCTTGTTGGTTGCACCCGTTGTCAAAATGGTGGACAGACGTTCTGTTGTCATCTGATTGGACGGTTTTAAATGGAGAAGGTTGCTAGTAGAAAAACCCAAATATCTACTATTATTGGTGTTACAATAAAGAATAACAAAAATGAACGAAATGGAAGACATGTATTGAAACAAAGTCATTATTATTATGCATTAGGTTATATATTTATATTTTATATCATCATTAGAGTCATAAAGATATTGTGCAACTACAACATCTAAATATGAGAGTAGTTTCTTCTTTATGTGTTTTTTTGTTACGCGCTTCTGATTAGAGACACGAGGTTGCTCTATGAAATTATTATGAAATTGAAGAAGTAAACATCTTAATTTTTGTGTATGACCTATTATTATGAACTGAAATGTTGCAACCCATCCGGAAAAAATGTTGCTCAAGGATAATAATACTAGTTTGATCACCTCAATGCATTTTTCTTGGATAATATTCACGGAGACGTTTTCACACAACAAAATGTACAAAAAAATTGAGAATCACCCACCTATCATCACATTGCACGAGTAATTCGTCAACTCGTCCTACATGTCTACGGCCTATTTGGGACGACTTGCAGAATATCAAAATAAATTATATTTTCATTCTGCAAGTCGTCCCACGTTACTATCAAAATGAGAAAAGGTACAATCAGTAGCAAACTTTGAGTATGGGTTATATGTTCTAAGGTAGCAAAAGTCACATTCTTATTTTTTTTTATAAATACATCTAAAATCTGCTTGTAAAAAAATACTAAAATTATTGAATGCACGTATCTTTTGCTAAAGGTGACGTTCTGTAGCGGTTAGCACAGTTAGTTTTGTAATGTTTGTTACTCATTCACGCAAAAACGGCTGAACGGATTTGGATAAAATTTGGCGCACAGACAGTTTATAACCTGGAATAAGACATAGGATACTGTTTATCCCGGTAGTACGTTGCATGCATACAAGACGGTATTCTGTTCACGACACGTCGTGCACAATTTCTTAGCAGTAACCTAACAAAAAGTACAGGCATGCATGAATTCAAGATAGTATTTCAATCATTAATTAATAATAGGGTTAGAATGAAATTTGGCACACAGATAGTTACTACCAAAAAGTACTACTAGTGAAGTAGTATTAGTGGTAAGTAGTAGTCACCCCTGCCCTAGTATCCGCGAATGCGTACACGAATACAGGCGTGACCGTGATGTTATTTGACTATATTAAATTTTTATAAAAATTAAACAATAAAACCGCAGAAATTATTTTTCAAACATTATTTTAATATTTTATGACAATATTTTAAAATATTTGAAAAATATTTTAAGACAAAGATTAAGAAAAGAAATTGTGCTACTAGAGTCGCGTCGCGCCCGCGATATCGCACTAGTCTGTACGAGCCTTAATCCTAAAGATTCCGGGCTATAGTGCAAAAAATATAATGAAAATATCTTAAAGATGTCTTATTTTTGATGGCACTTACTAAAGCGGCAACACAGTCATCGTGACTGTGTTGCCTGAACAGCCTGAATTGTAAAGAAATTACATGGAGCGCACCACTAAACAAACACTGTTGTCTAGATTTTCAAAATCCAAACTAATTCAAGATCACTGTCTTGCTGATATCTTAAGATTACAAATCAGAGTAAAAGAAACTGCATTCTGTGTGCACTGCGCACAGCGAACTCAGTGAACGCATACCAAAAACTGCGTTACCGGAAAAAGTGACTGCAGCTGGATTTATAATATCAGTGTTATGCGAAAAGCAGTGGAGTTTGATACGCAGAGAGTTGAAGGATCATGTTGCTACCCAAGCTCAACTATTTCGAATATTTGTCAGTGTCTCACTCAAGCGTCAATTGGGATGATTATTACTGATGAAAACCAAGAACTAGTCATGAAATCGATTACAAACTGATTCGCTGCAAAATTAAAATGGTGCGGCTTGATAGGTCAACGACAATTTGACTGCGAGAAGCAAAAAGAACAATCTGGGTCATTACAGTCTCAAGATGCGACGAAAACCAAGTCACGTGCTGATGGTTTGCCCGGTCTGAAACAGTTGAGGTGGAATTGTAGAAGGCCAAGTCAGTTCCGGTTATCATATAGATTGGAGATATAATTCGGTGAGAATTTTCCGTTATCATTTGATGCTGGTTCATCTTGATCGCTTTTTCACCGACCAGTCGCCACTCCAGAACCTTTCGGCCCCATCGACCATCTGTTCTGTCGACCATCAGTTTGAGAATACACATAAACACCATTCTCTCATTTTAGGAGGAATAACAAATTAAATTCAAAAATATTACTTAAATGAAAGTTTAATTAACAGCAGAACAAAAATGTACCATAATATAAATCGTATTTCGTCATTTGTAACTCCGATCATCGCGAATCGTTTAGTAATGTCCGTATCCGCCGTGGTGGTGGTGGTGGTGTTCCTTTTGCTTGTAATAGCCGGGGCTACGGATCTGCCTCGCATTGGCAGCACCGTCGGCAGGTGCGGCCACATTGAGCGATGCGCTTGCCATAGCCAAGATGGCACAGACGATCACGGCGAAGAACGCGAACTGTAAGTAAATTATCTCTTTAGTACAATTTTCTAGTATCTGCGAAAGCACGAAGTTATTGGCTTATTATTTAAGGCACTACCCTTTGCAAAACCTTGTTTTTCTTCGTTATTCTGAGGCTATTAACTCATTAATTAAGATAAATAAACTACATCTAAAAGCACATTATTAATCATCACATTGCACGTTATTTGTTTTTATGGTAAATACATTTTAAATCTCCTTGTAAAAAAATGGCTAAAAATATTGATTGCATGCATCTTTGCGTTAGATAATTAAAAAATCTAAATAATTCACGTTTTATTTTATTTCAAAAGGTTCCTTTTTTTTTTTATTAAAATAATCACAAAAATTGTGTTAATTAGACGTGCGCAGGGAGCGGGCCAGAGCGAGGCAGAGCGGCGGGACAGCGAAGGACCGAAGGCTCAAGATCGTTTGCTAGGGGTAGGGCGTAGTTAAGCAAAAGGGTCCAGTTCTCGGCATTTAGTTTCCGAGATATACGCAGTTTTGTAAAGTTGGGTGAAAAAATTGCATTTCGCGATTTTAATTGATTATTAATAGATGCTCAATTATCTACAAGTTCACAGTAAATGACTTTATAAGTCTGATGTTTCTAAGTTCCAGAAATTTTAAGAGAAATGTTTAGTAAAAAGGTACGTGTACCAGTGGTATCAAATTTGAAAATGCTTTTTTCTCAAATCAAGCTTTTTCAGAGTTTCAACTTCAAATGTCTGATTAAAAAAAAAGTGCCCGTTTTTGAATATTTTGTATATATATCCTTATTATCAATTGACTATTCTAGATATCGAATCTAGTCTACACTCAATACCCCACAACTGGACCCTTTTTGCTTGGACGCCCATATACGTATGTACTAGTGACCCGCCCCTGCTTCGCACAGTGTTTCGGCTTGACAATACATGGAGATTAATTTATTATGTGTAAGTTTAATATTAATAATAGAGAATTTATTGCTATACACAACATACACCTTCCGAGGGATAAAGCTCATGTCACATAGTATGAAGGTATTGGAGAAATTAATAGAGAAGAGATTGCGAGAAGAGAGTGAGATTACTCCGAACCAGTTCGGATTTATGCCAGGTCGAGGAACAATGGACGCCACTTTTGCACTCTGCCAATTGTGCGAGAAGTATAGACGTGCACACAAGAACTTGCACATGGTGTTCGTTGATCTGGAGAAAGCGTATGATAGGGTACCTGGGGATGTGTTGTAGTGGGCCTTGAAAGAGAAAGGTGGGCCCAGGATGTATGTAGAGTTAATTCGTGTTATGTACAGTCAATCTTGTACCTACGTCCGGTCGGCAGCTGGGAATACCGACGAGTTCAGTGTGCCTGTAGGCTTGCACCAAAGGTCGGCTTTAAGTCCTTAACTCTTCCTGTTTATTATGGACGCTCTGACGGCGGACATACAGGAAGAGGCACCCTGGTGCATGCTGTTTGCCGATAACATTGTTCTTGTCGGTTAAGATGGACCTGAGATCCAGAGCAGATTGGAGAAATGGTAACAGAAGCTGGAGAATGTTGACTTGAAAATCAGCAGAACCATAACTGAATATATGTTCTGCGATTTCGGCGGTCTCTCCAGTCCTTGAGCCATAGAGCTTGATGGCGCGCTTCTTCCTTTCTGCTCCGACTTTCGGTATCTCGGTTCACTCGTGCAAAGCGATGGTGAAGTAGCTTGGACGGTTAAGTACAGAATTAACACTGGATGGATGAAATGGCGGCAGGTTACGGGAACAATATGCGACTCCCGCATTCCCCTTAAACTTAGGGGAAACAATGCCCCTGCGAACCTGCTGTCTTGTACGGAGCAGATTGTTGGGCCACAAAAGGAATGAATGAAAGGCAATTGCATGTAGCTGAGATGAGAATGCTAAGAGGGATCTGTGGTGTCAAACGAATGGATAGAATAAGAAATGAGTACATAAGAGAAAGTCTAAAAGTGGCACCGGTGACTAAAAAGATGTGCGGAATATGTTGTCATGGTATGGGCATGTGATGCGAAGGAAAGAGGAAAATATCGTGAGGAAAATTAGTATAGATGTCGATGGCTATAAAAGTAGGGGAAGACCAAAGAAACGATGGATGGACTGTGTGAAAGTTGCTATGGCTAGAAAGGGAGTGACTACCGAGATGACGACTAATAGAGAAGTATAGAAGAAAGGTACTTTGTTGTACAGTTTTGCCACATTCCCACTAACTATTTGAATACGTCATAACGCTTAGATGAATATGTTTGAATGATTATGTTTACTTTTTTTGGGTTCATTCTGGTAAAAAACAGTGGCAATTGAAATCTAAGGAAAGTAGCAAAGCAGACAATGTATTTACGACATAAAGATTAATTATAGGAAATTTTGATTTTATTTCTAAAGTTTTACTAGAAAAAGGTATTAGTATTTTATTTATCAGTTGTTATAATTATTTATTTAAATCTGTCTTTTTATTAAAAATGTAAAAATATTAAAATATTGGTAGATACTTATATTCAATATTATTAATTTTTCAACAAATTATACCAAGATAAATAATTTTATAAATTTTTACTTACGTATTTCATTGTGAGATGATTTTGTGAGTTCTCGTAGAACAATATTGCTTTGGTATGCATGGTAAGCCTTTATATATCAAAACTAAAAGGTCAATAGAACCGGTGTGTGTTTTGTTTTTTCTAAATACTTGTGCTAAGTGTTTTGTTTATCTATCACGCGTGTTATTTATAAAAACGTTTATTAGGAAAACATTAATAATAATACCTACAGAAAATACTCATTTTCATAGACAACTCGACGGCTCTTTATCAACAAATCAAGTAGGTATGCCAAAATTGTTTTAATGAAAATATACCTAATGCAGGTTCTTCAGTTTAATTAATCCATTGAATATAAGGTATCTCCACTATAGGATTTCGCACACTGTTTATTTTGTTGATTTAATATCAGTATTATAGTGTAGGTATAAAAGCAAAATATTTAAACAGGCGAATATATTATATCGCCATTAAAACGTCATCTATAATAAGAGCAGTGATGGCCCAGTGGTAACGTCCCCGACTTACGAGTTGTAGGTCATGGGTTTGAACCCAGGCAGGCGCGCTTTACTTTGTGTAAATAATTTCATCACCACTGCTCTCAAAACGGTGAAGGAAAACATCGTGAGGAAACCGGCATGTCCTAGAACCAAAAATTCTAAGACATGTTACATCTACCAACCCGCACTGGGCCCGCGTGGTAGATTTACAGCCCACTCTCTCGAAGAGAGGAGGCCTGTGTCCCAGCAGTGGGAATATTATAGGCTGATTATGATGATGATGATGATAATAATAAATATATTCATATTAATGATATTTTATCTCAGTTTTATTAAGCTACCAGATTTATTGCAAATTCTATAAAAATTGTAGATTATTCACTAAGGGGATAAAGCAAGTTTTTTGTCACGGGCGCTATACCGGCCATGGCGGAGACTATGACCATGGCGGTCATGGCGGACATGGTGGAGACTATGGCCACCACGGATTTTAGGTTATTCTACGGTTAATAAAAGTAATATACATCAAATAAAATTATAATGATGTGTCAAAGACATATTTATTAAGAATGTTTGTTCATCTTAGATAATTATGTCTTTGATATAACTTAGAAACTGTGAATACTATGATGGCTTTAATCCCTTTAAGAACATTATTTTAGTAAATCCATTATTAAAAAAAAACACTACAAAGTGAAAAACTTTAATTTCGGAAGTCGGTGTCTTTCATCTGTATTTTAGTTTTTTTACCACCGACTTCCAAAATTAAAGTTATTTTTCACTCTGTAGTGTTTTTTTTTTTGTAAAATGGTTTTTATTTTTCGCTTTTTGGGGGGTCAGTCTGTAATTTATCTAAGTTACAATAGCTTAATGTCAAATGCTCATCACTTTTTACAAAATATTGCTTTTCTCAATGCAGGGGCGTTAACTGTTGAGGAGTTCTCCTGATAAGAACCATCAGTTCCACTTCACCATATGCATATGACGAGCCTAATTTGCTTACCAACCATATTAAAGTGTCTAATCGAATCGCAACCGTGTAATACTTGTTATTAAGTAGTTCCGGAGGCCATCTGTGGTCTTCATCATCAGTTCCACTTCACCAAATGATTCTTTCCAAGTGAAAATGGATAACTTAAATAATATACAAATTACCCAAAACGCTATAGGTATGTGTGCCTATAAAATTTGAGGAATTCCCTCGTTTTCCATGGGATCCCGTCATCGGAACATCACCCTCTTGGTGACAATGGGCCTACCTTGAGGTCATACCGTATCAAACAAAAAAAGAATTTTCAATATCGGTCCACAAATGATAGAGCAATCGGTGAACATACATAAAACAAAATTTTAAAAAAAAAGACAGCCGAACATAAGCCTCCTCCTTTTTGGAAGTCCGTTAAAAACAACCGATTACCTAGGTACCTATTTTTTTTACTAAATTAATTAAACCTGTCAAAGTTATGTTATAAAAGAAACTTGTTTTCGTGAAAAAAAGTTAAAAAAAATTCGATGGAACTTTGACTTTCAATATCTCCTCCGTAACCTGAAGGTGCCCAGGTATGTCAAACACTATTTTAGTGGATACTATACATCAATTTAAGGTGTTCAAAAATTTACCCGACAAACTTTAAGGATAAGGAGTGCCCTAGACCATCGAACTCAATAACTTTTACTATGGGACCAGCATACAAAACGCGAAAAAAAGTCAGCGTTACGTTTAAGTATACAGTTAAGATCATTAGGTAAAAACTTTAATATGATTATTTTTTGTCTAGAGATGCCAAACAACAAAACAAAAATAATACAATCTCGAGTACACAGCACGAACCGCCGCCGCCGCATCGTTAGTATGTCACGGGCTCTACAGATAATTTCAGAATAATGACGTCTTGTGTTTTTAAACATTGTAAAAACTGGTCCCAAAAACAAAAGAAAGAAGATAGAGTATCTTTTCCTAGTTATTATTCTTGTTAGTTGGGTATTATTTTACGTGTTTAATGTTAGTGACATATTGAACCACAAAACCTCGACAAGAATCATTAGGTGTTGCTAGTTTATATTTAAATATTTACCCCCTAAGTTTGGAAATAGGTAAGTATAGATTATAGGACAGGTACAGCGCACAGGTATTCGCTGAGGCTGTGCGATCACTTTTTAGGTAGTATCCGGGTAGCAATTTTGTTTATAACTCGTACCCTCTCAATTCTCAAATACTATAATTTGTCTACCCTTTACCGTCTCATCTGTAAGGTCTATTTATTTTCACTATTTATTTCCTTTATGTCTGTCAGTTGTCAACTCAATAAGTCACGTCATGTATTTTCAAAGTTTTCGTTCAGAAACCGACTGACAGTGTACCGAGTATATTTATGTCGCATATATATTTTGGTGTCTTGATTATTTTTGCATGTCTTTTTACGTTTATCGCTACATTTCCTATGCATAAAGTCAAAGTCAAATTATTTATTTCAAATAGGCACCTATGAGGCATTTTTGAACGTCACAATTTACAAAAAAATAGAATTGATTCTAGTTGCCCCTTCCAAAAGGTAGTTTCGTAAGGAGAAGAATGGGCAAGAATCTCTTTAAAAAAATATATATATATGTAGTATGTTTTTGTTACCCGGACGATGAAATTTTTAAACATTTTGTTTTGTTTTACCTTTACATTGTTAACACTCAACTGGCGGGTGGAATTAATTAATCGCTATATTGACATTTATATTAATTTGTTTATTTACGTTATTATCTTTTATTTCATTATATACATATAAATTACATTTTTAAATATTAGAATATAAAAAAATATATAAAAAAACATTTAAAAATATAAAAAATAGTGCTTCGCTGGTATCGGGAGCAGGGTCCAAGCTACCGGCGGTTAGGGCTCCAGAGATAGGAACCTCCTCACGATGCGAGCCGTATCGAGGAGTACTGCCTTCTGAATCAGGCTCTTGATCCAACCACCTAACGAGAGCCTCGAGAGATGTTGATCGAGGCTTTCGGCCATCAGGCC
The DNA here is from genome assembly GCA_963921375.1 of Tiliacea citrago. NCBI lineage: Eukaryota > Metazoa > Arthropoda > Insecta > Lepidoptera > Noctuidae > Tiliacea > Tiliacea citrago. The sequence continues at coordinate 14,136,259 of OY992799.1, forward strand.
ATTAGCTGATACGACAATCGGCACAATGACAGCCGAGCTCACATTCCACATGTCAACAACCTCGTGTGCTAAGTCGAGATATTTAATTTGTTTCTCTTTCTCAGCTTTCACGAGGTTCTCGTCATGTGGAATAGTGACATCGATAATCATTGCGCGGCGCGCTAATCGGTCTATCACCACTATATCGAGCTTATTGGCGACAATAGTCCTGTCAGTAATGATAGACCGATCCCAGTACAACGTGACATGGTCATTTTCGAGAACTGGGTCGGGCACATACTTGTAATACGGTACCTCAGAATCCACAAGTTTATATTTCAAAACAAGTTGCTGGTGAATTATCCTGGCCACTTGGTTATGCCTGTGCAAGTACTCACCGTTAGCCAGACGAGAACAACCAGAGATTATATGTCTGATGAACTCACCCGGACGGTGGCATGCCCGACACACGTCAACCGTCCCGTCCTTCATAATATGTCTCCGGTAGTTATTCGTCAAGATAACTTCGTCCATAATTGCACAGACAAAACCTTCAGTTTCCCCGAAAAGGTCACCAAAACGTAGCCAGGATACGGACGCTAAGAAATCTACACCGGGCTCATGAAGAGCCCGATAGAAGCGTCCGTGAAGCTCCTTGCTTTGCCATATCTCCTTGCGGTCATCGTTAGTAAGTACTACAGGTTTGCGCCAGGTCTCTTTAGCCATGGAGAGTGGGGTGAGTCCCTTGTCAACTGCCACCACATCACGGTGCATACCCAGTTCGGCTTTTAAAAAATATTCCCTGAGACTGCACACCTCGCGATTGTGGAGGGTCTTCGCATTTAAAAAGCCTCGACCCCCGCACTTCCGCGGGATGTACAGTCTCATCACCGATGATCGTGGGTGATGCATCCGGTTTGCGGTCAGCAGTGTACGGACCCTCCTGTCCAGGGCGTCCAGCTCGGTTTGAGTCCATTTGAGTATGCCAAAAGAGTACATCAAAACTGGCATGACCCAACCGTTGAAGGCGCGCACCTTGTTCCCGCCCGAAAGAAGACTAATAAGTACTTTCTTCAGGCGACCAAAGAAGCGCTCCTTCAACGATTGCTTCATGTCAACAACGTTGATCCCTAATGCTTCTGACATACCCAAATATGTATAGTTTTCGGATGAGGAGAGGGATCTAAGGTGTATGGAATCCGAGAGTTGGGTTCCTTCGGATTCCATAATCTCCCCTCGCTTTACATGCATGACTGCACATTTATCCACACCAAATTCCATCCTGATGGCGCTACTGAATGTTTCAGTTACCTTCAGTAGCTCGATCAGTCGCAATTTGCTGGGGGCAAAGAGTTTCAAATCATCCATGTAGAGGAGGTGAGATATGACCTGACCTCCTCTCCTCAACCGATAGCCTAGACCTGAATCCTCCAGCAGTGTACTTAGAGGATTCAGGGCTAAGCAGAACCACAGTGGACTCAAACTGTCGCCCTGAAATATTCCCCGCTTAATCCATACAGGCTCATCATTCCCCTGCATCTGTTGACATCCTGGATAGCGAAGGACCGTCCTCCATTGCCCCATACACGACATCAGGAAGGTGCGTAGAGTTGCATCTATCTTGTACAACTCTAGCACCCTCATGAGCCATGAATGAGGCACCGAGTCGTAGGCCTTCTTATAGTCTATCCAGCATGTCGACAGATCCTTGCGGGACCGACGAACCTGTTGGCTAATGGCCATATCGATGAGGAGTAGCTCCTTAGTACCGCGGGACCCATTCCTACATCCATTTTGAGAGGCAGACATAATCGAGTTATTGTCAATGTGCGTATTAATTTTCACTCTCAAAATGGATGTAAGAAGTTTATAGACCGTCGATAAACACGTAATCGGTCTATAGTTCTTGGGTTCCGCAGGACTACCTGACTTATGGAGCAGGTGGGTAACGCCTGTTGTTAGAAATTGCGGCAGCGACCCAGACTCTAAGGATGACTGGAACTGAGATGCCAGGCAAGTGTGTGAACTAATTAACCATTTCAACCAGAAGTTGTGCAGTCCGTCCGGTCCCGGTGATTTCCAATTCGGTAATGGGCGGACTGCTTTGGCTACGTCTAATGGTGTAATCAGTACTGGTTCCATTTCTGGTATAGTCTCACACACTCGCTCGACATCCCGCATCCAACCAGCCTCAGTGTGACAGACGGGAACCGACCAGATGCTGCGCCAGAATTCACTCGTGACGGCATCATCCGGATGGCAAACGTCTGTCACATTTTGTTTAGGTCACTCCCAAGCTCTGTATACCCACCTTTCATCGCTCTGGAACATGCGACTCTGCGTGTACCGATCAACCCGCCGCTTATACCGCCTAATACGGCTCGCCCATGCACAAACTTTCTGCTTCAGGAAGTCGATGCGCTCTGTGACATGGGACATGTATTCTCGAGGGCTTATTCCAGTCCCCGAGAATGCCCGCCTCACAAAGCGCATCACTCGTGGTCGTGTATTGCCCTCCCTGAAGCAGTATAGTTTGCCGATGAGTGCCCTCGCCCCATCGATACGACGCTCGATCCTGCATTGCCAGGCTGGTACGGCTGGTTTTGGTCGAGTAGCTCCGTCCCAGATTGGGAACTTGACGTTTGCTAAACGACATGCCGCAACAGCTGCGCAATACAGGATCGAATGTGTATCAGCGAGATGCTCGCTGCTCTCGAAAACCTGTTTGAGCTGCGAGTCCAAGGCACACACCAGCGCCCTATTTTTCTTGTGCATGGGTAGGCGTGGTAATCGGGGTCTAAGTTCGGTCGGAGTTGACCTATACTCGTGAATCGCATCTTCCAGTGAGCTCCTCAATCGGGCGTTGCACTGGCTACTTACTGTGTCAACCCTATCATCCTCCTCTTCAACACCATGATTGGACCGCAGCGGGATTGAGTCAATAGTTGACACTTGTGCCGCGGTTTGTGCCGGAGTTGAGAAGATATGGTTGCTCAGTATTTCTGAGCGCAGCCTATCAAGTGCGGCATCGTCCAACCTATGATTGCGTTGGATGACCCGCACCTGATCCGACAGTCGTTGGGCCGAGACGTCGACGGTTGGCTCTAGTTCCTGGAACAGAGACAGCATCCTAACACGGTACGCAGTGAGGTTAGTTCCCCCCTCTGTAGACCCGTAATATGCGCGCATGACGTTCTCGTTCATAGACTGAGTCCATCTCATGCGCTGCACACAACCACCGGCAGCGGGGACCCGGCTCGGGACCGGTTGGCCCCTAAGTCCCAAGCTCCTCGGTGGCCGGCCTCTCCCCTGCCGACGTACAGGTGTTGGCGACGTCGGCGGGGAAAAATACTCGTCGCTTGAGCTCGACGCAACTACCGCGGCCGGTGTTGTCACAGCGCTCACGATGGTGCTGGGTGCCGGCGGCGGCGAGGCGGAGCTGAGCGAAGAGTCCGGAGGTGGTAGGCGTGCGTGGCGAGCTGCTGATCTCGTCAACATTCTGTTAATTCTTGTTATTCATCCCATGTTTCATTGTGATTGTTGGTCAAATTGACAGCGTCATATTGCTGTTTCGATATGTTTATAACTTTTTCATTTTCTAGTTGTTTATTGTCTTCTTGTTAATAATAGTAAAATTAAAAGGTTTTATTGTATGTTTTGAATTTTTTGGGACTAAATGTGGCTGAGAAAATATATAAATAAGGAAAATATGGGATATGAAAAATCAGACGTTTGTTGACTTGCCAGTGTTGCCAGTTTATTATTAGTTTTCAAATAATATTGTAGTGTCGATGTCAGACAGCAATGACGACAGCGACACCGAAAGCTTTATTTCGGCTTGTAGCAATGAAATTGTTAGTTTTCGGTCCCTTGGTGACACGCTTGAATCTCAGTTTTCTGATGTACCTAGAAATTTTAATGTAGTCCATTTAAATGCCCAAAGTAATCCGGCGCATTATTCTGACATGCTAGCTAACCTAGACTGTAAGAAAATCCATGCTATCATTGTCTCAGAGTCTTGGTTAACGCCTTGTCTGTCTTCAACTTCCTATTCCTTGCCGGATTTTCAACTAATAAGAAATGATCGCGCGTGTGGCGTTGGCGGCGGTGATGCCATATACTTTCGCACACATATTCCTTTTTCAATTGTCGATATGTCTGCAAAACCTCGACCGCAAAACGCGGGCGAGCATCTTTGTTCGAAGTAAACCTGAATCACGTGAAAGTCCTTCTTGGTGCTTATTATAGCCCTTCGGTACGTATAAATTTATTTTCCTCCTTTGAAAAGATCCTTGAAAACCTTACACCCTTTTACAATCATACAATCTTCATGGGTGATTTCAATACTTGCTTCTTGAAAATCGATTCCCGCTTTTCTTCTCTTCGATCGATAGTTCAGTCGTCTAATTTATCAATTCTCCCTCTTCTCCCAAACTTTCTCATCATTTCATCTCTAACTTTTGGACCTTCTCATTGTTTCCTCTCCTCAACATACCAGCAAGCATGGTCAATGGTATATTTTCTACCCATACCTCTCCTACAAAATTCGCCCAACTAAGGCAAAACCTAAAATTCTCCTGCAGTGCACAGGAAAGCGGTTACAAAAACAAAATTTGTGTCGGCCTTCGTCGTCAAACCGTGAGATCCTTGTTGATGCTCGCAATCACTGCAATAAGGTGTGTAGAGATGCCCAACCCCACCATATCCATACCTCTGTTGAAGGCGGAGATCCAGCTAAGGTATGGAAATTTCTTAAATCCATGGGAGTTGGAAAATCATGCCAAGAATCAATTCCTAAAGACTTAAATATTGATCTAATAAATCAACATTTCACATCTTCGTCCTACTGTAATGGAACCGTGAAGGCAGCCACCTTCAACTCCGGATCATACCCCATTTATTTTTAGTAAATTCTCTGATTGTGATGTTAAGAAGATTGTAGTTTCAATCATGTCTAACGTAGTTGGTAGTGATTGTGAAAGTCGGAAAATGATACTTCCTGTCCTCGACGAAGGCCTTCCTATTCTATGTTATATCCTTAACTAGTCCATATCTTACGGAGTCTTTCCTTCGCTGTGGAAGGAAACCAAAATCACCCCCTTACTCAAAAAATCGAATCCTGCTTGCTTCTCAGAATACCGTTCTATCTCCATCTTGCCTTTTCACTCCAAAGTCCTAGAACGCCATGTCCACATCCACAATCAGCTTAGTGCATTTCTTTGTAAGAATAGCCTGCTAAATCCTTTCCAGTCCAGTTTTCGTCCTGGTGATAACACCGACCGCTACAGCCTTAGTGAACGTTACCGATGACATCCGGTTAGGCAACCGGTGGCTTGGAGGGATGAAAACTGAATGCATCCAATACTGTCAATTTCGATACCCTAAATCTTTCTTCTATTTGAAAACCGTAAATATAAAATTAAATACTTTTGAAAAACGCGTTAGGTATGTGATGTAGTAAATAAAAGGGCTCGTTATGAGGAATATGATTATATTAAAACGTTATTAGGTCACTTTCTTGTTTGTTTGTCTGTCTGTCTGTCGTTCGATTTATGTGGAGAGGATTTATTTATTTATTTAAACTTCTCGCTCACAATAAGGTACAAAGGTGGACTTAATGCCTTAGGCATTCTCTACCAGTCAACCAAGGGAAGTGAAGAGATAAGATGGCGGGTGCTCTGATTGAGAAAAAAATATATATAAAAATATTGTAAAAATTTAATTGAATTGAATTTAAATATTAAAAGGATTGTTTCAGACATGATCATCCCTCTGCGAAGCCGGTTGGGTGATTCATTTCGACTAATGCACGACAATGCACGTCCACACACGACACACATGACAGTCATAACACGCACTCTTGTCGTTGCAAGTATTAAAATCTGCCGTGGCCTGCTCAATCGCCATAGACCTCAACCCAATTGAGCATGCATGGGATATGCTCCAGAGAAGAGGTCTGCCGTGTATGGATGCCGTGCATACACCACAACAACTGTTTGACTTGTTAGATGGAACGTGGGCGGCCATTCCTCAAAGTAATTTTGATGAACTGATTTTAAGCTTGCCAAATCGCTGTGATTGTGTGACTAGTGTCAATGGTGGAAACACAGACCATTTTTTTTTAACTTTACGATAAAATAATTTAAAAATCCTCATTTTTACCTTTTTTGCCATTTAATTGACGACATTAACTTGGGTTGATTTCCCACAATTTGCAAAAATAGCAATTTTTCTTAATTTTTACAAAATATATGGATAAGTTGTTAACTTAAACAAAGAAATTAAAGTAAGACGCTAGTCTGGAATACTAGATTTGGTAAATATTAATTCAAATTCAAATCATTTATTAGCAGACGATAAAATCCAATTTGTTAGTAATTACATACACATCATAAACACTAGTGTTAGTAACATAAATTTAGAAAATTTTGGTAATAATCAATAATAATGTCAAAATCATTCATCATAATGTCAAAATTCCCACTAACAGTGTCAACATCATTAATTGTTGTAAACATTAATAATTCAATAGTCAAATCAAAATGGTCAAAAATTAAAAAATGATCAAAAAAGCAATTGGTTATAAAAAAAGACTTATAAAAAAAGTCAGACGGAACTCCCGCTAAGACAAAACTGTGTCCCGTAATGGCGGCGACAGTCTTAAGTGTGAGTGAATTTAGGGTTGTCATGATAGCCAAAATTACCCACTTAATATTGTTTTATTTTAAGAAAAATACAGGTCGGCAGACAAATTTGAGGTACTGCATATGTAACAACACGCCGGAGTCCTCCTTTAGTTGTATAAAAGCCATTCGTTGCAAAATGTAAACTGCAAATGACACTGTATTTGTTTTCAATCCAATCATTTCGCCAAACTTCATTTACTTTAGGAAATCTAGTAGAAAGAATATAAAACAACTAGTAATAATAAAATTAACCTAAATAAATTGAATAGATTTAAAAATATATTAATTTCCCATATATTTAGGGTAATTTGCACACGTGAATATTGGCAACACTGGCCTTGTGATGAATTATTTTGTTCTGGTGAATAAATATTGATTGTAATCTATAAAATCGGGAACTAAGTTGTTGAATTATTCATTTACCTATGAAACGTGATTCCTGTATTTTTTTTCTTCCGATCGCTACGGTTTTTGCAACATTTCACCTCACAAGACATGCTTTATTTCAATACTTTTTTTGCCGCGTAAACGTGTCGACTGTGTTGACGTTTGCACGCGTAATGGGTGAGTATGCTGTGAATGTGTGCGTGGGGGCCTGTACGTACAGCGAGCTGGTTGACTCTGAGTGACACAGTTTTCTGTTAGCGAGAATCCGTCCGAGTTTTTTATAAGTCCATGGTTAGGTACTTACAAGCAACAACATTATTTAAAGGCGCGATTTGAAGTAAATACTTGTGTCCTGGGGGCCAAGTCTGCTATTTTCAATGATTGGTCATTATGACGACCATACCAAGGCAACGCCATGACCATTGTGCCAATAGTTTGTAACCTCCTAAATTCATAATGGCGTGACAGTGGTCCATAGGGAAGTCAAAATAATATGAGCTTGTCAGTACGAGATTACCAAATACACACAATTTTTCCAATGGAGTGTCAGTGGCACGTCATTGGAAAATCATAAAGACGCCTTTCAATTAGGAGATTAGCAAAACTGTCAAACTCTACAATTACGGTGCCAATGATCGGCCATTCTGACACAACTGCGTTAGCAGACTTGGCCCCCTGGTCCAGTGCCCAAGCAATTATATATTTACTCAAAAATTAGTTGCGTAATCGAAAATAAAAACAACCAAGGTCTACTCCCAAGCTCTTAACCGAAGTATCAGCCGAATCTTCGGCCGTTTTATAACTTCCATAGTTTCCTATTTTGACTTTGAGTCCTTACCCGATTTCAAGTCACAGTTTTGACTTTGGCTTATCTTTTCGACTGTCTTTTTTTTTCCGCCGTAGTAAAGAAACGAGCGAACATTCGGCCGATACTTCGGATTTATGTTTGGAGTAGACCCCCTGGATACAAATAAGACGTTCTTGTTATTAATGAAATATCAACCGTCCGTGGATATTTAAAACAGATAGTTTTGATTGAAACTCAAAGTAAAGGGTTAGTTTACCGTTAATTTCTGTCGAGATTTTTTTTTCTAAACGTGTTTTGGTATCAACTAAGTTCTGAGAAATATGTTCAAGAATAACATATATTTTTTTCCGCTACCACAAACTATATAGATTTGCCATTTTTTTTTTGTTTAAGAGAAGCCTACTTTTATCATTTGCCTTTTGTCAGCGCCTTAATAGTCAAACGAACTTACCTGCAAGACAAGTTCGACGGTAATAATTCGGTGCCGTCTCGTTCGAAGATGATGAGTCCCACCCGACCCAATCATTCAATGCTATATACCTAGATTTATGAGCATGGGCCCTGTGTTGTACAACGAATAAATCGCTACGAACTTAATTAATCCTTTCGCAGTCGCGAGTGTCAGCACGCATGAGATTTAGGACGCGTTAATTTGTTTGTTATTTCTTCAAAATGATGTGACGAAGAGACTCGACGAAGCGCCTACTACATTGTATCAAATTGTATGCATTGTATGCAACAAGTATAATTACCGTCGAACTTCACTTACAGGTAAGTTCGTTTGTCTATTCAATTATGGTTCCGTTTCTATCTTGTACTTTTTAGTTTAGCAATTTTGCAGTGAAGCATGGGTGCCTCAGTATTTCTGAATTGTAACGTGTATTGCAGAAGAAATAAATCTCGCATGTACTAATTAATGTTTATAGTACATTAAGTGTTGAGTACATGCGAGATGTCTTCTACAAATTCTACAATACACTTTCTCACATTCATTCTCTAATTTTAAGAGGAATAACAAATTAAATTCAATATATTACATCCGCAGTGCTAGCCCATGAAATTCAAATTTTCTTACATTTTTAAAATGTGCAGGTCAGTGTCAGGTTATATATTAATCAAAATATGATTCGCGAGTATATCAAATATGTATTTACAGAATTATAATCATAGATAGATAGTACTTAGTTGGATTAGTGAGAGTTGCTCCGTATGAACAAAGCTCATAGCAAAGTTCCTATAGAACAAATGTATACTTAGAGAGATGTATATTAAGATTATATTTCTGTAAATACATATTTGTTGAGGTCGCGATCAAATTTTGATCAAGATACAACCTGACACTGACTTGCAAATTGCAAAAACCGTAAGAAAATTTTAATTTCGCGGGCTACAAATGGAGAGCCACCTTGTTTATAGTGCATACGAGATGTCTTCTCCAATACAATTACTCACATTCTCTTATTTTAGGAGGAAAAACAAATTAAATTAAAAAATATTAAGTACTGTAAGTTTAATTAACAGTAGGACAACATTGTACCATAATATAAAATTCGTATTTCGTCATTTGTAACTCCGATCATCGCGAATCGTTTAGTAATGTCCGTATCCGCCGTGGTGGTGGTGGTGGTGTTCCTTTTGCTTGTAATTGCCGGGGCTACGGATCTGCCTCGCATTGGCAGCACCGTCGGCAGGGTCGGCAGGTGCGGCCACATTGAGCGATGCGCTTGCCATAGCCAAGATGGCACAGACGATCACGGCGAAGAACGCGAACTGTAAGTAAATTATCTCTTTAATATAATTTTCTAGTATCTGCGCAAGCACGAAGTTATTGGTTTATTATTTAAGGCGCTACCTTGTTCTGCTGCGTTATTCAGAGGCTATTAACTCATTAATTAAGAGAAATAAACTAAATCTAAAAGCACATTATTATTGTTCGATATCACATTACACGTTATTTGTTTTTATGGTAAATACATTTAAAATCTCCTTGTAAAAAATGGCTTAAATTATTGATTGCATGCATCTTGTGCGTTGATAACGTTCTATTCATTTGAGAATTCTACTAATGAACATAATTAAAAAAACTAAATAATTCACGTTTTATTTTATTTCAAAAGATAGCTTTTCTTTTTTTAATAAAATAATTTCAAAAAATGTGTTAACTAGACGTGTGCAGGGAGCGGGACAGAGCGAGGTAGAGCGTCGTCGGGACAGAGAAGGATCGAACGCTCAAAGTCGTATGCTAGGGGAAGTGCCTTAAATAACTCATCAATCAAGTTCATACATAATATATATTATATGAACTCCACCCACCGTACATACATATTATGTATGAACAGTCAATGACCTGCTTAACCCGACCCCTTTTCCCCTCCTCTTCTTTGTAAGTAAGGTCCTGACAGCACTGATCGTACTAGCGACCCGCCCCTGCTTAGCACGGTATTTACGGCATACACGGAGATTAATTTATTATGTGTAAGTCTAATATTAATGTATTATACACATACACCTTCCGCAATACATTCGCTAAATGAGGGTGAAAACCGCATCGAAATCAGTTGCGAAGTTTAGAAGAACAACGCGGTCACACAGACAGACACCAAAAAGCGGCTTTAATTTATACTATGAAAAGAGATTATCAACTTAGATTGTGGTAGGTTCTTTGTTGTAAAGTTTTGCCACATTCCCACTATTAGAATATGTATAACGCTTAGATGAATATATGTTTGATAAATATGATTGAAATCTACTTTTTTGGGATTATTCTGGTAAAAAACAGTGGCAATTGAAATCTAAAGAAAGTAGGAGAGCAACCAATGTATTTACGACATAAAGATTAAAAATAATATTTTTTTTATTGTTTTATTTTTAAGCTTTATTAGAAAAAAGGTAGTATTTTATTATATCAGATTTTATAATTATTTATATAAAATTGTCTTTTTATTAAAAATTTAAAAACATAATAATATTGGTATAATCAATATTATTATTTTTTTCAACAAATTATAACAAGATAAATAGTTTTATATGTTTTTACTTACGTATTTCATTGTGAGAAGATTTTGTGAGTTCTCGTAGAACAATATTGGTTTGGTATGCATGGTAAGCCTTTATATATCAAAACTAAAAGGTCAATAGAACCGGTGTTTGTTTTTTTTTTCTAAATGCATATCTTATACATGATACTTACGAATGACAAACACGTTAATTAGAAAAACATTAATAATATACCTACGGAAAATACTCATTTTCATGGACAACTCGCTTTTTACCAAAAAATGAAGTAGCCTACGTAGTACTATGCCAAAATTGTTTTCATAAAAAATACCTAATGCAGATTCCTAAGACAGTTTAGCGAAATCCTAATCCATTGGTGATGCGGGATCTCCAATGATAGATTAGGATTTAGTAATACTGTCTCCGTTATAATGGAGGTACTACCTATGCAAACCAAATATTTAAGGTCGACAGGCAAATATATTAAATCGCCATTTAAACGTTATTATTAAAATATTATTAAGTAATAAATAATTATTAGTTTTATTAAGCTATTTATTACAAATTGTATGAAAATTTTAGATTAACTAACTAAAGGGAACTATATACTGAATCCCAAACGTAACGAAGGATACTGAGGCTCCCGAGCGCGAGTTCTGAGTTCTAGAATCCTGAGTGTAGCGAGGGATTCAAGCACGGCCAAGACAAAGACACCTTTATCCCGGGAAGAATGGTCTACTTTTTGCACCTACTGCGAGGTAATAAAAACTAACTCAACTTGCGCATTAAGTAGCTTACTTATGAAACAGTTAAATAACCGGGGAATATCTAGTTATGTGCAGCTTCATTCAATATTTTACCTAAACTCACTCAATTTCACCAAAAATACAATAATTAATATCGTAAATATGGCGCCCAAATTCAACATTCTATGCGCCTTACCAACCGATCAGCTGTTGCAATCCCATGCCACCATTACCGCCACAGATAATATTGAAACAGCGGTTGGGCGAATCTAATGCACCATTATTCAATAATTTTGAACTTGACCATACAGAAAGTAATTGATTCTCTAATAAATTGCGTAATTTCATTATTTTGTTTAACCTATGAAGTGCGAACTCTTTGGTCGAGCTGTACTTAAATCACTGACCTCTAATAAACAAGCTTGTTTATCAGAGGTCAGTGACGTAAATAGAAAAAAGTTTTTTTTTTAATGGTAAATGTTTTCATATGAATTTTTAAATGCGATTTCACATTCAAATCACATTATTGACCAGCGCATAAAATTAAATTCCATACAATATTATTGCCCGGCTAAAGCCTGGGGCTTTAATGATATCCTTTAAGGCTCGTGAAGACTGGCGCGATATGCGTCGCGCTGCCTGTCACACCCGCGATATCGCGCCAGTCTGCACGAGCCTTTAGTTTAAGTTTACATAACATGTAATTTGACATTAGCGAGCAGGTGGTGTGAAAAATATTTTATTAAAGCCACAATTCTGCTGACCTGATTTTTTTTTCTTCCTATGCTCTGCAATGATCCTTACATGAAACTGAGCTGAACAGCATTAAAAAAAAACATTTCTAAACATTCCAATGCAAATGTTGTGAAAAATATTTTATTGAATTTGATCATTTTAAGCTGTTTACATTTTTTTACCCGATACAATGAAATAATCCTTCACAATTAAGGTTGAGCGGGGGGGGATATTTCGACTATAAAAACACATACCGGCTGGAATTATTAACAATAGGGAATATGCATGTATTTTTTTTTTTTCACGAAATCTATAATAGACCTTTTAGAACAGTTATCTTTGGTTAATAACACAAAATGTCGTAAAATTAGAGATCTAATATAATTAATTAAACCAAAGATATTGTAGCTTAAATTGAACTCAGACTCCACTAAAGTAAAACACACTGATCTAAGATTCAAAACCGAAGTCAAACTGAGATAAAAACCAAAACCGAAGGTAAACTTAGGTAAACTCACAGATTTGAACAAACACACTATATACTAGCTAAACCTTTGTCAGGTCTGATGGCCGCTTTTATAGATTCTGGGCCGACGTTCTAGAATTTTCTAAACAACCAAACAATTTATAATTACTTCTTGTTTGATTGTCGGCCAGAATCAATAGGAACGGCTTACAATGAGAACCTAGGCTTAGAACACTAATTATATAGTGTAGACCAGGGGGCCGATCGCGCTATTTCTCAACGTAATTACCGTTCGAACGGAACGTTTTTGGTTTTGGTTTAGCTGATGTAAGAAACGGTATCGCGCTATTTTTTCTGAGCGACAAAATCGTTGAAGTTACCCAATACTGAAAGTTCGATCGATCGTGAACCTCCAACGTAACTTCCAAAGTAAAGCTAAATCGTTTCCGTTGAAATGATTAGCGCGATACGAAATGTGTCTAAAGTAACGTTTTTGGCTGTGGTTTAGTTTTGGTATTAACGTTCAAAATTAGCGCGATCGGCCCCCAGGTATAATCAAGAAAGCTGTATAATTTAGAAAATAAAACACAGACATGTGACAATTTATAATGTCAAAGTCACAAATATTCTAAGATTTTTAACATTATGAGCGTTAATACTAAAAAATACAGTATTTCTATGCAAAAACAGTTAAAAGTGACTAAAGGTTCTGTTTTTCAGCGTTAGTAGCGTTCAAGAGTAATTTGAAAATAGGATAATAATTTAAGTGAAAGTCGTATTGATTTCATATTTAAAAATAAAGAATAGATTTATCAAAAATGATTGGACACAGCAGCCCTTTAAAAGGTAAATATAATAAAGATGTGGCTTTGAATAGGAAAATACCACAGTTTGTGTGTGTGTTTAGATTAAGAACGTGCCATACGTATTTTTTTTTTATGAAATTAGCAAGTTTTAGCTATAAAAACCCGGACAAGTACGAGTAGGACTTGTGCCCTGAGGGTTCCGTTTTAAAGCTGTGCCTATAAATTTAAAATTACGGTCTGCAGAACAAACTTAACATTGTAGTTAAACAACATATTCCCCTCAGGGAACCTAAGATAAGTCAGTAAGTTTGTACGCACAATATTGGGAGATTCACCATGTTATTTTAAGACCATAAACTTCTTATAGATTTTTCTATAATCTATAAGTAAAGAGCTATTTATTGTATTTTTTTTTTAATTTTTGTCTCGATAATTTCGGAGATAAGGGGAAGTATGGTAAATCTTCACCTATTTTCATAAAAACTTTAATAAATTTATTTTAAAATTATGAAACATATATATGAGACCCTCACAACAAGTTCTTTCATTTGATATGTCACATGGTACGGTTTGCAAAACTATTTTTACATTTTCGAATTTACCCCGAAAAGTGGCCTACATAAAATCAAGGTCTAATTATTTCTTTCAAATAGGCACATAAAAGGCACTTTTGAAAATCAACATTTACAAAAACATAGAATTGATTCTAGTCGCCCCTTCCAAAAGGTCGTTTCGTATGGAGAAGAATGGGCAAGAAACTCCACCGCTACTCTTTTAAAATGTTTCACAATATTTTGTATAGGTAGGTATCTACATTCTTTTTTTTTATGAATACAATGCACCTAGAATATAATTACTATACCACAACAGGTAAAACGAATTAAAAATGAAGCAATGACAGATAAATTAATTGTGTGATAGGTACATGGTCCTCACATATTTACAAACGTTGTACAAGTACACGTTTTCCTAAACATTTTAAAGTAATATGTCAATATGTGAGCTAAGGTAATCCTAATCACATAATGCAAAATCAAAGACGTAAAAGAACTGCTTCATTATTGAGCAGGTTGCGCGGTAGTTCTAACAACATCTTGCAGGTCATTGCGGAGAAATTCGATTCTCCAATTATGAAGGCGTTCGTCCGGGTTTTGATCGAATAACCTCTTAGTAGGATATTCGATCGAAACCAAAATTAATTCGTCCTAAATGTATTTTTCAATTTATAATGTTTTTCTATTTTTGCTGTTCTTACTAACATAGTGTATAAGTCAGTGTTACTAACAAAGTGGACTAAATGTCTGAAAATAAAGAATTTGATTTGATTTGATAAAAATAGTTAAACAATTAAAATAGCAACCACTTTGATTTTGCCTAGACTCTAGATTATCCTTATTTAAAATTCATTTATTTACGTTACACTCCGTGTTTAGGTCACAGAAATTCATATGCGTACCAAAGGACGTGACCAGTGGGACTATGGGCGCCTGCTTAGGTGTCAAAATCAATGTGCAGCAAACATTGTTTTATTTTTGCAATTGTTGTATTCTATAGTTTACAGATAAAAAAGTTTCACGACTCTAAAAGGTCAGGAAACCGAGAAAAATAAAGATAAGTTTGCATTAAATAACTCTCTTTTTCGATATGAGATGGCGCTAGGCATTGCGGTCATCGCGTCTACTATTCAACGCGCCATCATGGCGCTAGGTTTTTCTTATACCATCAAGGGGCCAAACGAGCATGTGGGTATTTAAGGCTTTATATTATTTCTGAAGGAATAGGATTACACTGAACAATGAAACTATTATTTGAACGATGAATTATTTTATTATTCAAAGAAAATTAAAAATTAAATGTACGCAAGGCGGACAATATACTTAAACAAAGTACAATTAGACTTTTCTATAGAGGATGAGTGAACTTTACACCCTGTTCCTCATGCCTCTAAAGTAGTATACCTGATTGTTCAACCAGCGGGCAGGTCTCGCTTGGGGTAAGGTTAGCGTGGACATAATATGCCCTTGAACCCGCCTTACGGATATGCCACAGTTTAGGCACCACATCATAACCAAATCGTAGAGCAAAACAGATGAATCCTTTATGAATAGCAATGGTAATCGGGTTTTCAAGATGTTAGTCCGTAAAGAATAGCAATGGTCGTTGGAAATAGAACACAATAATCACACAGTAGGTATAACACGAACGCGTAAATACAACGTGGGTCGGGAACTGCAATGAAACCTGACGCCAAGATCGGATGTGCCAATAGGGATGGTGAATGGCGATATGAGATCGATTAATTGATAATTGATTTTTATCGAATCTAACAGACTACAATCGAAATCAGAACAACTTAATTTAACCATATGTTTCACTCAATTATCCTACTTGTATAGAATTACATAATAAACCTTTACTTATTATTAATTAAACACAGTTAAAACCGGTAAAATAAAATATCAATTCAAAATCTATTTTATTTTTCATGCTTTGATTCGAATCAATTGAATTATCCATTTAATGAAAAAGATTGCTGCCTCTGGTCCCTACACAGGCGTCCGCCACTAATGTCATCATCAGATGCATTGTCAAAGAAATAACACTCCATTTTATGCAGTGATTATTTAAAAAAGTTATGGTGTTCGATCTTAGAATTACACACACATGTCAATAAAAACCAAAACTAACCTGTAGGCGTGTCAATAAATAAAATTAATTATAAACAAAACATACATATTCCTTATCATTAAAATTCACTTGATCGAAAAAATTGTTGTTCCTTAAGTGTAGGTAGGTTACTATAGTTACCGGATGATTATGGATACAATGGAACGTCAAAATCAGGAAGTGCATCGTTAGGAAAAGCAAAAGCAATTGAAATACTGTATTCCCTCGGCTTTAGTCGGAATAATATAACCATGATAAATTATATATTTATTTTTAGATCTTATTGTAAAAACCGTAATCCCGCACATGTTTCCGGATCCGAGGGCAGGAACTGGATTCGGAGCAAATTGGCTATGAATGACGGACAGACAGACAGACACACGAGTGATCCTATAAGGTCCATTCGGACGTACGGAACCCTAACAAAAATTAAATGAGTAGATACATTAAAGTATTTTGGCGAACAGAAACGTAAAATTATAGAATCGGATCGATTGAAAAACATCTCGAGGTTACTTCTAATTACCAGGGAGTCTACTCCGAAGCACTAATCCGAAATATCGGCCGAATGTTCGAATGGATGTAAAATTGACTACCCCTTTTAAGACCGTTATGGGTAGATTTTCGAAAAACCCTAATACAAGTTACTGTTTATTTTTGGGTGTAGGTATAAAATACTAAGTTTCGAGTTGATCAGACTGCGCGTTAAAATTCTTAGGGGGAAGTTAAGATAAACAAAAATTACTAGCTTTATAATTTACTTAGGTAAGTATTCGTGCCAAGTTTCTAGTTTATTAACTCAAGGAATAAGATTTTTCATACAAAAAAAATCCTTCCTTTGTTTCATGTCATAACTATATGTATGCCAAATTTCAGCCCAATCTGTTCAGTGGTTTGAGCTTTGTGCTGATAGACCAGTCAGACACGGTTTCCTTTAATATAATATATGGCTAGATATTGAGAATCTTCCTTTTTTTGAAGTCGGTAAAAAATCATTTATTGCCAGTGCATCTCATGACAATTTAAATAAGACCAAACACGTCTAGGATATATTGTTTTATTACAGAGTTCCAGTGCCTACCTTCCGGCTTCATCACCAGATTATTTTGATGGTACCATTTTGATCAGAACTATTTATTTAAATAGTCGCTTAACTAACTTAATCGAGATATCTTATCGCCACCCGTGAAATCCGGAGGAGTTCCGGTGGTCATCTGTGGTCTTCTTCATCAGTTCTACTTCACCAAATGGTACTTTCTTAATTCTAATGATCGACTTGTTGGTGAAAATACAAAAATCGCTATATGAATGCCAATAATATTTGATCAATTCCTCATGGATTCTATCATCAGAACTGGATTTTAATGAAAATGGGCCCAATCTGGAAGAATATCCTTTAAAAAAAAAAACAAATCGGTTAATAAACGACGGAGTTCTGAGGTAACAAACATAAAAAAAAACAAAGTTGAAACTGCAAAAACTTATATCATGAGGTTATCCACGATATAAGTTTTTGCAGTTTCAACTTTGTTTTTTTTTTATGTTTGTTACCTCAGAACTTAAGAATAAATGTTAATTGTTGTTCTTGTTTAATGTTAATCCTACAGATTTTTCGGAATTATCCTCATCACAGTCATCACACAAGTGCATATTTAGTTTTTTTTTTTTTTTTCAAAATAGTAATAATGTTTTGATTTGTTGTGAAATTGTTTCATTTCTGCTATCCATTCCCGCCACATCAGCATTTATAGAGAGAGTTTTTTCTCTGATTAAAGCTAAGTGAAGAGACTAACGAAATAGTGTCCCTAAACTTAATAAAAAACCGGCCAAGTGCGAGTTGGACTCGCACATGAAGGGTTCCGTACCACCATACAATATTTAACAAAACATTTTTTTTGAATACCTACTTTAGTAAAAAATAACACGTTTCTTGTATGGGGACTTTATTATTTGTTGTTCGTGAGTTATAATAGCGGCCATGGAAATACACAATCTGTGAGAATTTCAACTATCTACCTATTATGGTCCAAAAGATACATCCCGCTGACAGACAGACGGACGGACAGCGGAGGCCTTAAAAATAGGGTCCCGTTTGGCACCCTCCGCGTACGGAACCCTAAAAGTTAACTATTTATATGCTTATTTGAATTTTGACATAGACTGTAAAGATGCTGTTAAGATATTCATCAGTAACAAATATTTGTAAAATGTTGCTAGAAACAACAAAAACATAAATGAAAAAAAAGAAGGGCTAATAAATAATACTCTATTTTCTTATAAAATATGTGGCAATCCCAAACACAACACGTAGGTATTAATACAATGAGTAAGCATTTTAATAAATTCCTTTTAACATTGGTTTTCTAACGATAAAACGCTTTCAGCATTTTATCATTTTAGCCGAAAGACGTCCACTGCTGGACATAGGCATCCCCCAACATTTGGAGGGGTTGCCATAATCGCAGGCGGGTTGGCGATCGCAGTATGGCGGCGATCGCTTTCAGCATTTACTACGTTCTTATTCCGAGGAAAGTCTTCTTCTGTCGCATGTTGCCGCCGCCTGTTGCGAGGTCGCATCAAGCGGTGGCCGAACTTGCGGCACGTGGGATTGCGACAATCGTCGATAGAATCCGGCAAGTGGGACTCGAGGTGGCTTTGCACAAGTCCGAAGCCATGTGTTTTTATGATCCTCGGAACGCACCACTGTCGAGTTCCCAAATAACGGCAGGAGAGGTTCACATCGGCGTTGAGTCGACGATGAAGTACCTACTTGGGACTCGTCCTCGACAGCCGGTGGAACTTCGTGGAGCACTTCCGACGTTTAGCTCCCAGACTGGAGCGGGCCGGGGCTGTCTTGAAGCGGCTCCTTCCCAATCTAGGGGTCCAAACGCCTCCTGCCGGAGGCTCTACGCGGGGATCGTGCGGTCCCTTTACGGGGCACCGGTGTGGGCGCGTTCTATAAGGCTGCGACCAGCCCGCCAATTGAACGCGTCCCAAAGGGTCATGGCCATCAGGCTGGTCCGAAGATACCGCACGGTCTCCCGTGAGGCGGCGGCATGGGATATGGAGGCAAAAGTCCCCGTGCACATATGGGAGCTTAGCGCCTCCTCGCGCCACTCTCTCGCGTAACTCCGCTGCCGCGAGAAATCACGGCACAGCGGACGGAGCTCCGGCGGGGTCTCCTGGCGGCTTGGAGAGTGCGATTGTCGCAACCCAGCGCTGGGCATGCTACAGTTGTGGCGATAAAACCTCTCTTTGAGGAGTGGCTAGAGAGGCGCCACGGCATCCTCACCTTCCGCCTGACGCAGATCCTAACCGGACACGGTTGTTTCGGGAGGTTCCTGTTCAGGATAAAGCGGGAGGAAACGCCCGGGTGTCACCACTGTGTGGATCGCCCAGGGACATGGTGGAGCATACGGTGGAAGTCTGCCCGGCTTGGACGGAGCACCGCCGTGTCTTCACGGAGGCAATTGGTTGCGGCGGTCTCCCGCGTCCGGCCCTGATTCAGGCCATGGTTCGGAGCGAGAGTGCATGGGAGGCCGACACCTCCTTCTGCGAAGCAGTCATGCTCGCGAGGAGGAGGCGGAATGCGTGAGGGAGAGGCAAAATTCACGCCCTCGCGCTCCTAGTCGCCGCAGGAGACGCCCCGGGCGTCGGGAGTCGCAGGCCGATTCCCGGCCACCGTAAGCGTGGGCTTGCGGACGGTAAGCGATGGGTAGCTCGCCGTCCGATAAGGACCTGGCCCGGGTCAACGTCGCGTTGTGTTCCACACGCGCCTCATAGAGATGTCAGCACCAACTCACGGGTTCCGATAGGGCCAATGCCTGCCAGGGTCGCGAGTTTGTCCGAAAGGGATATCGTGGCCCTGGCACACAGGCATCTGAAAGAACACGGGTGAACCCACCCGTCAGTAAAAGTCTGACACGCACGTGCATTGATTTAATGTCTCAATGTTGTTAACATGTTGTTGTGCGCGGGTTAAAAATTCTGTCTTTAGTTATACCCGCTCACCAAAAGAAGAAAATAGGAACGAAGATCTTATATCAAACTGTACAGTCGCCAGCACATCAAGTTACCACAAACTGTCAAATGTTCTCATTTGATTTTGAACTTAATTATCAACAAAGTAAGGTTTATAATCATTTGGAGAAATTTGTCAAGTTGGTATAATCTTATGTGCTGGCGACTGTACATTACCGTTGATAAATAACACATTATCTTCTGGGATCTACTTACCGTCAAACATTAAAAACATTATTTTATGTATATCTATGAATAGATCTTACCTAATGCGTTTTTGTTTGGTAATTATAATCTACCAGTTCTGTTGACCTTGACAGTGTTACTTATATATACGTCCATCAGACCGCATCCCACATCGTTCTTCTGGAGCTACATACTAAACACAACATGAAATTGGTGAGTCAATACATCTTTTGTTTAATTTGAGATATTTTAGTGTGCATAAAATCGAGCCTGATATGGAAAAACATCGCAAGCGACAATGTAGGTATTTCACTTTTCAAAAAATAATAAAATAAAATAATCAATAAAATTACTCTCCTGTAAATTTTAATTTATGTCGCTTACGATGTTCTTCCTTATCAGACTGGAAATATCACCGTATAATTATGAACTTCGGCAGTTTATATTTATAATTTATCGGTATTATTTCCGTTGGATTATAAACTGTCGAAAAATTGTGAACTGCAACAAACCTTTTACAATTTAACGCATTATTTTTAGATAGTTTATAATATATCCATGAGACACCGACAAATTGTGAACTGGGCCTGCAGTCTCGACATAGATAGCGATCGCTTTACGACCGAATTCGGTCGCAAAGTCCTATTGGGGTCCCTAGACAATCAAAATTGCTTGACAAGCACGAAAAAATCACAATCTTGTCAAACAATTTTAACCGTCTAGAGACCCCATTAGGACTTTGCGATCGAATTCGGTCGTAAAGCGATCGCAAAGTCGTAATAGGATCTGTAGACGGTCAAAATTGCTTGACAAGCACGAAAAAATTACAATGAATCTGGTCAAGCAATGAATTTGAATTTTGGTATCAAACTTGCTTGCGACGACGTAACGGACCTTGCGCTAATACTAAATAGCCTGTCTAGGTTGCGAGCAACTTGGAAGTAGCGACCGCAGGCCGCTGCCGCGGTTGCACTCGCTTCGCTCACTCGGCTCGCACGCGGTTGGTATCAGTTCTAACCTAACCTATTTCACCCAATTCACATTTTTTCGACAGTTTCTAATCTAACAGAAATAATACCGATAGATTATAAACTTTCGGTTCTCACAATCTTACGGTGACACATTTATAATGTCTAAGTAATGTTGTTCTACAAAATAATACAATAGTACATTTTGATGCAAGTGTGGAAATGTTGTGCACGAGAGAATAAAACGACGTTTTTCAACACACTTACGTGAAAACAAATAAATAATACGCAAACTTATTTTGTTGATAAAAAAAAATATAACAATTACTATTTTGATGTGAACAAAATGGTTGGGCCTAGCCGTGCTTTTTAACATAAAATAGGTAGATACTCCACCTTTATTATTATTCAGACACTACAAAGCATGCAAGGCTTGTATTTATCTGCCCGTTCGTTGAAGTAGCTACCTACCTAAGCCAAAAGTAGGTATATTCTCAGAAAATTACTTTTTCCTGTTCTTCCACTGGATAAAATTTGGGTATACCTATAATATGAAATCCAAGGAAAAATATAGGTGGCTATATTTTTCCTTTGATTTTAATGGCAACAGGCATTTTACATTTTGTGCCTCGGTTACAATTTTCGGCGGCGCGCGGCGATGGCAGCGTCGAATCTAAAAAAAAACTCTTTTTCATTACTTTAAGTCGACATTTTCGAAAATAAATGAATTATTAAAATATTTGTGAACTTATGGTTTAATTTGCTGCTTTTTGGGGTTCCGTAGGTACCTCAAAACCAAAAACGGAATCCTTATAGGATCACTTGTGTGTCTGTCTACCTGGCTGTCCGTCTGTCTCTCTGAAAGTCCGTCAGTCTGTCATAGCCGATTTGCTCCAAATGTACTGGTTGAAATTTGGTACACATATGAACTTCTGTGACCCAAACATGGACGTGTAACGTAAAAAAAAAGATTAGCGAACGTACCGTGTGACATATCAAATGAAAGGGCTTGTTGTAACGATTTCATTTTTTTTATAGTTTTAAAATTATTTAAGAAAATAGACGAAAATGGACCAATCTTTATCTCCGAAACCACTAAACATAAAATGTTGAAAAAAATACAGAAAATAGTTCATTACTTATAGATTACAGAAAAACCTATAAGAAGTCTATGATCTTATATAAAATAACATGGTAAATCTCTTAATAATGCACAAACAAAACAAACCTACATTTGCAGTTGGAATGTATGGCATGTTTTTCAACTACTTATAATGTTTATATTATGTTTGTTCTTAGGATAAATTAATGAATCCCCATTACGGAATCCTCTAGTGTGCGTGGTCCGACACGCACTTGGCCGGTTTTTCGCATGCCCGTGCCGTTGCAAGTTCAAGTTTTTTGTATTTTGAATGTTTACACTACTACTTACCTACGACGCAATTAATTTTGGTGCATTTTTTACCATCATATTTTAGCGAATATATTCCGGAACGTTCATGTGTATAAAGTCAAGTCAAAGTCAAATTATTTATTTCAAATAGGCACATAAAAGGCATTTTTGAACGTTAAGATTTACAAAAAATAGAATTGATTCTAGTCGTATAAAAATACTAGTAAACTTACATAATTATAAGGAAATATCGATATTTATTCAAGTCGGAAAACCCGTGCTTGGCAGAGATTGGGGCTTAATAAAATAAATAAAATAAAATAGCTTTATTTTTCCTTACACACTATTCCTTATTTCCTAACACTATGACCTTATTTGACCTAATAAATCAATTATATTTACTACTAAATAGTATTTTTAAACTAAGGTGTATAAGGACCGCTATCTATAGCGGTAAAAGCCTCCTCCAGCCGTTTCCAAGCTGTCCTGTCTCTGGCGATTCTGCTCCATGTTCTGCCTGCTATCTGTGCAATATCGTCGCTCCATCTTTTGTGTGGTCTACCTGGTCCGCGTTTTATATTTATTGGATACCAATTCGTGGTGACTTTTGTCCATCTGTCGTCTTTCAATCGTTGGATGTGTCCAGCCCACTTCCATTTTAAGCCCAGCACTTTCTTTGCCACTTCCTTTGCTTTGGTCTTTCTTCTTAATACACTGTTCTTCACTCTGTCTTTTAGCTTGTAGTTCATATAGCTCCTTTCTATTCCTCTTTGGCATATCTTAATTTTTTCTATATTTCGTTTTGTAAGGGGCCATGTCTGACAAGCGTATGTGAGTGTGGGGAGTAAACATGTTTCCATGGTTTTAGTTTTTAATGTAGTCGGTATCTTGCTCTTAAATATTTCTTTTAGTGTCCAGTATTTATTCCAGGTGCATTTGATTCTTCTCTCTATTTCTTTGTCAGTGCAGTCTCCAAATGTAATGAGATGTCCTAGATAGATGTATTCCTCGACGTATTCTAGGTTGGCAGATGAACATATTATTGGTGTTTTGTGTTTATTTGCCATCAGCTTCGTTTTGGTTTGATTAACTTCCAGGCCAAGTTTTTTTGCTCTCTTTCAATAGTGACTCTATCATAGACTGCATCTCATTTCGATCTTCTGAGAGTAATACTATGTCATCAGCAAACCTTAGATGTGACAGGTATTTTCCCTGAAGATTTAGACCTTTGTTTTCCCATTCCATCGCTCTAAAGATTTGTTCCAGCACGGCTATAAATATTTTAGGAGAGAGTGGATCTCCTTGTTTTACTCCTCTTTCGATTTTAAAACTAATTCCTGGTTTCTCAAGAATAATCTTAGAGTTACTATTTTTGTATATTACCTTTATCAGATCTATATAATCTTTGCTAACTCCTTGAACAGATAAAGCTTGCCATATAGAGCTGTGTGAAATTGAATCAAACGCTTTACTGTAATCGATGAAGCACAAATATAAAGGTTTATCGTATTCGTTATATTTTTCTAAGATCATTTTCAGAGAGTGTATGTGGTCTATGGTAGAGAAGCTGCGTACAAATCCAGCTTGTTCCACTGGTTGATTCTCATGAATATTTTGTGTCAATCGCCGTAGTAGAGTCGACGAGAACAGTTTGTACAGATTTGCCATGAGACTTATGGGTCTGTAGTTGGATATTTGTTTCGGGTCTCCCTTTTTGAACAGAAGTACAATGTGTGAGCATGCCCATTGTCTGGGTATTTCCTTTTGCACCAGCGCGATATTAAATAGAGTTGTTAATGGTTTAGTTAGGGTGTTTCTTCCTGTTATTATCATTTCATTTGTTATACCGTCTGGGCCTGGGCTTTTTTTGAGCTTGAGTTTATTAATTGAGTATTCTATTTCGCTCTTGCAGAATTCTGGCACGTAGTCTGTATTTACAGGACTAATTTGTGGTTGTGTTGTGTAACCGCTGTCTTTTTTATAAAGTTCTCTGTAGAAATTGGGGCTTATCACATTCTATTCATTTATACAGATTATAAATCTATATTTAGAAATTTTAGGCATAACAGTCATGAAGGCTATTTGCTGAGATTAAATGACACCTCTTTGACTAGTTTATCTGTGGCTTACTTAGCGGGGATACAAAGTAATACGTATTCAATACACTGCATTTTGAAAAGCGAGTTTTAGAACGTGTTGAAAAAAAATATTTCAATCGTGAAATAAGACCCGCTTGCATCCCAAATCATTAAATACTAGTGATGACTGAGATTTATATACGTTAGTTAAGTACCTACGTAAAATCACGGTACATCCCTTGCCTGCGCGCCGTATCTCTATGAGCTCGCGCTGTCAAACTGTTTCTGAAGGTAAACTACACAGTTGATGGACGGATGCTTAGTGTTGTTTATAGTGAATTAATTACAAGGGGACTGCTGCATAACTATTAATAACAGACAATCATACTTCGACAATGTTTACAGTGTGAACTTGTAGGGCATTGGATTTAATGCCCTACAAGTTGCAAAAATCCCACACTGCAAAAATTATAAAATAAAATAATAACAACTTAACTACACTCAGTGTTTCTTTCAGGTACTACTACGGGGGAGCTTTGCCCCCCGGAGTAGCCTTACTGCCCCCCGGGGGCGTTTGGAACTTAATCAATAGCAATAGGTTGCCGCTCGCTCACTTTCGCGCGTCTACAGCAGATTTACGTATATTCGCGACGAATATCCCTACAATTTGGCAAATTATTTAAACCTGATATCATTTTAGAGCTGGAAACCCTTTATTGACGTGACTTGGCACTCAATCAGCCAATCAGGAATTGAGTAGTAAAAATATTAATAATAATTGGAATTGATTTTAAATATTACTTTGTTTACTCCGCACCCTCAGATCTCTTAACCCCCCCCTGGAGAATTTTGCCTGAAAGAAACACTGACTACACTTACTACTACTTAACTTACTTATTTAATTGGTGCTGCTACTGTTTCAAGATTTTGAAACAGTAGCAGCACCGATATCCTCCACATTAGAGATCCGATGACATACCTACCAACCATTATTCATAGATAGAGTTTCCTTCTACTCGAAAGTAGTGGACTTAAGTGAGCAAAAACTATACGTAACTATCTCTTTTTCATATAGTTAAGTACCATTAGTAAGTACTTAAAGTTATTTGCGTACGAAAAATGTTATTAAGAAAATGATTTGTTAAAAAGAAAACCAACACTTAATTACCTACTTAGTTTGTATGTCAAAGTTTTTATACTATTTTATGTTCTAAAAAATTAGTGAAATACTTGGTATTTCTCATTAAAAAAAAACAACCAACGTCCAAAGAAAACACTACAAAGTGAAAAATAACTTTAATTTCGGAAGTCGGTGTTTTTGGATCTGTATTTTAGTTTTTTGCCACCGACTTCCGAAATTAAAGTTATTTTTCATTTTGTAGTGTTTTTTTTTGGAAGTTGGTTGTTTTTTTTTTTTGTAAAAAGTTTTTTATTTTTCACTTTTTAGTGAATCAGTTTGTAATTTATCTAATTTACAATAGCCTAATGTCAAATGCTCATCACCTTTTACAAAATATTGCTTTTCCCGATGCAGGGGCGTTAATTGTTGAGGAGTTCTCCTGGTAAGAACCAGGAGAACTGATGGTGACTCCACCATTCACCATTTTGATGAGCATAAATTACTTAGCAACCATATTAAAGTGCCTAATCGTATCGCAAAGGTGAAATACTTATTATTAAGTAGTTCCGATGGCCATCTGTGGTCTTCATCATCAGTTCCACTTCACCAAATGGTGCTTTTTTTTTACATAAAAAAAAAAAAACATACAGCCGAACATATAACCTCCTCCTTTTTGGAAGTCGGTCAAAAATAAATTCCTTTGACCATAGGTAGGGCAATTGAGATGGTTATCATCTCATTTTCCCATTTTAATTTCCCGGCACTACAAATTTAATCAAATCAACCAACTGAAATTTAACTTTAACATAATGATTGTTTCTATTGCCAGTTCGCAATATTCGCTCTGCTGGTATGCGCCGTGCTGGCGCTGACTGGCGCGAGTCCCGTCGGTGCTGAGCTTGGCAGCGCACAACCAGCGCTGGGCCAGCCCGACAGCGCACCTCCAGCGCTGAGGGAGTCTCGCAGCGCACACAAGAAAAAAAGCAAAGGCGGATCTGGTTATCGATACTATGGATAACATTTTAAACTTCTGTGGGTTCTACGGTTTGGTAATAAAGTTTTAAACTTCGAAACAGAATTTAATTTATTTTGTCAACTAGCGACTAGGTTTTTACAACTTGACAAAGCATCGAGGTTTTTTTTATTACATATGGGTAAGTTTAATAAGTTTTTTTTTTCTAGTTTGCTATAATCCTAGGCTAGTTTTGAGCCCAAATGAGTTAAGCATCTGTAGACGAACTAGGCAAAACCTGTATTTCGACTATCAGTCAGCGCCAATTCCCTCGGATAATTATACATTTATCAACATTATTTTTTACAAGATAATTAACAGTAGCGATATTTTACACATACAGTACCTATATTATACGTATGATCCTTCCTTAATAAATTCTCTACATGGTGGTGGAAACTGCATCAAAATCCGTTGCGTAGTTAAGAAGAACAATGCGGACAGACACGAAAAGCAAAATTAATTTATAATATGTATAGACACAAAAGATAGGTAGAGATCAGATGTCTCGCTGATGGTGGCGAGTGTTTTGGATCATTTAGAGCTCCCTTCAAAATGATTGAGCTGAATGGTGCTGGTCTATGCGTCGTGTTCGTGATCGGGCGCTGTGAGTTGGGACTGGTCCTCTCTTAGCTGCTACGGCTATTTTTTTTTGTTTTTGTTTGTGTCTATTTGCTGTACTATGGGCGCGTTTTTCTTACATCGCCCTCACGTTTAGATAAAAGTACAACATTAATAAAAAACTTTTTACAAAAAAAAAAAGTACAAAGTGAAAAATAACTTTAATTTCGGAAGTCAGTGTCTTTGGATTTGTATTTTAGTTTTTGCCACCGACTTCCGAAATTAAAGTTATATTTCACTTTATAGTTTTTTTTGGAAGTCGGTTGTTGTTTTTTTGTAAACAGTTTTTTATTTTTCACTTTTTGTGGGTCAGTTTGTAATTTATCTAATTTGCAAAGACTAATGTCAAATGCTCATCACCTTTTACAAAATATTGCTCCCCGATGCAGGGGCGTTAATTTTTGAGGAGTTCTCCTGGTAAGAACCAGAAGAACTGATGGTGACTTCACCATATGCATTTTGATGAGCATAAATTGCTTGGCAACCATATTAAAGTGCCTAATCGAATCGCAAAGGTGAAATACGTATTATTAAGTAGTTCCGGTGGCCATCTGTGGTCTTCATCATCAGTTCCACTTTACCATAAATTACCTTTCAATTTGTGGATTTCCCTCGATTTCCATGGGATCATCAGATTCTGATTTGGTGGCAATGGGACCACATTTGTAACCTACTCCTTGACAATTCAAAATTGACAGTAAATGGTTTAATTGAAATAAATGTTTTGAGTTTGAGTTTGATAAGAACATCCCACAGGCGCTCACCAATTAACAAACAATCTTTAGCAGATGTTTGTTGTAAACTTTTACTTACTCCTCAGACTCAATTTATGCAGGCTCGTGCTAGACTACTATCGCACCGGATTATTAGCGATGATACACTCGACAAGTTATATTTCGATCAGCAATCACAATCTGTTTCATTTTGACAGTTCAACAATATTCATTGCGTTATTTACGTTGTAGGGCATCTGTTTCATTTTGACAGTTCAACAACATTCATTGCGTTATTTACGTTGTTGAGGAGACAAATTTTTCGAAAATATGAAGTAATGGATTAGCAATATTCTTCAAAACGATTCAGACTGTGATAGATCATGTGTTACGCAATTAAGGTGCCGATCGCCTAAGCCCACGTACGAACGGGCGTAAAAATATTGCGGCGGGATAATATCGCAAACTATACTCCGTTGGTTTAGGTAGTTAAAAAAAGGTAAACAAAAAAAAACACGTGATGAGAGAGCTGTCAAGTAACCGACTAAACCTAATACCTGTCACTTCAGTTGTCATGCTACGTCACAGTTGTACTCTTCAATTTAGCAACGTTTTATTTCGTTGATGTTTAGAGAACCTGTTTTTTGGGCTCTTTACAATAGACAGATTACAAAATATTATAGTAATGTTATAAATCTAAAAAAAAAATTGTGCTCAAGCAATTACATCTACGAAGAGTAGTTTAAGAATATAATATGATAAAGTTTAACATACAGTAATAAAAGAGGAAACTATCGTAAAAATCAAAAATAAATTTAATTTGGTTATAAGTTACAACGTATTTTTAAACAAGAAACTGTCATCTATAAAAACCCATTGTATGATTTGTTTAAGTACCTTTATTTAAGTACCTAAACCAATAGAGTATAGATTTTCAACTCTCTGTGTTAAGCCGAGCATTGAGAATTTAACAGAGTGCATCCAAGCTCGTTAAAAAAACACACTGTTGAATTTTCAACTCTCGGTGCTAAGCAGTGCGTTGAAAATCCAGTTCGCGAAAAAAACCGCCGCGGGAAAAATCGCCCGAGCTAACCTGGACCAAGACGAGCCAAAAAAAAACAAAAAGCAGAGACACTACCTACCTTTTTCTCGAAGCGTTTCGTCTTATTTTCAAACCCTCATAGCTTCGGCCTGGATAATGCTAGAGAGCTCCAATTCTCAAGACAATAATGATCATAAAGAATGTAGTTAGCTTTATAAAACACACTAAGTTTCATTTGTCAAGCTTTTATACTTTGGATTATATTAATACCTAAATTACATCGATTTCGTCACTAACTTATCAAAACTTCTAGGGGCTCTAGGGCACTTCCCGAAGTCCTAGAAAACTGAAATTTGGTATACGGGCTAGGATGTGCACACAAGCCGCAAAACACCAACCTCGGCAAGTCGACCCGTGCGGCTGTTATTACTTACCCACGAGTTCCTCCATAAAGTTAGTAAACACTGCGCGATAAAAAATCGCGGTGGCAAAAAATCGCGCAAGCGCGAACTGATGCGATGTACTGCTTTCTATTTGTTCCATTCCAAGTGCGACACGCGATTTTTTCCGCCGCGATTTTTTATCGCAGTATACCTTAAAAAGAGCTATTCTTATTGCGTGTGTACATCGAGAAAATCTGCGGGCCATCATATTCGCCCTAACTGGTCTAAACTAAGGTTTTTTGGAGAAAAATGGAAATCATATCCGCCTCCATATTGTCACCCACCTCTGCCTCCTCATAATACGTACAACAACTCTCTACATCAAATTCGTATTTTTATTTCAGTTAGCACTCTTCACACTGTTGGTGTGCGCCATTTTGTCTACGTTATGCTCGGGTTTGATGACGGATGCGCTGGATGACGTACGAGCAAGTGGCAATGTGAGAGCAGCTCGCGCCATTCCCGGACAACAACACCGACGAGGTTACGGCTACGGCGGCGGGAACCGACACAGAAACGGCACGACATACGCAAACGGCCGTTAACAATACACACTTTCGAACAATCAGTCTATCTATACAAATAAATACAGTGTCTGTTTGTAATGTCATGATTATGAAAGTATAGGGTACAAAAATCAATCAATAACAAAAAGTTCTGCCATGCTTTTTTATTTACAATCTAATTAACTATTTTGTTACTAGCTAACCTAATCTTATTTTAATCTTATTAGATTTTTTTAAATTATAATGAACCAGTGGACTTTATATCAAACTCAAACTCAAAGCATTTATTTCAATTAAACCAATTACAGGCACTTTTGAATTGTCAAAGAATTGGTCAGTTAAAAGTAGTTAGAAAGTTGAAGCTATTTGCCCATTCCAAAATGTAGATCTATAAGGAGAAGAACAGGCAAGAAACTCCAAGGACACTCTTTTAAATCAAGATATTACAAAATCAAGGGTACCTACATTATTATTGTTGCTTCTACACTTATGTGAGAATACTGTATTTTTTTTTTTTATTAGAAACAATTCGAAATATAATATTAAAAGATTACAAATAAGCCCTGGCAGTTAAGAGATGACCAGTCTCAACTGAAAGCGCCTGTTCACGAACATGTGCGTGCGTGGTTCAGCACCATCCAGCTCAACCATTTTGTAGGGAACCGAATGATCCAACACACGCGCCACCATCAGCGAGACATATAAGTGAGCATGACATACTCTCAACTGCCAAGCTTTTATAAGTCAACATATACATCTTAGCATAATTAACGGCTCCATGGTACGCACATTAAAACAATTGAAAAAATGCTTCTAAATAAATTATACAAAACTATAGTTTGCAATGTATTTGAAAGATTAATAAAATTTTACCAACAAAAGGAAAATCATTATTACCTAAACTAAATAATAAAGCTCTGTTTTTTCGTCAATTCGCTTACTCCTTGCAGGTTAAGAAAGAAAGAAAGAAGAAAGAAAGAAAATACGTTTATTTGCGGTAAACATGACGCAAAAAAAGAACATAAACACAAAAATAAGAAAAGGTTGAGGGAAACATGCGTCACATCCACGCAAAACGGCTATCACTCAGCATTATGCTGCGACCCTATACAAGACAGAGCCCCAGCGCTGGTTTTCAGCGACAGCCGGCGCCGACGTATTTTCGTCGTCCGGTGCACCAAACAATTAATAGGACGCTGTACCGGTACAGCATACATAAAGAAAAATAATGATAAACTAAACAGGAATATAAAAATAGACATACAGGATATATATGTAGGTTATTAGTTTTATTTCATTGATTCGATGTTATGATCCATGACCTCGGCTAATTACCTCTGCGCTACAGTTCTTTAAGTACAGGTTGCTCCAAGATGCTGTTTTAGAAAATTAAAAATAAATAAATGATTAAGAAAGTGATTAAAATCACCACAAACAATTACTGATTTATTACCAGTTGCAAGTTTTTCTAAAACATTTACCATCAAAAAACATCCATTACTGACTCAAATAAAGAGTAGTTTTGATAATTTTGGGGTCTGTATGCGCACACTATAAAATGCTTATCTAGCTGAACACACGACAATTAAATGCTATGTTCAACCGATAGTTCCACTATGTCTTTACGAGTCTTAGGTTTTATACAATTTTTAATTAATATTAGTGAAACTCCACGCAGCATGGATTTTCGGTTAAAACAACTGCCCACACTATAGTTCTCATGATTAATTTGCAATTCATAATCTTTCAACTAGTGCTCAGTTAAACAAATAATATCAAACATTGTTATTTCTAAAAACAATTCAATTTCTAATTGTTTAGAAGAAATACCTTGAATAAATTGATGAAACAATTTCAAGGAATTAAGCTTAGCCCCTTTTTTACAATGAACTAATTGAGTGCTAGAAGATTTACCTTGTTGCGGTGAGCTTAACAACATTGTACCTTCAACGGAAGGTAAGACAATAGTCTAACTCACTAGTTTAAATTACTAAATCTAACTACTACCTATTTTTGAAAAAGTAATTGCGCAAATCGATTCTAATGCCAAAAATATAGTTTTTATAATTTTTATCTGTTTTTCTGAATGTATGTTTGCATCACGCAAACAGAGATGGGGTATGAGCAATATTCCATTATGTTTTGTATTCCTCTATAGTTTACAGCAAATGGTAAAAAGGCCAAAAGGATAGAACCCGAAGTAATCCTATAAGGGTTCCGTTTTGAAGGGGTTCCGATTTTTCCTTTTGAGTTTCTCACGAAATGACTTTCACCATACATTTCGTGAGAAACTCGAAAGGAAAAAACGGAACCCTTATAGGATTACTTAATTGTCCGTCCATCCGTCCATCTGTCTGTCAATACCCTTTTTCTCAGGAAGGCGTGGAGGTATCAAGTTGAAATTAATTTCAAATACGCAGGACTACGGTCCCTTGAAGCTCTAAAAAATCAAGCTTCTAAGTGTTGACTTAGAAGCTAAATGGCCGAATAAACGGTAGAAACGGTAATGGTATGTCGGTGGCTAAATGTAATTAATGGCCATATCTTTTTATTGCATTGGCAATAAAAAGATACGGCCATTAATGTGACATTATTTTTTTGATACTCGCAAATAAATCAAAACCTATAGGGTACAGTTTCCCGTTGACCTAGAATCATGAAATTTAGCAAAAATCAAGGTCTCACAGCAAAAGTAAAGGAAAATTACTTCGTTGTCGATTAGCGCTCTTTCTGACTTTTTCCTTTTTATGGGCTCCTAAGGCGATGCTAGCGTGATGTTAATAAATAGCCCGTTACGTACCGTTCTCTTTAAGGTAGGTCTTACCTACTGCATTAAATCTTAGAAATTATGTTTATGTGTAACTAAAGGAGTGTTGATTTGATGAAGTTATCGGCTTCCTCATCGCCTATTCGCTGAGCAATCCGATTGGTCTACGGATGAACACAGTAGCACCGCGCTTCCACGTTCTTTTTTTGACTGCACTAACTGCCAAGGCGTCCACCAACGTGCTCGCGCGCTATAAACTTATCTAAAAGAAATAGTTCTTCTATGATTTCGTGCGACAATCCCCGCAAGATACGAACAATAACATTACCAACGCCTGTGGAAAATATATGTAGTGAAGATTAGCAGGATTCAGAACGACTGAATCCTGCTGAACACGCAGCCGAGCCGATCGGAGCGCGCTGCAATTGCGAGTTGCAATAAAATATACACACATAACAAAACTTAAATCCTTAAAATAATATTTTAGTTTAGGTAGGTCTCAGACCAATAAAAAGTACTTTTTTATTGGTCTGAGAGGTAGGTACCAAAAATCTTTGAAGTTAAACTATTAAACACACACCACGAAACTATAGGAAACTTAAAATATTTTTTTTCTTTAAGCTGCAGAAATTAAACACTTAAAGACTAAGTACAGAAACCAATCCCAATAACCTAGAATAACAGAGCCTCTCTTTAACACCTTCAGGGATTCAGCCGTGATGTTATGTGACTACATTAAAATTTTATCACAAAATTACTCAACCAGTTGCAACTACACGGAATATGTGAAACAATAAAACCGCAGAAATTAATTTACAAACAATATAATATTCACAAAACAAAAACCGGTAAATTACACACCAAAAAAGTGAATATTGAATATTCATCACGTTTTATCCCAAAAATGCTTAGCGGCCCCAGCCGTGGTGATGATGGTGGCCGCCCCAGCCGTGGTGATGATGGTGGCCGCCCCAGTGATGACCATAGCCGCCGCCGTGACCCCAGCCGTATCCATAATGGTTAGGATCTGGTCCCGGGTCTGCGATGGGTACAGGACTGCGCTGCACTCTCCCCAGTGGCTCGCCAGCCGCCAGGGCAAAGATTGCACACACGAACACGAAGATAGATTCAAACTGGGAAAGTAAAACATGTTTTACAGAATTCTGTAGATGGTTGTCCGTTGTCATTTGTTGGGTATACGCACTGAACTAAAATTAGAATAAGTATTGCTATCTTTTACCAAAATGTAGTGCGAGAAAGGGAACGACGCGGTCTAGAGCTGTCAAACAAGATTCACCTTTATTTGGCTGCACCCAACTGATTGCAAAACAAGATTTTCCGATGAAGTAAATTAATACAGTTTACTATCGGCGAGAGACAGGATTTATGCGATTATTGTCAAAAAAAAAAGGAAAATGCTTGAAAATCATCATAATAAGTAGATTAGTGAAATGCTTCAAGTGTCTTCGATGACTACACCGAATGATGGTATGATGGTTACCGTTGCCAATTTGTGTCCCAAGATGTCAACGCGATATCGGTCAAAGGTATGCTATGCTATTTTCATCTTGGTTTTCAAGTAATTAATACAGATTTTTAAGCAATAGTCTGCTATGTGCCGTAGCTTCAAAAGTAGATTTCTGCATGGAGCAGAAACTGAAGTCACGTCTAGCGAAGTGCGTAATTTGCTTTTCTTTCAACTACCTACTACAGCAATAAAAAACCGGCCAAGTGCGTGTCGGACCACGCACAATGAACGGTTCCGTAGTTAGGATCAATTTATCCCTGAAACAAACTTAACATTGTCGTTGAAAAACATGTTTTCCCATACATCGATATACGCCACGGTCAATTTTTCAACTGAAAATTTAAGTTTGTAATCGCAAAAAATGTTTTTTTTTTATGTGATTAAACTAAAAATTAACCAGTTTCTGACTTTTTCCTTTACTTGTGCTGTGAGACCTTGCTTCTGCCCAAATTTCATGATTCTAGGTCATCGGGAAGTGCTCTATAGGTTTTGATTTATGTGCGAGATATTCGCAATTTTTTTTTATGAGACAAATTATTATTTACAAGTGAACGAGTAATAGTCGACCAAGTTTCATTTGCAGTTGGAGAATTTATCGTTACGTATATCTATTTATGGGAGAACATGTTTTTGAACTACAATGTTGTTTGTTTTTTATATCATCATCCCAACTACGTAACGGAACCCTTCATTGTGCGTGGTCCGACATGAACTTGGCCGGTTTTTTATAGCTTCTGGCATTAACAGTTGTTTCAGAATTAGTAAAATTCTTCTAAAATTCTAGTAGGATTCTTCTAGTGAGAAGAATATTTTTTTTTAGTAATTCTGAGGAAATGTGTAATGTTCAGCAGCAAAAATTATAAAGTTCGCGCAATTCGTTTTTTTTTTTTTTTAATTATTATTTCTTTACAGTCAGCACGTATTATAATATATTTAAATCTCTTTGGTTGCCTGCGTTTCATTTTCTATGGAACATAATATGATTTTTTTTTTGTCAATTAAAAACTTTAAAAACTGGCCAAGTGTGAGTCAGACTCGCGCACGAAGGGTTCCGTACCATTATCTATAAAAATGACAAAAAAATCACGTTTGTTGTATGGGATATTTGTTTTGTTTTAATTTAATTATTTATTTTTAAAGTAAATGTATAACTAAATATTCTGAGAATATTTCAAGCGTCTACCTGTTGCCGTTATCAATATCGAGCAAAAACGAGTAAAAAATCACGTTTGTTGTATGGGAGCCCCCTTAAATATTTATTATATTCTGTGTTTTAGTATCTGTTGTTATAGCGGCAACAGAAATACATCATCTGTGAAAATTTCAACTGTCTAGCTATCACGGTTCATGAGATACAGCCTGGTGACAGACGGACAGACAGACAGACGGCAGAGCATTAGTAATAGGGTTCCCGTTTTACCCTTTGGGTACGGAACCCTAAAAAATAACAACAAAGCAGCAATGAAAAAATACACTCATTTCCGCATCGTTTTAGCGGTGCAGTAATGATAATTTACAGAATCATTTCTGCACTGCTTTAGCGACGCAGAATTATTCAGGTTTCTGCTGGCATTTTGAGTTAGGTAACAACTATGATATTACTAGGTAGTTGGAAGAAAAAGGTATTATGTGTCCTGCTGACTTGATAAAGAAAAGAATTCGAAAACAGACGATGACATAAAAGACTGTACTTTGCACTTATTTTTTGGCCATGGCACTAGAACTGAGCCACACTCTGAACTAATTTAAAAAAAAACGCATATAAGTGACAGATGGAGGAACGGAAGTCCGAAGTGATACCATAACAATCCGTTTTTTTTTTGTTATGACTTCGGGCACATTCAGCCAGTGACAAGTAAAATTAGGTAACAAGTACAAAGTTTGTTTAAATAATGATGAAATGAATTATTTTCAATGCATGATAGATGATATCCCCGCCCGCCCTCTCCCCTTGAGTTTCAGTAAAGATGTGGCACTTTACTGAGACCTCACGCGGACTTCTTGAGAGAACTTGAAGTAATGTTGCACTGTTTTGTTTCATTTGCCTACACTAATGCACATTCACGAACACTTAATGGTTAATAATCCACCATTATAACACATTAATATTCGGCTAAACACAAATTTTTGAAAATAAAACAAAACTTTTAAACATGACGCTTCATTTTCCCGCCAAGAACCCAAAAAAAACGTTTTTCAATTGTGCCACGGAAATCTTAAAACTTATAACGTTTAAACCGTTTTACCACTTTCCACTATCCTCTTAGGTCTACATGAACCAGAAACAAGTAATAGGAGAACAAATACAAAGACAACTACTGTGAAACAAGTAATTAAAAAGTACTGAAACAATCTTCTAATAAATTCAATCAAGTAAGATTACTCACGAATTTCATTGTTGAATTTTTCAAAGCACACTGATAAATGTATAGCTTTCTGCGCCTTTATATACGAAATGTTTAAGGGCGATGGAGTCGCCAGGTCACCCTAATTGAGGAAAAAAAACGAAAATATTAAAGAAACAATTGAATCATGAAAGAAAAAATTATAGTGTTATTAAACTTATCAAAACATGAAAGGTGATCCCTACTCGTAATTACATGACTAATGTGTCCTCACCTTACGAATTATCGTATGAGTTAATTTATCAAAAGGTGCCGTACCTTTTAATAAATTAACCCATACGAGAATTCTAGTCAATAAACTCAGCCTATCGCAGTCCACTGCTGGACGTAGGCCTCTCCCAGGCTGCGCCACAACACCCTGTCCTCCGCCTTCCGCATCCAGTCTGACCCAGCCACCTTCTTAAGGTCGTCGGTCCATCTAGCTGGGGGGCGCCCCACTCTACGCTTGCCAATACGCGGTCTCCACTCCAGGATTCGCCCGCTCCATACCCATCGGTCCTTCGACAAACATGGCCAGCCCACTACTACTTCAGTTTGCTTACTCTGCGAGCTATGGCGGTAACTCTGGTTCTTTTCCGGATAATTTCATTCCTGATCCTTATCCTTCAAAGAGACTCCAAGCATAGCCCGCTCCATAGCGAGCTTGTGGACCAGCCCGACTGTCAGTGTCCGAGAATTCAAGTGATATCAATTAAATACAGGCGGCGGTGATCTTACAATGGAGCGGGCCGCCATCTTATTTGTGAAAAAATACAACTTTTCAATTCCATTAGTATGTTCACTTTATCTATAGGAATACCTACTCCTACCCTACTACTCTATTTAGGTGTTCCTATAGATAAGGAGAATATACTAGAATGACTTCGATGAATACTCATCACTACTTAATAATATAATCAAATTACATAAATAATAATATTTATGTAATTTGATTTTCAATGGAAGAAAAACAAACGGAAAAAAGTTAAGTATGTTATTCTACTAAAATTTATAAGGTATCGTGGAGAAGATTTTATAACCATAATGTGAGTCATCCAATCAGTGGCGGCCTTAGGAGGTGGCGAGCCGGGCAACCGCCCAGGACCTCGCTCCATTGGCGTAGCTAGCATGGTGATTTTTTTTAATTCAGCTTCAATTATTTATCCAGCTTTATTCATAAAAAAATACCCAAGCCCGAGCTGTACCGAGCTCCACCAATGCCCACCGATAGTGGGCGCCGCGCCTAAGGGTTCCGTTTTTTTCTTTTGAGGTACGGTACACTAAAAAGTTGATGTTTAAAAATGTATGTTATGCTTAGGTATTAGTAAAAGATTTTAGGGCTCTCAGTCCGTGGCACCTAAATCTCGAGAAGTGCCTTTTAGAGCAATATTAAACAATGCTACTAAAATATGCTCAGAAAGTAAAAGGCAGTTTTTAACGTAGTAGGAATGGGCTGAACGTGGTTTGAACCGAATACGAACTTCGGCCGAACATTCAGTGAAAATAAAAAGTTCGGCCGAAGTTCGGTTATTTTCACCGTGCTTTTCGAGAGTGTCACGTCGAATCTTGTATTTTCTTAGAGGCAGGAAATGTCTACGAACAAAAACGTATCAAACTCCTGCCAGATAACGCAGAATACTTGGTGTTTTGGCACCATACGCTGCCCTTGGTAAATTTTAAGGGTCTCCCTTGTTTGGCCGAAAGGAATTTGACAAATTTTCACATCCCAAAAAATTTCTCGCATAATTTCATTTGCCAAATTATTACTTAGCAAAAAATCTATTCACAAAAAATTGTAACGCAAACCTAATGTTTGACAAATGAACGTTTAAACTATAACTTGTTTACCAACTAGTACTTTTAACATTTTTTATTTAGTCAAATATTTCAGTTGGAATAACAGTTTTTACGCAAAATCAAATAATAATATAAATAAGTAATTAACCTAAAAAACAATCTCTTTTTTCTATTAATGCAAGTCGTTTCTGGCACTCGCCGGCCGCTGCCGCGGCACCGCTCGCTTCGCTCGCTCGGCTCGTGCGTAGTGCGTAGCGTGCTCGTGGTCACAGTTTTAACCTAACCTAATCTACCCATTTTTTTTTTAAAGAAATTAACCTAATCTAAATAGTTATGTTCCGGGTAACCTACTAAAAACAATATCTTTTTTTCTATTAATGCAAGTCGTGTCTGGCACTCGCACCGACTCCGCGGCACCGCGGCACCGCTCGCTTCGCTCGCTCAAAAACGTTTATTGTCTGAAGATTGTTTGCTGTAATAAATCATTTGATTAAAGACCAAATGCCATAATGTCATTATACTTGGTAATATTTTGCCAAGTAAAAATTTGACCAAATGAAAATATGCGTACTAAAATCATTCGAAATATTGCAATGGTATAAAAAAAGGTTGCTAAAATTTGTTTGGGTAATGAAAATTTGGCAAAATCTTTTCGGCAAAACGGCAGGATCCCAAATTTTAAATACCAGTAGGTAATAAGATTTCATTTAACACTTTTGTAAAAATTCAAAATAATGATCTTTGGTGATAGTTATTTCAATGTTTAGATGTCAAAATTCTGATAAAGTTTAGAATACATTTAACAGTTAAATAAGAATTTAGTAACGTAACAACGGGTTAGAAGCGTTATGACTACCTCTCGATAAGACTAAATAGCAGATATGACTAGTTCGCTATAGGACTTAATCTCGATATGACTAGATCTTGTTAGGACTATATCGTGTTTGGACTAGATCGCAATAAGGCCAGATAGCGTAACGACTATATTTTCGTTTGTTTTTTGGAGTACAGTTATCGAGTTATAGCATTAAGTTTTTTTCCTTGGTACCTATACTAAAATATGTGATTCTAGTGATGTATCGTCCTTCTTGAGATTTCGTCAAACCAATATCGTTCGCCTTTTTCCACACCGATTTATTGTAATGTTAAGAACATCCTGTAACTTTAGCATTCGGATACACAGTCCTAAATGCATTGATGAGTCCCAATTCGTAATCACATTTAAAATGTTTAATATGTACTTTAAGCACATCACGTATTATTGTAAATAAAGCGAAATAAGTTGTTTCGCGTTTATTTGGTAAGAGAGCATACAAGACGGGAAATATATTTGTCGTCTCTTCCGTGCTATCAATGTCTACGTGAATGGAGAACAATTGATAGAAAGGCCTGGGTGCACTTTTAAAGGTTCCGTCACCAAATAAACCTTTTCTTGATCTGCATAAATTTTCATATTCGTTTTGAAAAATTGTGATGAGAATACAAGCATTTTATCATCTGTTGGTAATTCAAAATGGCAATCAAAAAGTCTTTCTTAATCATATTTGGTACTGTCACTTCACTCAAATCAAATCAAATTATTTTTTTATTATTTCACATAAACCTACATGGGCACTTATGAAACGTCAGAAGCTAGGTGCACGGTTCCAATTGGTCGTTTCCTATGGAGAATAGCCGGCAAGAAACTCCACACGGTTACTCTTTTAAAAAAAGAAAATCAATTCAAATTCAATTCAATTCTATTTTTTTTTTTGTAAATTTTGACGTTCAAAAGTGCCTCTTATGTGCCTATTTGAAATAAATGGTTTGACTTTGACTTTGACTTTGACTTTGAAAAGTGGGCTTTAACAATGTTATAAGTTACAGTGTTAATAGGTATGGGAGGACAGTGTAGGCCCGTCAACAAGTACCAAGTACTTAACGAAATAAAAGATAGTTTACAAAGCTACAGTCTATTAAGCCTACAACGTTCTCACATTCACAAATTCAAAAAGAATCTATATAAAATATTACTAAAATAATAAAAATAAAAACCTACATATTTAAGCGCAGGCCACACCGCCAGCTAGCGGGCGGGTGGGCTAGGCGGGCGAACATCGTTTCACCTCTTTACATACTTCGGTTCACACCGCGAGTAACGTAGTTTGTATAGTTTCCTTCGTTCGCTTCGCCCACCCGCCTAGCCCGCCCGCCCGCCTAGCCCGCCCGCCTGGGCGGGTCTGGTCTAAACTAAGGTTTTTTGGAGAAAAATGGAAATCATATCCGCCTCCATATTGTCACCCACCTCTGCCTCCTCATAATACGTACAACAACTCTCTACATCAAATTCGTATTTTTATTTCAGTTAGCACTCTTCACACTGTTGGTGTGCGCCATTTTGTCTACGTTATGCTCGGGTTTGATGACGGATGCGCTGGATGACGTACGAGCAAGTGGCAATGTGAGAGCAGCTCGCGCCATTCCCGGACAACAACACCGACGAGGTTACGGCTACGGCGGCGGGAACCGACACAGAAACGGCACGACATACGCAAACGGCCGTTAACAATACACACTTTCGAACAATCAGTCTATCTATACAAATAAATACAGTGTCTGTTTGTAATGTCATGATTATGAAAGTATAGGGTACAAAAATCAATCAATAACAAAAAGTTCTGCCATGCTTTTTTATTTACAATCTAATTAACTATTTTGTTACTAGCTAACCTAATCTTATTTTAATCTTATTAGATTTTTTTAAATTATAATGAACCAGTGGACTTTATATCAAACTCAAACTCAAAGCATTTATTTCAATTAAACCAATTACAGGCACTTTTGAATTGTCAAAGAATTGGTCAGTTAAAAGTAGTTAGAAAGTTGAAGCTATTTGCCCATTCCAAAATGTAGATCTATAAGGAGAAGAACAGGCAAGAAACTCCAAGGACACTCTTTTAA
This sequence comes from Tiliacea citrago, assembly GCA_963921375.1. Classification (NCBI taxonomy): domain Eukaryota; kingdom Metazoa; phylum Arthropoda; class Insecta; order Lepidoptera; family Noctuidae; genus Tiliacea; species Tiliacea citrago. The sequence continues at coordinate 14,178,054 of OY992799.1, forward strand.
ATCAAGATATTACAAAATCAAGGGTACCTACATTATTATTGTTGCTTCTACACTTATGTGAGAATACTGTATTTTTTTTTTTTATTAGAAAACAATTCGAAATATAATATTAAAAGATTACAAATAAGCCCTGGCAGTTAAGAGATGACCAGTCTCAACTGAAAGCGCCTGTTCACGAACATGTGCGTGCGTGGTTCAGCACCATCCAGCTCAACCATTTTGTAGGGAACCGAATGATCCAACACACGCGCCACCATCAGCGAGACATATAAGTGAGCATGACATACTCTCAACTGCCAAGCTTTTATAAGTCAACATATACATCTTAGCATAATTAACGGCTCCATGGTACGCACATTAAAACAATTGAAAAAATGCTTCTAAATAAATTATACAAAACTATAGTTTGCAATGTATTTGAAAGATTAATAAAATTTTACCAACAAAAGGAAAATCATTATTACCTAAACTAAATAATAAAGCTCTGTTTTTTCGTCAATTCGCTTACTCCTTGCAGGTTAAGAAAGAAAGAAAGAAGAAAGAAAGAAAATACGTTTATTTGCGGTAAACATGACGCAAAAAAAGAACATAAACACAAAAATAAGAAAAGGTTGAGGGAAACATGCGTCACATCCACGCAAAACGGCTATCACTCAGCATTATGCTGCGACCCTATACAAGACAGAGCCCCAGCGCTGGTTTTCAGCGACAGCCGGCGCCGACGTATTTTCGTCGTCCGGTGCACCAAACAATTAATAGGACGCTGTACCGGTACAGCATACATAAAGAAAAATAATGATAAACTAAACAGGAATATAAAAATAGACATACAGGATATATATGTAGGTTATTAGTTTTATTTCATTGATTCGATGTTATGATCCATGACCTCGGCTAATTACCTCTGCGCTACAGTTCTTTAAGTACAGGTTGCTCCAAGATGCTGTTTTAGAAAATTAAAAATAAATAAATGATTAAGAAAGTGATTAAAATCACCACAAACAATTACTGATTTATTACCAGTTGCAAGTTTTTCTAAAACATTTACCATCAAAAAACATCCATTACTGACTCAAATAAAGAGTAGTTTTGATAATTTTGGGGTCTGTATGCGCACACTATAAAATGCTTATCTAGCTGAACACACGACAATTAAATGCTATGTTCAACCGATAGTTCCACTATGTCTTTACGAGTCTTAGGTTTTATACAATTTTTAATTAATATTAGTGAAACTCCACGCAGCATGGATTTTCGGTTAAAACAACTGCCCACACTATAGTTCTCATGATTAATTTGCAATTCATAATCTTTCAACTAGTGCTCAGTTAAACAAATAATATCAAACATTGTTATTTCTAAAAACAATTCAATTTCTAATTGTTTAGAAGAAATACCTTGAATAAATTGATGAAACAATTTCAAGGAATTAAGCTTAGCCCCTTTTTTACAATGAACTAATTGAGTGCTAGAAGATTTACCTTGTTGCGGTGAGCTTAACAACATTGTACCTTCAACGGAAGGTAAGACAATAGTCTAACTCACTAGTTTAAATTACTAAATCTAACTACTACCTATTTTTGAAAAAGTAATTGCGCAAATCGATTCTAATGCCAAAAATATAGTTTTTATAATTTTTATCTGTTTTTCTGAATGTATGTTTGCATCACGCAAACAGAGATGGGGTATGAGCAATATTCCATTATGTTTTGTATTCCTCTATAGTTTACAGCAAATGGTAAAAAGGCCAAAAGGATAGAACCCGAAGTAATCCTATAAGGGTTCCGTTTTGAAGGGGTTCCGATTTTTCCTTTTGAGTTTCTCACGAAATGACTTTCACCATACATTTCGTGAGAAACTCGAAAGGAAAAAACGGAACCCTTATAGGATTACTTAATTGTCCGTCCATCCGTCCATCTGTCTGTCAATACCCTTTTTCTCAGGAAGGCGTGGAGGTATCAAGTTGAAATTAATTTCAAATACGCAGGACTACGGTCCCTTGAAGCTCTAAAAAATCAAGCTTCTAAGTGTTGACTTAGAAGCTAAATGGCCGAATAAACGGTAGAAACGGTAATGGTATGTCGGTGGCTAAATGTAATTAATGGCCATATCTTTTTATTGCATTGGCAATAAAAAGATACGGCCATTAATGTGACATTATTTTTTTGATACTCGCAAATAAATCAAAACCTATAGGGTACAGTTTCCCGTTGACCTAGAATCATGAAATTTAGCAAAAATCAAGGTCTCACAGCAAAAGTAAAGGAAAATTACTTCGTTGTCGATTAGCGCTCTTTCTGACTTTTTCCTTTTTATGGGCTCCTAAGGCGATGCTAGCGTGATGTTAATAAATAGCCCGTTACGTACCGTTCTCTTTAAGGTAGGTCTTACCTACTGCATTAAATCTTAGAAATTATGTTTATGTGTAACTAAAGGAGTGTTGATTTGATGAAGTTATCGGCTTCCTCATCGCCTATTCGCTGAGCAATCCGATTGGTCTACGGATGAACACAGTAGCACCGCGCTTCCACGTTCTTTTTTTGACTGCACTAACTGCCAAGGCGTCCACCAACGTGCTCGCGCGCTATAAACTTATCTAAAAGAAATAGTTCTTCTATGATTTCGTGCGACAATCCCCGCAAGATACGAACAATAACATTACCAACGCCTGTGGAAAATATATGTAGTGAAGATTAGCAGGATTCAGAACGACTGAATCCTGCTGAACACGCAGCCGAGCCGATCGGAGCGCGCTGCAATTGCGAGTTGCAATAAAATATACACACATAACAAAACTTAAATCCTTAAAATAATATTTTAGTTTAGGTAGGTCTCAGACCAATAAAAAGTACTTTTTTATTGGTCTGAGAGGTAGGTACCAAAAATCTTTGAAGTTAAACTATTAAACACACACCACGAAACTATAGGAAACTTAAAATATTTTTTTTCTTTAAGCTGCAGAAATTAAACACTTAAAGACTAAGTACAGAAACCAATCCCAATAACCTAGAATAACAGAGCCTCTCTTTAACACCTTCAGGGATTCAGCCGTGATGTTATGTGACTACATTAAAATTTTATCACAAAATTACTCAACCAGTTGCAACTACACGGAATATGTGAAACAATAAAACCGCAGAAATTAATTTACAAACAATATAATATTCACAAAACAAAAACCGGTAAATTACACACCAAAAAAGTGAATATTGAATATTCATCACGTTTTATCCCAAAAATGCTTAGCGGCCCCAGCCGTGGTGATGATGGTGGCCGCCCCAGCCGTGGTGATGATGGTGGCCGCCCCAGTGATGACCATAGCCGCCGCCGTGACCCCAGCCGTATCCATAATGGTTAGGATCTGGTCCCGGGTCTGCGATGGGTACAGGACTGCGCTGCACTCTCCCCAGTGGCTCGCCAGCCGCCAGGGCAAAGATTGCACACACGAACACGAAGATAGATTCAAACTGGGAAAGTAAAACATGTTTTACAGAATTCTGTAGATGGTTGTCCGTTGTCATTTGTTGGGTATACGCACTGAACTAAAATTAGAATAAGTATTGCTATCTTTTACCAAAATGTAGTGCGAGAAAGGGAACGACGCGGTCTAGAGCTGTCAAACAAGATTCACCTTTATTTGGCTGCACCCAACTGATTGCAAAACAAGATTTTCCGATGAAGTAAATTAATACAGTTTACTATCGGCGAGAGACAGGATTTATGCGATTATTGTCAAAAAAAAAAGGAAAATGCTTGAAAATCATCATAATAAGTAGATTAGTGAAATGCTTCAAGTGTCTTCGATGACTACACCGAATGATGGTATGATGGTTACCGTTGCCAATTTGTGTCCCAAGATGTCAACGCGATATCGGTCAAAGGTATGCTATGCTATTTTCATCTTGGTTTTCAAGTAATTAATACAGATTTTTAAGCAATAGTCTGCTATGTGCCGTAGCTTCAAAAGTAGATTTCTGCATGGAGCAGAAACTGAAGTCACGTCTAGCGAAGTGCGTAATTTGCTTTTCTTTCAACTACCTACTACAGCAATAAAAAACCGGCCAAGTGCGTGTCGGACCACGCACAATGAACGGTTCCGTAGTTAGGATCAATTTATCCCTGAAACAAACTTAACATTGTCGTTGAAAAACATGTTTTCCCATACATCGATATACGCCACGGTCAATTTTTCAACTGAAAATTTAAGTTTGTAATCGCAAAAAATGTTTTTTTTTTATGTGATTAAACTAAAAATTAACCAGTTTCTGACTTTTTCCTTTACTTGTGCTGTGAGACCTTGCTTCTGCCCAAATTTCATGATTCTAGGTCATCGGGAAGTGCTCTATAGGTTTTGATTTATGTGCGAGATATTCGCAATTTTTTTTTATGAGACAAATTATTATTTACAAGTGAACGAGTAATAGTCGACCAAGTTTCATTTGCAGTTGGAGAATTTATCGTTACGTATATCTATTTATGGGAGAACATGTTTTTGAACTACAATGTTGTTTGTTTTTTATATCATCATCCCAACTACGTAACGGAACCCTTCATTGTGCGTGGTCCGACATGAACTTGGCCGGTTTTTTATAGCTTCTGGCATTAACAGTTGTCTCAGAATTAGTAAAATTCTTCTAAAATTCTAGTAGGATTCTTCTAGTGAGAAGAATATTTTTTTTTAGTAATTCTGAGGAAATGTGTAATGTTCAGCAGCAAAAATTATAAAGTTCGCGCAATTCGTTTTTTTTTTTTTTTTAATTATTATTTCTTTACAGTCAGCACGTATTATAATATATTTAAATCTCTTTGGTTGCCTGCGTTTCATTTTCTATGGAACATAATATGATTTTTTTTTTGTCAATTAAAAACTTTAAAAACTGGCCAAGTGTGAGTCAGACTCGCGCACGAAGGGTTCCGTACCATTATCTATAAAAATGGCAAAAAAATCACGTTTGTTGTATGGGATATTTGTTTTGTTTTAATTTAATTATTTATTTTTAAAGTAAATGTATAACTAAATATTCTGAGAATATTTCAAGCGTCTACCTGTTGCCGTTATCAATATCGAGCAAAAACGAGTAAAAAATCACGTTTGTTGTATGGGAGCCCCCTTAAATATTTATTCTATTCTGTGTTTTAGTATCTGTTGTTATAGCGGCAACAGAAATACATCATCTGTGAAAATTTCAACTGTCTAGCTATCACGGTTCATGAGATACAGCCTGGTGACAGACGGACAGACAGACAGACGGCAGAGCATTAGTAATAGGGTTCCCGTTTTACCCTTTGGGTACGGAACCCTAAAAAATAACAACAAAGCAGCAATGAAAAAATACACTCATTTCCGCATCGTTTTAGCGGTGCAGTAATGATAATTTACAGAATCATTTCTGCACTGCTTTAGCGACGCAGAATTATTCAGGTTTCTGCTGGCATTTTGAGTTAGGTAACAACTATGATATTACTAGGTAGTTGGAAGAAAAAGGTATTATGTGTCCTGCTGACTTGATAAAGAAAAGAATTCGAAAACAGACGATGACATAAAAGACTGTACTTTGCACTTATTTTTTGGCCATGGCACTAGAACTGAGCCACACTCTGAACTAATTTAAAAAAAAACGCATATAAGTGACAGATGGAGGAACGGAAGTCCGAAGTGATACCATAACAATCCGTTTTTTTTTTGTTATGACTTCGGGCACATTCAGCCAGTGACAAGTAAAATTAGGTAACAAGTACAAAGTTTGTTTAAATAATGATGAAATGAATTATTTTCAATGCATGATAGATGATATCCCCGCCCGCCCTCTCCCCTTGAGTTTCAGTAAAGATGTGGCACTTTACTGAGACCTCACGCGGACTTCTTGAGAGAACTTGAAGTAATGTTGCACTGTTTTGTTTCATTTGCCTACACTAATGCACATTCACGAACACTTAATGGTTAATAATCCACCATTATAACACATTAATATTCGGCTAAACACAAATTTTTGAAAATAAAACAAAACTTTTAAACATGACGCTTCATTTTCCCGCCAAGAACCCAAAAAAAACGTTTTTCAATTGTGCCACGGAAATCTTAAAACTTATAACGTTTAAACCGTTTTACCACTTTCCACTATCCTCTTAGGTCTACATGAACCAGAAACAAGTAATAGGAGAACAAATACAAAGACAACTACTGTGAAACAAGTAATTAAAAAGTACTGAAACAATCTTCTAATAAATTCAATCAAGTAAGATTACTCACGAATTTCATTGTTGAATTTTTCAAAGCACACTGATAAATGTATAGCTTTCTGCGCCTTTATATACGAAATGTTTAAGGGCGATGGAGTCGCCAGGTCACCCTAATTGAGGAAAAAAAACGAAAATATTAAAGAAACAATTGAATCATGAAAGAAAAAATTATAGTGTTATTAAACTTATCAAAACATGAAAGGTGATCCCTACTCGTAATTACATGACTAATGTGTCCTCACCTTACGAATTATCGTATGAGTTAATTTATCAAAAGGTGCCGTACCTTTTAATAAATTAACCCATACGAGAATTCTAGTCAATAAACTCAGCCTATCGCAGTCCACTGCTGGACGTAGGCCTCTCCCAGGCTGCGCCACAACACCCTGTCCTCCGCCTTCCGCATCCAGTCTGACCCAGCCACCTTCTTAAGGTCGTCGGTCCATCTAGCTGGGGGGCGCCCCACTCTACGCTTGCCAATACGCGGTCTCCACTCCAGGATTCGCCCACTCCATACCCATCGGTCCTTCGACAAACATGGCCAGCCCACTACCACTTCAGTTTGCTTACTCTGCGAGCTATGGCGGTAACTCCGGTTCTTTTCCGGATAATTTCATTCCTGATTCTTATCCTTCAAAGAGACTCCAAGCATAGCCCGCTCCATAGCGAGCTTGTGGACCAGCCCGACTGTCAGTGTCCGAGAATTCAAGTGATATCAATTAAATACAGGCGGCGGTGATCTTACAATGGAGCGGGCCGCCATCTTATTTGTGAAAAAATACAACTTTTCAATTCCATTAGTATGTTCACTTTATCTATAGGAATACCTACTCCTACCCTACTACTCTATTTAGGTGTTCCTATAGATAAGGAGAATATACTAGAATGACTTCGATGAATACTCATCACTACTTATTATTATTTATGTAATTTGATTTTCAATGGAAGAAAAACAAACGGAAAAAAGTTAAGTATGTTACTCTACTAAAATTTATAAGGTATCGTGGAGAAGATTTTATAACCATAATGTGAGTCATCCAATCAGTGGCGGCCTTAGGAGGTGGCGAGCCGGGCAACCACCCAGGACCTCGCTCCATTGGCGTAGCTAGCATGGTGATTTTTTTTAATTCAGCTTCAATTATTTATCCAGCTTTATTCATAATAAATTACCCAAGCCCGAGCTGTACCGAGCTCCACCAATGCCCACCGATAGTGGGCGCCGCGCCTAAGGGTTCCGTTTTTTTCTTTTGAGGTACGGTACACTAAAAAGTTGATGTTTAAAAATGTATGTTATGCTTAGGTATTAGTAAAAGATTTTAGGGCTCTCAGTCCGTGGCACCTAAATCTCGAGAAGTGCCTTTTAGAGCAATATTAAACAATGCTACTAAAATATGCTCAGAAAGTAAAAGGCAGTTTTTAACGTAGTAGGAATGGGCTGAACGTGGTTTGAACCGAATACGAACTTCGGCCGAACATTCAGTGAAAATAAAAAGTTCGGCCGAAGTTCGGTTATTTTCACCGTGCTTTTCGAGAGTGTCACGTCGAATCTTGTATTTTCTTAGAGGCAGGAAATGTCTACGAACAAAAACGTATCAAACTCCTGCCAGATAACGCAGAATACTTGGTGTTTTTGCACCATACGCTGCCCTTGGTAAATTTTAAGGGTCTCCCTTGTTTGGCCGAAAGGAATTTGACAAATTTTCACATCCCAAAAAATTTCTCGCATAATTTCATTTGCCAAATTATTACTTAGCAAAAAATCTATTCACAAAAAATTGTAACGCAAACCTAATGTTTGACAAATGAACGTTTAAACTATAACTTGTTTACCAACTAGTACTTTTAAATTTTTTTATTTAGTCAAATATTTCAGTTGGAATAACAGTTTTTACGCAAAATCAAATAATAATATAAATAAGTAATTAACCTAATCTAAATAGTTCAGATCCGGGTAACCTACTAAAAACAATCTCTTTTTTCTATTAATGCAAGTCGTTTCTGGCACTCGCCGGCCGCTGCCGCGGCACCGCTCGCTTCGCTCGCTCGGCTCGTGCGTAGGAGGTCACAGTTTTAACCTAACCTAACCTACCCATTTTTTTTTTTAAAGAAATTAACCTAATCTAAATAGTTATGTTCCGGGTAACCTACTAAAAACAATATCTTTTTTTCTATTAATGCAAGTCGTGTCTGGCACTCGCACCGACTCCGCGGCACCGCTCGCTTCGCTCGCTCAAAAACGTTTATTGTCTGAAGATTGTTTGCTGTAATAAATCATTTGATTAAAGACCAAATGCCATAATGTCATTATACTTGGTAATATTTTGCCAAGTAAAAATTTGACCAAATGAAAATATGCGTACTAAAATCATTCGAAATATTGCAATGGTATAAAAAAAGGTTGCTAAAATTTGTTTGGGTAATGAAAATTTGGCAAAATCTTTTCGGCAAAACGGCAGGATCCCAAATTTTAAATACCAGTAGGTAATAAGATTTCATTTAACACTTTTGTAAAAATTCAAAATAATGATCTTTGGTGATAGTTATTTCAATGTTTAGATGTCAAAATTCTGATAAAGTTTAGAATACATTTAATAGTTAAATAAGAATTTAGTAACGTAACAACGGGTTAGAAGCGTTATGACTACCTCTCGATAAGACTAAATAGCAGATATGACTAGTTCGCTATAGGACTTAATCTCGATATGACTAGATCTTGTTAGGACTATATCGTGTTTGGACTAGATCGCAATAAGGCCAGATAGCGTGACGACTATATTTTCGTTTGTTTTTTGGTGTACAGTTATCGAGTTATAGCATTAAGTTTTTTTCCTTGGTACCTATACTAAAATATGTGATTCTAGTGATGTATCGTCCTTCTTGAGATTTCGTCAAACCAATATCGTTCGCCTTTTTCCACACCGATTTATTGTAATGTTAAAAACATCCTGTAACTTTAGCATTCGGATACACAGTCCTAAATGCATTGATGAGTCCCAATTCGTAATCACATTTAAAATGTTTAATATGTACTTTAAGCACATCACGTATTATTGTAAATAAAGTGAAATAAGTTGTTTCGCGTTTATTTGGTAAGAGAGCATACAAGACGGGAAATATATTTGTCGTCTCTTCCGTGCTATCAATGTCTACGTGAATGGAGAACAATTGATAGAAAGGCCTGGGTGCACTTTTAAAGGTTCCGTCACCAAATAAACCTTTTCTTGATCTGCATAAATTTTCATATTCGTTTTGAAAAATTGTGATGAGAATACAAGCATTTTATCATCTGTTGGTAATTCAAAATGGCAATCAAAAAGTCTTTCTTAATCATATTTGGTACTGTCACTTCACTCAAATCAAATCAAATTATTTTTTTATTATTTCACATAAACCTACATGGGCACTTATGAAACGTCAGAAGCTAGGTGCACGGTTCCAATTGGTCGTTTCCTATGGAGAATAGCCGGCAAGAAACTCCACACGGTTACTCTTTTAAAAAAAGTGGGCTTTAACAATATTATAAGTTACAGTGTTAATAGGTATGGGAGGACAGTGTAGGCCCGTCAACAAGTACCAAGTACTTAACGAAATAAAAGATAGTTTACAAAGCTACAGTCTATTAAGCCTACAACGTTCTCACATTCACAAATTCAAAAAGAATCTATATAAAATATTACTAAAATAATAAAAATAAAAACCTACATATTTAAGCGCAGGCCACACCGCCAGCTAGCGGGCGGGTGGGCTAGGCGGGCGAACATCGTTTCACCTCTTTACATACTTCGGTTCACACCGCGAGTAACGTAGTTTGTATAGTTTCCTTCGTTCGCTTCGCCCACCCGCCTAGCCCGCCCGCCCGCCTAGCCCGCCCGCCCGCTAGCTGGCGGTGTCGCCTGCGCTTTAAACCAAATGACAACATTGTCATTACAACTGTAAAAAATATTCTGTCCACAAGTCACTAATAAATATTTTAAATTAAAATTGTAGGTTATGTCAAAGTATGTAAAAAAAAGAAATAAAAATCGTAATTTAGGAGCAGTTAATAGACGTTCACATAGTTATGCTGTTAATGAGGTACGAGGGAAGCCACATGTGCAGAAGGAATTATTGCCAAACTTCCTTGTCTTCAACGTAGTCCTTAATCTTATAGTATGCTTTTTTGATTAGGACACGTTTGATGTGGGTTTTGAACTTTCCATCGCTAAGTTCTATAACCGACTTTGGCAACTTGTTATAGAAGCGGATACTGTTTATAAGAAATGACTTGCTTGTTTTAGAACTCTGGATTTAGAAAACTTTGTTTTTTGCACTTGAAGGAACCTTTTACGATGTCTGTACAGGACATCCTTCACTGAATTGTAAGGTCTGCCATTAAAGGTTGAAGAAGAGGGTAGTTGTTGGAGGACTTCTTCGTAAACCTTTTTTACTGAAGACATATCTTTGCATACATTCTGTTTTGTCGTATCCAGTAAAAGGTCTTCTTGCATTTTGTCATGGTCTTGCTCACACTTGTGCAGACTCTTTCTGATTATAATGGTATTTTCTTGATTTAGTGTGAGAGAAGCACTACACTCTTGTCTCTTGTAGCAACGCCAGAACGATGTTCCGCTTGAATTGTTGGACACAAAATTGTATCGGTAGCCATAATGAAGAAGTGCTTCCTTATTCCTTTTATTTTTATTAAAATGAAATTTTTCATTATCCTGCATTTTAAATAACAATAAAATATGCCATGCAAGATAAAAATTCGAAGTGATATTGACAACTATTGTTTCAATTTATTTTTAATAGTGGAATCATAGATAAAGTGGAACTTCATAGTGTATTCACACTTTAGTAAAGCTAAGTAGGTACTTCATGAAGTTCCTATACTAATGCCACTTTTAGATACGATTGTACTTCATATCGATAATGAGTCATTTTGATAACAGGACTTATGCATATGTAGTTAAACAGCTAATTAGTTTTACAGCGATCTAGTTATATCGAGATTAAGTCCTATAGCGAACTAGTCATATCTGCTATTTAGTCTTATCGAGAGGTAGTCATAACGCTTCTAACCCGTAACAAGTAACATACAATAAATTTTAATATTATGCTTATGCTAACTGCGTGAAAAGAGGTAATCAAGTTTTTAGGGGAGTATTTTATTGCTTGCTTCGATTAACTCGAAAATTGATATAAATAATTATAAAGTTAAATACTTAACGGAAATGTATTAAACGATTTTTCAAAAATTAACCCTTGTCGGGGTGAAAAGCGGTAAAACAATTTGTATGAAAAATCACATTCTTTTCAGTACACATTGTTGGCACAAATACAATAAAGATCGTAATTATCAATTTTCCAAAACTACCCTTTAAAAGGAGTGGAGGTGGTGTTAAATTATGTTTGGAAAACCTAAAATCAAATGACGCTTATGACGTAACCCACCCGGGAGGCAACGTCCGGGTGTCACCACTGTGTGCATCGCCCGGAGAACACGGTGGAGCATACGGTGGAGGTCTGCCCGGCTTGGGCGGAGCACCGCCGTGTCATCACGGAGGCGATTGGCGACGGCGATCTCTCGCGTCCGGCCCTAGTTCAGGCCATGGTTCGGAGCGAGAGTGCATGGGAGGCCGTCACCTCCTTCTGTGAAGCAGTAATGCTAGCAAAGGAGGAGGCGGAGCGTGAGGGTGACGCAAGGTTCGCGCCCTCGCGCCCTTAGTCGCCGCAGGAGACGCCCCGGGCGTTGGGAGTCGCAAGCCGATTTCCGGCCACCGTAGGCGCGGGCCTGCGGACGGTGAGCGATGGGTAGCTCGCCGTCCGATAAGGACCAGGCCCGGGTCGACAGCGCGTTGTGTTCCACGCTCGCCTCAAAGAGATGTCAGCACCAACTGACGGGGCCCCCAAAAACTGTGTGAAGTAACCTCATCATGAAACATTAGTGAAATTGAAGCACTAACACTTAGCAGCCACTCATACTTATTTCATCAACGTAAATGGTCAAAAATGGGTAATATTTTTTACAACTGTTATTAAAACATTAGGAAGGTTATTATGATCAGTTCAAAAAAAAATACGGGCAGTAATTTTATTTTGCGGCGCTGGCGGTTGGTAAATTAGTATGACAGTAAAACATGAACACTAATAAAAAGAAAATTGGTCATTTATTTCATCCTTTAATGACTGTACTAAAAATTGACAATAAAATACTCGAGCGCTACTTCTAAGTTAGATTTATTACCGATTAATTCCGATTTGTTAATTGCTCACAAGTAACTGCTCGTTCAGTAATTTGACTGCTTATGAATATGACTGTACCTTTGTATGTATCTATGTGCGTTTCTTTGTGCCACCATAACTTTTAAGTGCTCACCACGTCCGCCATGAGCTGGGGCTGGAGACTGTGACAGCGGTGACTGTGAGCCCATGGGCGGAGTTTATCCCACACCCTTTTGTACGGGCGTCCCCACGGGTCTGTGTTCAGAATCTCCAGCGACTCCTCGCGGGAACGTCCTCTGGCCCGCTGGATCTCCGCTCTGCCACTTTGTACCCCTCGTACAGCTCTGCCTGAATAGCTTCCGTATCTGGAGGGTGGGTACAAAGCCTGCGGTGCCTGGCGTACCGGTGCCGCGCAGCCACGCACGCCTCGCGTAAAACGGTCAGCTCCGGCGATCACCAGCACCCCTGGCGCCAGGCACGTCCGGGCTGGAGCTGGGGCATTGCCACGTTGCATATTTCGTACATGCTCTCCCGAAACCACTCCGCCTCGTTATAAAAGTCAGCAGGCCTGTCCGGTGATGACACCCAGGCCTGCACGATCGAGGCTTCCAGGAGGAGCTAGGTCCAGCTACCTCATCACCGCGACCCACTCGGGGCCTGTTGGACCGGCGCGTCCGAGGTCTGGGCGGAGACATCAAACCAGATGTACCGGTGGTTGGAATAGGTCTCCACCCTCTCCATGACGCGCCAGTCGACGATACGCGGTGACAGAGCGGGGCTGGTGAACGAAATGTCCACCACTAATTTACCCCGCATCCGCACAGTCGTGGGGACAGAACCCCGGGTTAGGAAGACCAGGCCTCTCTCCAAAGCCCAGTCCTCCACCTTACTTCCTTGTGTGTCCGTTTACCGGGAACGCCAAACCACGTTCTTGGCATTGAAGTCCCCGAGTACAAACACGGGGAGGGGACAGAACCCAACGACGACGACTCTCAACTCCGCATAGGAGTTGTGGAACTCGGCGAGAGTTCGGTTCGGGGCTCCTACCACGACAATCCCTCTGATAGCGGGCCGAACTCAGCGCTCTATCAGAGGATGACCCCTGGCCATCCCCTGGTTTGGGGCGCTTCTGGAAGAACTTTTTAAGGATCTTCCTCCCAGCAACCCTCACATATATTTATTTATTAAAACTTTATGCACAAGTAAAAAATACTGTACAAAGGCGGACTTAATGCCTGAGGCATTTTCTACCAGTCAACATTAAAAAGTTCTTCCAGAAGCGCTCCGGGTTCCTAAGTGAGCCCTTCGCGCCAGATGCGGCGTCGGACTTCAACCCCGCATCACTCCACCTTCTCCTTTTCGCTTTAATTTTTTTGATTGTTCGATTTTTCCATATTTAATCCCACGAGTGTGGGGGATCTAAATAGTTCACCTAGGTTCACCCCCTGTCCCTAGGCAAGTGTACATTTGTAACCCAACCACTGATACCCTGGCTGGGGGTGCGCTCGCGAGTAAGTCACCCCCAGCCCTTGTATCCGCGAACGCGTACACGAATACAGGCGTGACCGTCATGTTATGTGACTATATTCAAAGTGTATCACTGAATTACTAAACTAGTTGCAACTATACTGTGAAACAATAAAACCGCAGAAGTTACTTTTCAAACAATATATTATTATTCACAAAAACAAAAAAGAAAACCAGTTAATTACACAACAAATATTGAATATTGAATATTCATCCAACTCTTGGGTAGTTACAGCCATGGCACTGTTGTTGATCAGCGCGAGGAGCTGGTCCGGGGTCTGGAATGGGTTCAGGACTGCGCTGCACTCTCTCCAGCGGCTCGCCAGCCGCCAGCGCAAGGATGGCGCACACGAACACGAAGATATAGGCAAACTGGAAAAATTAAAACATGTTTAACAGGATTCTGTAGATGGTTGTCCGTTGTCATTAACTAAAATGAGTGTAAGTATTGCTATCTTTTACCAAAATGTAAAACGATAAAGGGAAAGACTTGGTCTTCACCTGATCGCAAAACAGAGGATCTTCTGATTATGTAAAATAGTACAGTTTTCAATCGGTGAGAGACAGGGTTTATGCGATTATTTTCCGATAGATAAAAGCAAAATACATTAGTGAAAATATGATTCAAGAGTCTTCCTTTTTAGATTACTAAAAGCCCAATGCCAAACAGTTAACGTTTCCCAATTTACCTCCTATTGAAATAAAACTTTAATGGAAAAAATTAAGAAAGAAAAATAAGTTTATTTGTCACAAAAACGGGTGTATACAAAAAGATAATTAGCTCGAGTAATACATAAAACAAAATAGATGTTCTTATAATTACGAGCACAAAACAGTAATAGTCGGCAGCTGCTGGCCGGCACGTCATGACTGTGACTAGAAGGCATCCACTCAGCTTGATGCTGTGCTATCCCACAGAAACATCCTCTGAAGGCTGTGGTCTTATGTCGAGGCATCGAGATCGGGTTGGACGTGGAACGAGCTGAGTAACTAGTGCTCGTGCCTCCAGTAAACTTTTTTAAACAGGTATTCCGGTTTCTGTGTTTTTATGATACCGAGCATTAAAATGGTAAAATGTACTTTCCGTCATGCAGCCATTTTCAATATATTCAATATATTGTGTTCATTTAAATACGGAGTGATATGATGCCTCCGGGGTATGCCATAGCAATAACGAGCGCACGCATTTTGTACACGCTGTATTAGACGTTCTGTACGTTTTAAGTTATATTTACTTTACACCAATTTTTGGCCATGGCACTAGCTCTGCGCCATACACGTAACTAAATAAAAAAAATCCCATGTGAAGGACAGACGGAGCGACGGAATTAATACCATAAAAAACCAGTTTTTCCAATTTTGGGCCCGAACTCTTAAAGCTTATAACGGCCCGTTTATATACTTATACCACATTTCACTATCGTAATAGGTCTACATGGACCTTAAAAATTAAATGGAGAACAAACTCAAAGAAAAATACTGAAAAACAAGTAAATAAATAGATACTGAAAACAGCATAGTGAACACAGTTTTCTGCATAGTGAAAAATCAACAAACAGTGTAATAACAAGAAACAAGTAAATAAATAGATACTGAAACAATCTTCAAATAAATTCATTTTTTGAAGATTGTTTCAGTAAGTATTTATTTACTTGTTTTGCAGTATTTTTCTTTGAGTTTGTTCTCCATTTATTTTTAAGGTCCATGTGTAGGTAGACGGAGCGACGGAAGTGATACGATTAAAAAACCGTTCTTCCAATTTTAGGCCGGTACTATTAAAACTCATATGGGCCCATTATATACTGTTACCACTTTTCATTATCTTATTGGGTTTACATGGACCTTAAAAAGTAAGTGGAGATCAAACTCAAAGAAAAATACTGAAAAACAAGTAAATAAATGGATACTGAAACAATCTTCAAATAAATTCAATCAAGTAAGATTACTCACGAATTTCATAGTTGCAGTTTTCAAAGCACACTGATAAATATATTGCTTTCTGCACCTTTATATACGAAATGTTTAAGGTCAATGGAGTCGCCAAGTCACCCCAATCGAGGAAAAAATGCTAAATTTATTAAAAAACCAGTCGTGCGGTTCCGCGAAAACGCTGGTCAGAATTAAAAAAAAACTATATTTTATTTTACTCTGGTACCTGAGTAAAATAATATCAATCTAAATATTCTCGATCACTTGAGAATCCTGAAGAGCATGAGATGCGCCTTAGTGCAGACCGCTCACAGCATGCTCTAGCTCGGTCTTTAGAGACAGACGAGCAGCGCGAGCAACGCAACGCACTTGCTCGGCAAAGATATCACGACATGCGTATGGAGGTGTCTGTTCATTCCACGCAAGAACGTGAGCGGATTCAGGAAATTCGGGCAAGTCAGTCAGTCGAACAGCGTGTGGCCCAAATTGATCTAGACCGTATACGTCGCAATCTTCGCAATTCATACTCATCTGATACTGAGTCTATGGTTTATGATCCTGAAGAGCAACCGTGGTTCAATAAAGAAAGGAGCGCGTTTTCCTATAACCCATTTATTAATTACATCGAACACGGAGACATTGGCACCATGTCTGAGGTGTGTGCACACTGCCATGCGCGTAAGTGGAAGGGAGAGACCAAGGGAATGTGTTGTGCGTCTGGAAAGGTACGACTAAACTCTATGCAAGAGCTACCGGAGATCTTACGAGTTCTTTTGTCTTAGCAAAAGTTGTTTAGTCTGATGGGCATTTCCTGTTGACTTACAAAAATGAAAGATCTGGAACGTCTCAAATCGTCTCGCGCATCACGCTGTTTTCCCGTCCCTGGGCTCTTAGAATTCGACATCAGACGTTTCAGATCTTCGATTTTGACGACCCCGTTGTCGCTGGCATAAGCAACAGGATCCGCGTACGAAGTCGCGGGCAGAAGCTAGTATGATTATTAATGAAGAATATACATATAACCATTTTTGATTACTTTAGGGCCCCGTCAAATATTTATTTTTCCAAAAGCGGAACCCTTTTGGAAAACGAAATATTTCACGGAGCGGAGAGATCTGCAAAAAAGTTTGAGAACCACTGGTCTAGATAATATATTTAGTGATTGTGATGCCAAAAATAAATTAGTGTTAAGTGACTTAACGTCTGACCACTGTGGTTTACTAGCTAACTAAAAAAAAAAAATACATAAGATAAAATGCAAGCCTTATACAGCTAGTCGTTGCAACAAGTTTAAAAATAATATAGCTCATAAAATTACACCATCTATAGTAGAACACGAGAATCCTAATGAAATCTATGGAGCCCTTTTTGATATTGTACAAAAAGAGTAACAATCTACTTTCAAGACCAAATCCATTAACATTAATGGTACCTCCGTTGGCTTTAACCAGTGGGCTACTCCAGGTATTTATAAAAGTAGAGCGAGACTATACGAGGTATATGGTTTGAAAAAATACAGGTTGGATACTCCTTTTCTAGAGTATGTCAAAAATTATTTTAAAAGATTTTTATTTATGCTAAATATAAATTTTTAAGCGATCCAATTAAAACATCTAATAATAAAGTAAAAACCACTTGGAAAATTATTAACAATGAAACTGGTAAGTCTGTTAAACAATAAAAACAAATTGAGATTATGGTTGAAAACAAATTAGTTAATAATGCAGTTGACGTAGCTGAGGCATTCAATGATTTTTTGCCAACATACCTATAACTACGACTCGCTCCTTAAATTCATCCCTGTCTAAAGCTTAAAATCTTTTGCATAGTAGTGTGCGTAAATGTATCCGTTTATTTAGCTTCGAACATGTAACACCTCATGGTGTAGTTAATGTTTTTAACACACTTAAGTCTAAAAACACTGGTGATTACTGGTGCATTTCCATTAAACTATTAAGTAATATAATAGACATCGTCATCTAGCTGTTACTTTTAATAAATGTGTTGATTTAGGAACTCTTCCTGACCTTATGAAGAGAGTAGTAAAGTCATACCTTTATTTAAATCGGTAATAAAAATGACGTTGGCAATTTCAGGCCTATTTCTGTCTAACCTGCATTTAGCAAAATATTTGAAAAGTTAATACTCAAGCAGTTGCTAAGACATTTTAATTTAAACAGCCTCCTTCACAATTAACAATATGGCTTTACAAAAGGTCGTTCGACTACGGACGCGGGTGTTGCACTGCTGAAACACATATTTAACGCATGGGAGAATTCGCAAAATGCTATTGGAGTTTTCTGTGATATCTCCAAAGCTTTTGATTGCTTGCACCATGACACGCTTTTGCGTAAACTATATCATAACGGCGTCCAAAACGAAGCTCTTAAAGTAATGAATTCTTATTAAAATAATGGGTTCCAATGTGTAGATGTTGATGGTGTGAAATCTTCCGATCTACCAGTTCAGTTAGGTGTACCTCATATCGCCTATTCTTATTCTTAGTGTATATCAACGACTAACCATTCTATATAAAGGGTATCTGTGACGTTGTACTGTTTTCATATGATACCACTCTTATTTTTAAAGTAGACAGGAATAGACAAGATTTTGACGACGTAAACATTGCACTCTCAATGGTTACGGATTGGTTTACGACAAATAACTTAGTTCTCAATGCCAAGGAAACGAAATGTATAAAGTTTGCATTACCGAATGTTAGAAATTTAGGTCCCAACATCGTTTTAGATAAAGAGGTGCTTTTAACTGTAGACTCGGCAGTGTTTCTGGGTATAACAGTAGATGCCAAACTTCAGTGGGGACCTAGACCTTTGACCTTCATATCAAGCCTAGCGGGAAGGCTCAGTTCGGCCGCATACGCCGTCAGGAAAGCATGACAATACACTGACGTTGATACAGCCCGATTATTCTATTTTTGTTATTTTCATAGCGTTATGTCTTCTGCTGTGGGGTAAAGCAGCTGACATTCAAAATATGTTTGTTCTTCAAAAACGAGCTGTTCGAGCAATTTACCAGCTGGGTGCCAGAGTTTCTCTAAGAGATTTATTTAAAGATATTGGTTTTCTCACGGTGGCATCACAATTCATCCTCGCCAACATCTTATATGTTAGGCAAAATATACACTTATGCACTAAAAACAGTGATATTCACAATATTAACACCAGAAATAAGGACAAATTACGTGCTCCATTTCACCGGCTTCATAAGGTTCATAACTCATTTGTTGGATTTGGTATAACTTTTTATAACAAGCTACCCTTTTCTTTGCTAGATTTGCCTTTTAATGCGTATAAAGTTAAAGTTAAATCCAATCTTTATTCAAAGGCATACTATTCTATCAATTACTACTTAAACGATAAGAATAGTTGGTCGCTGTGATTAACTCAAGACAATGTTCATGTTCTTTCTCCAGAATTAGCGTACCTACTGACAGGTTATATGAATTCATATAATTGTTTATTTTATTTGACTTTCTGTCAATTTATTTTAATTTTAATTTATTAGTGCCATAATGTACCCATGAATATGTTTTTTATGAGTTGTATTGCAATAAGCGGTTAGCTAGCGACCTCAACAATTGATTATATTATTCTTGCCTGAGCAACCGGCAGCAAGTTCGTCGTGCTCCCTTAGATGTCACTGCTTGCGGTAGCGTCGTGGGTCGGGTTGCCTCCTTGCCTCAAATATGGCAAGGGGGGTGATGGCTGATCTTTGCGTTATGCTCGTGAACGGGTGCTGCTTGTGGTGACTGGTCGACTTGCTGACCATGGTTTTGTTATTGTTATTAATGATTAACTGTTTTTTTATTTTACTTCGATGGTGCTAGTTTATCATTTGTGACTTCGAGTTACAGCTATAGCTTTATGTAAGCGGGCACGCCCATTATGCCTGGAGGCTTTTATTTAGGTACGTTCTGTTTACGTTATTTCTGCTTGAGTATAGCTTTCGACGATTTTTATATGTTTTTTTTTTTTGTATAGTGGCGTGTGCTAGCTAACATAAGGCAAATAATTTCATTTAATGTTCTGTGTTGCGTAATACAAATTATTTTACATATGATTGTATAGATTCAAGTTTTATATCTGTGCTGCTAGGGAGTTTGTTGCGCCACTTCATCTTCCCAGCTAAAGCACTAGGAAGTGGTGAAAGGTGGGCGTTTTTGGGGGACTGTCCTTATGTAATTTTTGACGTTCGAAAAGTACTGATTCTCAGCCTAGTTTGAATAAATGACTTTTGTTTTTGATTTTGTCTATCTATCTATCTGTCTGTCTATATGTTACCTTTTCACGCCTAATCCACAAAACGGATTTCGATAAAATTTGGCAAGGAGATAGATGGCATCCTGGGGAAGGATATAAGCTACTATTTGTCTCAAAAATAATCATAAAGGGGATGAAAGTTTGTATCGGAAACTTAGCATTTCTTATGTTAGGGACATAAAAATTCAATTTTTTCTTTTGGTAACAAATACAAAATAACCTGTTTCAGTTTTTTGTAAAATCATTCCCCATGGGGATAGCGGATGATTTTAAAGCTCGTGTATAAGTAATAACAGCCGCATGGGTCGCTCCATCAGGTTCAGCTACGCTTGCCGGGGTTGCTCTGTGGATGGGTGACCTTCTTTACATAGCAGGATTCCTCCGTACCTCGGGAAGCACGTTAAGCCGTTGGTCCGGGCTGTCATTCGTGGATCTATGACAGTCGTTACTAGTCATCAGAAGTTCGAAAGTCTGACCACCAGCGGGTCGAGCGGGAGGAGGCGGGATGCGTGAGGGAGAGGCAGGGTTCGCGCCCTCGCGCCCCTAGTCACCGCAGGAGACGCCCCGGGCATCGGGAGTCGCAAGCCGATTTCCGGCCACCGTAGGCGCGGGGTTGCGGTGAGCGATGGGTAGCTCGCCGTCCGGTAAGGACCAGGCCCGGGTCGACGGCGCGTTGTGTTCCACGCGCGCGTGAAAGAGATGTCAGCACCAACTGACGGGGTCCGATAGGGCCAATGCCTGCCAGGGTTGCGAGTTTGTCCGAAAGGGATATCGTGGCCCTGGCACACAGGCAACGGAAGGAACACGGGTGGGTTTTAGTCAGTAAAAGTCTGACACGCCCTCCCGCTCCGCCCAGAGTCAGGGAAGTTATTTGATAATTTCCCAACCAAAAAACAAAAAAGGCACCAATCTACATGGTATTCTGATGACCTGACCAAGTTTATGTCTAGACTTTAAAAGAGACTGCGACCTCTGAGTTTACTTCGGCCTTTCTTCTTAGAGTAGTCAGATAGGAAACACTAGACCTTATCTAGCTTTTCCTACTTACAGAAATAAATCATTCCAATCATTCAAAGGGATTTTAGGGGGTACTAAAGTTTGTATGGATGAATTTTAACGCGCTGTCCAGTTACCTCAAATAACGGTGTTAATAATTTGACAAAAATATAGACATGAGGTTTGGGGTTTTCGAAAATCGACCAGCAAAAGGGGGTAATAAAGTTTTCGGGAGAAGATTTCACTGCGTGTCTCAATTAAGTCAAAAGTAATTTAAACATTGAAAACCAGTCAAGAGCGAGTCGGACTCACGCACCGAGGGTTCCGTACGTATATATGATGTTGATGATTTCTGAAAAACTGTGCTATTTAGAGACATCGTTTTATTTTTCCTGTAATCTTTACATAAATTTCTATCACATAGAATAATTTCAGATTTTTCTCTATGCAAACTTCGGAGATAAGGAAACGGTATTTTTTTTTACATTTTTCATCAAAAGTCGAAAACTATGATGCCTAAAAAAAAATGTTTGAGAATGTGCAAACAGCGTTCTTTTATATGATATCCCGCATGCCCTTGTAGACTTCATTCGAATTTTTAAGAACACCTTTCAGGCCCTGTTGCTAAAAAGGTATATTTTTTTAAATGTCTTTCTTGTTTGCAAAATAGTTGTGTAAACGTCATCTAATACTATTCCAAATTTCAAGTTGATAGCATTAGTAGTTCTTGAGATATCCAGCTGGGACAGACAGACATACAGACTTAGTCTCACCATAAGGGTTCCTTTTTACCATTTTGGTACGGAACCCTAAAATGACGAAACGCATGATTGAAGATTTTTCAAAAATCAACTCCTTTCGGGGTGATAAGGGAGCAACAGTTTACATGAAAATATTATTTGTCCTTTGATCAATAAATTGAATAATAATTCTATAAATTAATCAATAAATTAAATAATAATTCTATAAATTAATCAATAAATTAAATAATAAGTTTATAAATTAATCAATATATTAATAACTAGCTTTTGCCCGCGGCTTCCCTCGCGCCAACATTTATTTTAATTGATAAGTTTTAGTTTTAGCGTTTTAATGTTAGGTTCAAAGAATATTTTATAGTCATACTTATTGGAAAAAAATTATCTACAAAACTTCTTTATAGACAATAAATATTCTTTACTAAATTTGTTGGTGCCGAAACCACCAAACTACTGGGCGAACTTACGCGTAAGCAAGCTACTCGTACGTGAATTGCCCGTATTTAAAACAGTTTTCTCTCAAGTCTATTCCCGCAAATTTTAGGTGCAGCGCAGACGACAGACTTTTTGTGCGAAGGAGTGATTAATGAAAGCTTGTGAGCTAATAAAATGTATTCACATTGGTGTGTGCATCAGACTCCTTCGCACAAAAAGTCTGTCGTCTGCGCTGCACCTTAGTGTTTGCCCTTGAGACTTGCTTATAATCATTGTAAAGCAAACTTTGAGGGGAAACTGTAATCGTTTCAATTCGAACAGATGGTCATTCCGAATTCGTGGCACGAACTTAAATTTTTGAGGAGTTCTCCTGGTTCATATCAGGAGAACTCCTCCAATTGGTGGATTTTTTTTAATAGGAACTTTGAAAAAACTAAAAATGACAAACTTTATAACTTACTTAATTAAATTCGTGCTAAGTTTCAAATTTATTAACTCAAGGAATAGGTTTAAAGATATTTTATTCTCAAAAAAGAAAACTACTACTAAACTGACTAAAAAAGTCACTTACATGAGAACAATGCTTAGCATAAATTATACGTCACGGTAGCAAAGTGATACACCCATCCAATGCATTCAGCTTTTAGGAAGGGTGTTATTTGTGATTAAATATTCAGATAATTGAGTTTTGAATGCATTGAATGAGCGTAACCTTCTTATACATGCGGGTATTTTGTTGTATAATTGTGCTCCTTCAAAAGTTAACCTTTTTTTGGCCAAACTTGGTTCTCATCTTCGGTAAAATCAGAAAACTAGCTCGGCGAGTACTACGTTGGGTTACTAGTTTTACTTTAGTAAACGATAAATTAGTCTGTATACTTTTGTTGAGTGCCTTACGAATGAAACTACATGTATTGTAAATATACGGAACGGGACGGTTTGCGGAATACGATTTTTATACAAACGAAATCCCCTCTTTCACCCCCTTAAAGGTTGAATTTCCAAAAACCCCTTCTTAGCGGATGCCTACGTTATAATAACTATATGTGTGCCTTTTAGCCCAATCCGTTCAGCGGTTTGAGAGACCACTCAATCACGCTTTCCTTTTATATTTATAGAAGAAGATAAGTAAAAGGATCTTAATCATTAATTTTCCAAAACTACCGATTAAAAGGGAAGGAAGGGATGTTACATTTTGTAGGAGAAAATATTAAATCCAACGCGGACGAAGCGCGGGCAAAGCGCAATGTGATGATAGGATATGGAACATTAATAATGTGCTTTATGTAGTTTATTTATCTTAATTAATGAGCCTCTGAATAACTAAGAAAAACGCACTATCGCAAGGTTTTGCTCGGGGAAGCGCCTTTAGAGCGAAACATGAATGATAAGTTGATCAAAATGGTCATCGGAACCTAGTGCTCAATTTTAGAGAAAGAACAACAACGAAAAATTAACATCTAAAGAAAAGATTTCTACCAAAAAACCGGCCAAGTTTGTGTCGGATCATGCATGACGGGTCCCATAGTTGTGATGACTATTTACGCAGTATTCATTTTATCGACCACAAAAATAAGTTTGTTGTTTTGGCTAATGTTTCTTTCGTTCATCGGCTAAACAATCATTCCGGAGAATGTTCTTCTGACAAGTGAACTTCGGGCAATCGTGACGCACTCGATTAGGACTTAGGAGTCGACCATAGAAATATATCTATGGAGTCGACTGTTTTAGAAGGCCCAGTGATTGAGTGTGTAAGTCAACCCGTCCCCTTATATCCGCGAGTGCGTACATAAATACAGACGTTTATATTATGTGAAGAAATTCAAATTTTATCACAGAATGACTAAACCAGTTGCACCTATACTGTGAAAAAATAAAACCGCAGAAATTACTTTCAAACATTATTTTAATATTCACAAAACAAAAACCAGTAAATTACACGACAAAAATTGAATATTGAATATTCATCACGTTTAATCCCAATGGCAATGCTTAGCGGCCCCAGCCGTGACCGTGATGATGGTGGTGATGACCGGCGCGAGGATCTGGTCCTGGGTCTGGAATGGGTTCAGGACTGCGCTGCACTCTCTCCAGCGGCTCGCCAGCCGCAAGGGCAAGGATGGCGCACACGAACACGAACATATAGGCAAACTGGAAAATTAAAACATGTTTAACAGGATTCTGTAGATGGTTGTCCGTTGTCATTTGTTGGGTACACCCTGAACTATAATGAGAGTAAGTATAATTTAAATGTAAAATATTACAGTTTTCTATCGGAAAATGACAGGGTTTATGCGATTATTTTCCGTGAAAATATGCTTCAAGAGTCTTCCTTTTGACATTACTAAAAGCCCTATGCAAAAAAGTTACCGTATCCCAATCATTCAAAATCAAAAGTCATTTATTCTAACTAGGCTGAGAATCAGCACTTATCGAACGTCAAAATTACATAAGACAGTCCCCCAAAAACGCTCGCCCTTCACCACTTCCTAGTGCTTTAGCTGGGAAGAAGTGGCGCAACAAACTCCCCTGCTGGGGAGTTTGTTGCGCCACTTCAGCACAGCTGTCTGTTTAGTTAGAAAAACTTGATTCCATACCTATTGGCCCTAGAATACCAGCGCTGCGGCACTTATTTTTAATTGTCGCAGCATCATGCTGAGATAGGAGCCTTTTGGCATCGTACAGGACTTTGTTTTTATTTTCATTTTACTTTGTTTTTTTATTGTTTTTGTTTTTTATGTTTCTAAGAGTGTGTTTTAGTTTAATTTGTGATCTCCTGTGTTGAGTCCCAATAAATATTTTTTCTTTCTTTCTTTTATTGTATAGAATTAAGTTTTTCGAAGTAACTATGTAAAATAAAATACATTACGCAACACAAAACATTAAATTAAGTTATTAGCAAGGACACGCTACAACACCTCCATTAAAATCATCTAAAACTATACCTACTCAAGTAGAAATATTTTTTTTAAACTTAAAACGTAAACTGAACTTAATACCTAAATAAAAACCTCCAGGCATCTTAGGGCTTGCCCGCTTACATAAAGCTACAGCTGTAACTCAATCAATTTACCTCCTATTGAAATAAAACTTTATATCGAAGGGTGAAGGGCTTTATGTTTGAAGCGGCATTTTACGAACTTTACATAAGAGCCATTTAAAGATTCAAAATTTGGAAAAAGATCGTTATATAAAAACTACTGCTCTTACTTTAATGGGGATCGGGGATCTTTATTGCTAATAATCCTTTAATTTCTTGGTATAATTTTCAATAAAAAAATATAGTTCTAATATACATGTCGCTTAACACAAAATGATCTGTATCGCCATATTTCCAGAGTAAAGAAAAATGTTAAGGTAAAGTAAAGAATAAATAAATAAATTATTTTAATTATAAAATCTTTTATTACGTACTACTTTGACTTAATTAACACTGTTTGAAGCTACAAACTGAGTGCAAAATAGTTGCAGCGAAAAGGGATAAATGATAAATGATTTTATTTCTGTAAGTAGGTTTGTACCATAGTAGATTGTTATACAAGGGTCGAAAGGAATCAGACACCCGAGCGTAGCGAGGGCGGCTATAGTCCGAGTAGGAATTGGGTGACTTTCACCCGTGTTAAACACTCTACTTTTCATTTCGAATATAGGAAAAGTAAAAATAATAGTTTTTCTAAAATATTTTATTTTCTTGTTTCCTAAATTGTAAAAAAAGTTCAGTTTCACTTCATAAAATCGTTGTATGTATTTATATCTATATATATATATTTATATATATAAATATCGTTCCATTGAAATTCGGTGCCAAAAGATTTTCGATAACTGCCTCGTCTTTAACCGAACCTGGGGTCAACATTTCAGAATCGCTTGAACTTATTTTTAATCAAATATTAATCTATAGAAAACCCAGATTTTGAATTTCGGTACAGCTTACAGAGTTTGTATTCCGTCAAATTATAATAGTCTTTCTTTTAATTTTAAATATGGCACACACCGCTTCACCGCCGCGGGCCGTCTCGCTTAATAGGTATATTTTTTTAATTCACACTGGCGTTTACGAGAATTTTAGTGCATAATTTATATTAATTCATATTTATTTTAATAAAAACGCCAAAAAGTTCTCAGAATCGTAAGAAATCCGACTCATCCGACACAGAAAAAATCGCTGAATGAATATTAGTATAACTCAACATCATCGTCCAAAATGTCGTTTTAAACAGCCTGCCACTCCTCGGTACCCCTCCTCGGTATGTACTTTGCACCAATTTTTTGGCCAAGGCTCACACGGAGCTAAATAAACCCATTTGTTCTGACAGACGGAGCGAAAGACGTGATACCATAAAAAGAAAATGTTTTCCAATTTTGGGCTGCGAACCTCTTAAAACTTTTATGGGCCTGTTTATACACTTTTGCAACTTTTCACTATCTTATTAGGCCTACATGGACCTTGAAAAATAAATAGAGAACAAACTCAAAGAAAAATACTGAAGAACAAGAAACAAGTAAATAAATAGATACTGAAACATTATTTTTCTAATAAACTAAATCAAGTACGGTTACTTACGAATTTCATTGTTGCAATTTTCAAAGCACACTGATAAATGTATTGCTTTCTGCACATTTATATACGAAAAGTCGCAAGGGCAATCAAGGAAAAAATACTAAAATAATTAAAGGAACAATCGAACCATGAAAGAAAAAACCGGCTAAGTCGAACCACGCCCAATGAAGGGTTCAGTAGTTGGGATGAATTTATCCCAAGAACATAGGTACTTAACATTGTAGTTGCAAAACATGTCCCCTCATGCATTCCAACTGCAATAAGTGTGTACGCACAATATTGAGTGATTTACCATGTTATTTTAAGACCATAGATTTCTTATAGGTTTTCCAGTAATATATAAATAAAGAACTATTTTCCACAATTTTTTCAAAGCAGTTTTGGAGATAAGGAGGATCCATTTTAATCTATTTTCTTTAATGACAATAAAACTAATTTTTATTAAAAAAAAATATTTGAAATTTTCTTAACAAGTAATCATTTCATATTTCATATCATAAGGTACAGATTACTTTTTTTTTTATTTTTCCCGCAAAGGTGAACCCCATATTCAAAATTCATTCATTTCCGTTACACGTTCGTGTTTGGGTCACGTAAATTCATTTAAGACTGTAACAAACAACTTAATCGGTCCAGTAGATTCGGAGTGAATCGGCTGTGACAGACGGACAGACCGAGAGACAGACAGACAAACACACGAATGATCCTATAAGGGTTTCTTATTTTCCTTTTGAGGTTCGGAACCCTAAAAATATGAAATATTTTTGAACTTATCAAAACTTGAAGGTGATACCTACTCGTGATCATGCCTAAATGTGTCCTAATGACCTAATGTCTTACAAATTCCCGAATGACCTAATTTATTAAAATGTTAGGAATTAGCATTACCTACCATTCAACGTGGTAATGCTAAGTTTTCTAGGCACGTTTCCGGATGACAGCAATGTGGACGAGTATTTCGACGCCTAGGTGTCCTTTTTAATAATTGTATACTAGCATTTTAGTTTTTCAATCTATTATGTAACTAACGCAAAAGGTATGGCAGTAATTTCAATTAAATAACAATTAATTTGCAGAGAGTGCTCTAAAAGAAGGGTAGCAACACACTACGATGCTCTTAGTATTCCAGATGCCGTACCCCGCGCCGCGCGCCGACGACGACGCGACGCTTGGAACAAAATATTACCTACAACTTTAAATAAAAAACTTAAAGAACAACAACTTTAACATATATTTTTTTACATTTTAGAGGCTTATGGTTGTATCGGGCTTTTTTTTTAATTTTAATCACTAATGCGCCATAGTTTTTGACTTATGATGAAAAATGTGTGTAGAAATACCATCTTTTCCCGTTCCTCCGAAATTAGTAAAACGAAAAATGTGGAATAATTCATTAGAGTTACCTATACTTGTCTAAAAATAATAGGCCCGTTTTGACATCTCACGATAAATCGATACAAGTTAAATGTCAAAACGGGCCTTTTATTTTTTGACAACTTTAATGGGGGTTTATGTAAATGGCACAGGAAAAATGAATTAATGTCTCTTTTCAGCACAGTTTTTTTTAGAAATCAGCAAATAAATAATACAAACAAACTCGGTTATGCGGTCAGAAAATCAATTAACTTTGAAAAATATTTTTCATTTCTCATGCTCGGAAAGTATAGTGTTTGTTTGATCCGAGTAGCGGGTGGAAGACGCTGGTCCCCACTCTAAGGCGTGAATGAATTTTAAAAATAGAACTAAGTTTGGTTAGGAAGTCGGCTACGAAAAACTCGACATAATAAAAAAAAAATATCGGTTAAAAATGCTGCGGTCTTGTGAGTGTATATACAGCCAGAGTGAATTTTAAAAAAATACCTATTAAGCGGGACGTGACGTGGTGTGTTCCATGTTTAAAATTTTAAAAAGACTATAATTTGACGGGATACTAACTCCCGTAAGCCGACTTCTTGGCGGGAAAGTGAAGCGTCATGTTAGCAGTTTTGTTTTATTTTCTAAAATTTGTGTTTAGCCGAATATTAATGTGTAATAGTGGTGGATTATTAACCATTAAGTGTTCGTGAACCTGCATTAGTGTAGGCAAATGAAGTTCTCTCAAGAAGTCCGCGCGAGGTTTCAGTAAAGTGAGTTCAGTTTAACTTAAGTTTCAGTCTTTACTGAAACTCAAGAGGAGCGGAGCGGGATATCATCTATCATCTTTATCATGCATTGAATGGAGTTCATTTCATAATTTGTACTTCTTACCTAATTTTACATAACACTGTGTAAATGCACAAACCGTGCGAAGCCAAAAAGAAAAAAAATACTGTAAGCCGCACCGAAATTCAAAATCTCGCTTTTATATACGAATATTTGATTAATTAATAAAAATGAGATTAAGCAATAGTAGTAATTAAGCTAGGATAGATTTAGATACTTTTAGGGCGGATTCGACCGAATGCTATGTTATACCAGAGTAACTAACCCTTGAATAATTTTACTCATTGGCTTACTCTCAGATAACTTCGTTTGCGTTTTTCCATCACAAACGTAGAGTAACTAATTATTGGGTATTGTTACTCTTGAGTTGATGAATGAACATGTAACGCGACAATAATGACAACGCGTTTATTTTAAATGTACCCACAAAAGAATTTGTTGGAACTTATAAGAATTTTGTTGGCATCTTTATTGTATAAACATAATTTACCAAATACAACGGTGACAGGAAAAATAAAAAACTGGCCAAGTGCGTGTCGGACCACGCACAATGAAGGGTTCCGTAGTAAGGATGAATTTATCCCAAAAACAAACTTAACATTGTAGTTGAAAAACATGCTCTCCCATACATCGATATACGTTACGGTCAATTCTTCAACTGCAAATTTAAGTTGGCTATTACTCGTTAACTAGTAAACCCTACTTAGCTGTGATACTTTTCCTTTTAATTTCGTTATATATACTACTGCCATGAATATTTTCACATATCCAAAACCAACCATTTATCTGGCAGGGGGGGATGCTTGACTCTAACAAAAAATAGCACTTTGGAGCTTAATATTACGCAAACGGATCTTAGAATTGAAAAATGGCTTGCACAAACCTGCAATATTTTTAAACGGCCTATCCAACGATACCCCACACCATGTATTAGATGAGAAAAAAAAATATTATCCCCGTTTTACGTGCAAGGGAAGTATCCTAAAAAAAATGATTTTCATGGTTTTATTTTAAGACTTTTTCGGCGTGATGAATATGTACACCCTTGCCAAATTACAGATTTCTAGGACTAAGCGTCTCCGAGCTAAGCCGGGGACAGACGGACGGACGGGCAGACAGACAGACAGACGGACATGGCGAAACTATAAGGGTTCCTTGTTTACTACGGAACCCTAAAAATCAAAGAAGGTTTTCCTCTCAACTTCTGCAGAAGTGGCGCCACAATAATAAAACTGAAGAGTTTGCTTGTGTGTTTGAACGCGCTAATCTCTGGAACTACCAGTCAGATTTGATTTTTTCTTGCTTTTGATAGCCCAATTCTTGAGAAAGGTTATAACCTATTAAACATCACGTTACGACCTTCAGGAGCCGAGCAAGAAGGAAAACAGTCAGAAAGAACGCTACTTGAAAACGAAGTAGTAGTGTGGGCGAAACATATATTTATTATTATTAGTTTATTTTTAATTAGAAAAAATGTCTTTATACGTGTATGTCCTGCTCCCACATGATGGCAGATACACTAGTTCAGTTGTTCTTGTTTCCCAATGTCGCAGAATAATTTCGAAGTAGCATCGTGTCTCAGATGTAGGTACCTAAATCACGTCGATTTAATATAATTATTGTCAAAGTAGACCATGCTGGAGTACAGTACGTCGAAATTGACTCATTTCGGACTAGAAATGTTGTCGAAGAATTATGTCGTCGAAGTCGCATCGTTTCCTAGTTAAGTCATGCATGTCGAAAAAACGCTTTGTCGGAGTACAGTAGTGTGTACTTAAGGTATTTTGAAATAAAGTACCTATTGTTGAAATGAAGACGTATCGGAGTTCCATATTGTCGAAATAAAATCTTGTCGTATTAGTACGGTTTGTCGAAATTCAGTTTGGTATTCTCTCGCCTGGCAGTCAGGGGAGATTCCACAACAAAGATAAGATACAGACTAAGGCCGTTTGTCCACCGCCACAGTCAGCGGGACGACGACGAGATTATTCGAACCGAACGTGACGTACCGGCGCGGGAGCGCCGCACCTTGGGCTGAAAATCGGCTTTCATAGACTTAGGGATTCCAATTTGCAAGTTCCAGATTTTTTGCCGGATATAGCTTCTATTAGTCATTACTATACAAAAATGACAAACGAGTTAATTCTGCTCAAAAACGAAGGAATTATAATTTTTTACGAAAAATTTGTATAATAATAAAAAATCCGGCACTTGCAAATTGGAATCCCTAAGTCTATGAAAGCTGATTTTCAGCCCAAGGTGCGGCGCCGCGCCGGGCGGTGGTGTGCGGTGAACACGCATGTATGTATCGCTACTTCAGCGCCGTCATCTCGTGCTCTATAACGTCCACGACGTGGACGTGGGCACACGGCTTAACTGCCTAGTTTGGTGCTTGCTGGCAAATAATAGTTACCTACTTGTTAACCTAGCTGTAGGTAATATTTTAAGCTACTTATAACGACTCAACACTCTCAACGACACTATTTTTCATTTTTATTTCGTTGGACGGGTTTTTCTTGTACTGTATATTGTATAATTGCATAGCACATGTGTGAGCACTATGTACCTACCATTTACTAAGTACGTCTTTCATTGACTTGAATGTGCCCTGGCGGCTGTGTGTCATGCTCACTCAAATATCTCGCTGATGGTGGCGTGTGTGTTGGATCATTAAGTTCCCTTCAAAATGGTTGAGCTAAATGGTGCTGAACCAAGCGTCATGTTCGTGAACGGGCGCCGTCAGTGGGGGGACTGGTCATTTCTTGGCTGCCACGGCTTATTTTAAGTTATTTTAATTGTTTTTTTTATCTTCTTATTTATATTATTTTTTTCTTATCTTTTTATTGCGGACGCTTTTAACGTGCACGTCTTTCTACATTGTCCTGACATGTATAATTACAACATGAATGATGTAGCCAATACTTTGTCACAATATTTTGATTAAAAAGAGTGTCCGTGGATTATCTTGCCCGTTCTTCTCCATAGGAACCTACTACGCTTTGGAATGGGCAACTAGCTTCATCTCTCTGACTGACCGACCCCTTGACAATTCAAAAGTGCCTGTAATTGGTTTATTTGAAATAAATGCTTTGAGTTTGAGTTTGACCCACAAGAACTGCTACTGCTATTTTACCTGACATGATCTCGTCATCATCACTTACTGTATCTGTTTAGCTGTAAGTTTTCCTAAAAATAAAATAAATAAATCATCTGCATTTCGTGAATGATGTTTACTTGCATTGTACTTATTAAACTTAAGTTGGATGCAATAAAGGTAGCCCGCGACATTCAAATTTTCTTACGTTTTCCCATTAGCAGGTCAGTGTCAGGTTGTATGTTAATTAAAATATGATTCGCGACGGTAACTAAAATATGGCTCTACAAAATTATAATCATTAGAATCAGCAATAGGTACAACTCCTTAAGTTAGAATTGGCGTCAAATGTCATGATTTCATGAATTAGTCATTCAAGAGTTTATGAACTTGGAGAGTTGTCATCATCATCATCTGACTAGCCTTTTCCCAACTATCTTGGGGTCGGCTTCCAGTCTAATCGGATGCAGCTGAATAGGTACCAATATTTTACATGGAGCGACTGCCTATCTGACCTCCACAATCCAGTTAGTAGGTAATACGATATCTCTTGGTAAGACTGGTTGTCAGACTTTCGGGCTTCTGATGACCCGTAAGGCCTCTGCCTCGAATCTTGCGGGCGGCGCGGCGGCAGCGGAGGCGGTGGCGCGGGAGCGGCAGGATCCAATGCGTAAAATCAAATGGACCGGCCCTCGAAAACAGCGGCGCGGCAGCGGCGCGGGGGCGGGCAACGACTGGTGCACTCCAGTCAAGCGGTGACCGGCCGGGCGTCTGCATTGCAGTGTTGTGCAATTTATTTTTGTGACCTCTCGAATCAAAAAGATGTTGTCGCCGTTGTTCAGACATTTGGGTCTGCGTTGCCCGCCCCGGTCCCGCGCCGCCGCCGCACGGTGGGTTGAAAATCGGCTTTCATAGACTTAGGGATTTCAATTTGCAAGTGCCGGATTTTTTGCCGGATATCGCTTCTATTAGTTATTACTATATTAAAAAATGACACCCGAGTTAAGGCTCTTACAAACACACGCGATATCGCGGGCGCGACATGCACCGACAAAGGAATTGTCTTTGTCGGTGCCTGTTGCGCCCGCGATATCGCGTGAGTGTGTAAGAGCCTTTAATTCTGCACAAAAACGAAGGAATTATAATTTTTTTACGAAAAGTTTGTACTCGTATGAAGCTAGTATGAAAAAGTTAACTATCTCGTAAACAGCAAGGAAAACCGTAAAATCCTTATAGGTGGTTATAGTACTAATTATTTATGATTTTTTGACATATGTCATATAACGGTTAAAGCTG
This sequence comes from Tiliacea citrago, assembly GCA_963921375.1. Classification (NCBI taxonomy): domain Eukaryota; kingdom Metazoa; phylum Arthropoda; class Insecta; order Lepidoptera; family Noctuidae; genus Tiliacea; species Tiliacea citrago. The sequence continues at coordinate 14,211,576 of OY992799.1, forward strand.
CAATTTTTTTTTTTTTATCGTCAAAATATTTTTATTTCTTTTTACATATGAAACGGTTCCTTTTAGTGTTTAAGTTGAGGAACACAGACTTTTAACAACACGTAACATAAAATAGCTTCACCCGTATATTCCCGAAGGAATAGTCAGAGGTTTATAGTACATCTAATTAAAATATAAATAAATTTTAAAAAAATATATAGTACATCAGCGGTGTGTTCCATATATAAAATTTAAAATGACTATTATAATTTGACGGAATACTAACTCTGTAAGCTGTACCGAAATTCATAATCTGAGTTTTGACTAATATTTGATCAAAAATGAGTTCAAGCGATTCTGAAATGTTGTCCCCAGATTCGATTAAAGACGAGGCAAATACAGTAATCCAAAATCTTTTGCCAGAAATTACAAAGGAAAGTTATTTGAAAACGTAAATACGAATATAATTTTATGAAGTGGCGAGCAAACAAGAAAATAAAATATTTAAGAAACACTATATTTTTTTTCTTTCCTTAAATTCGAAATGAAAATTAGAGTGTTTAACACGGGTGAAAGTCACCAATCCCTTTCGACCCTTGTATAACAATCTACTATTTCTATCGCAAGTTCTAGGTTGTGTTATGTCCACACAAATAAAACGCAAGATATTCGTAGAATAAATATAATGAAAGTATCTTTAATCTCATTAAAATAAATAAATAAAAACGTTTATTTCGATCAACACAAGGATCATAGGCACAGAAAATTACAAAATAAAAAAATTAAAATAAAATAACACAATTATTATAAAGACCACTATCTTAAATTACAGACTTCGATTGCTCAGTATGTGAACCATACAGCAATGGTTGGTAATTGGATTAAATTCGTGAGTTTACCCTTTACCATAATGTCCCCACTTGTTGTTGCCCCAGCCACTCCACGCTGGTCCATTCTCCCCACCATAAATCCGCAATCCAGAGTACGTCCGATATTTCCCGTATCCGGTTCCAGCCAGCCTCGAGACGACGGTGCCCCCGATCTCTGACACCGTTCCATAAGTGCTACCGATAACACCTGAAGAGCCCATCGTCCCAGGAGAATATTTCCCGTACAATCCAGATAGGCTGAATGTCAAAGGAACTTGGACGTTTCCTGTGCCTACTCTGTATGGAGAAGAGCGAAGGGATGGCCAAAAGAGTCTCGCCTTTTCCATTGGTTGTGGTTTTCTTCTTGTTGCTGGTCCTGGGGGTGAAATAGAAATTGGATTAATTTGCATATTCTGCTATCATATCTCGAATTAACTTGTTGAAAGAAATACCAACATGCGACTAAAATATTGATAATGGATATCGTTAAATACGATAATAAATAATCACCCTGTAGCTTTATCATAACGATCGACAGGCTTCATCAAAAGGATTATTTTTTGCTAAATAACATAGTGTCACAAATAAAAGGAAAACCATTTGATGTGAAATTTTGTTCAAAAAAATGAAAAGCTGAAATAATCAAAAGAGTGTGCGACTTTGTATTCAACAGAAATGGACTCATTTTGAGCATTTGATAAATTGATTAATTTTGTATTAAAAATGTTAAAATTCATGGTCTTCCTTTTATTTGTGACACTATGTTATTCAGCAAAAAATAATCCCTATGATGAAGCCTTTCGATCGGTATGATAAAGCTACAGGTTGATTATTTGTCTCGTGTAACGGGTTCGATTTCCGGTTCAACCATGTAATAATTTAAATATCTATGAATGCAGCTTAAATCGTTTTTAAATTCAAATAATATCTTCTTTCAGTAAAATGTTCCATCTACAATATTTAAGGCACTTTCCCTCCATGTGGCATATCCGTGGGACGTCCTGTATATACATATAAGAGGTGGTAGTATACGGTCTTTTAACGGCCGAACCCAATAACCTATCTATCACCAGTTTTGGCATATTAATTTAAATAAAACAGCAGTGGGTAATTTACATGGACCACGAGGTAATTTAAGGTGAATCCTTAGCTGCCGCCCGCGAAATTCAAATTTTCTTACGTTTTTTGTAATTTGCAGGTCAGTTGTCAAATTTTATCTTGATCAATATATGATTCGCAACTATAACAGATATGTATTTACTGAATTATTATTATTAGAATTATGAATACATCTCTTTAAGTTAGATTTATTCCATTGCATGACTTTTTCATGAAATCATGACATTGGGGAACAAATCTAACTAGAGAGATGTATTATTGATTCTAATGATTATAATTCTGTAAATACATAGGTATCTGCTATAGCCGCGAATCATATTTTTATCAAGATACAACCTGACACTGACCTGCAAATTGCAAAAAACGTAAGAAAATTTGAAACTCACGGGCTACAGCTTATCGTCTAGTAACCATACCACGGTGTTTCTTATGTCAACCTGTTAATTACGTTTCAGTACTCCTCTCCAGCGTTAACTATTTGTTCAGCAAAATGCAATAAAATCTTGTATCATGTACTACTTACTTACAGACTTTTAATTTAAAATAAATTCTATCTTAATCCAGTAAGTAATTTATTCAGAATTAAGAAACAAAGAAGTTTTATAACAAGGCTAATTATACGCGTTGTTTTTTTAAAGTGATGTTGGTAGTAACGGGTACTACTTAGTGAACGGAACGCACGGGAGGACCAAGTAGAGAACCCTAATCAGTATTTTCGTTAGATAGATAGCCTTTAGCAATGATTGTGAGACGTCATTCAAGAATAGATAGAATTATACTGTCTATCATCAACAGCGATCTGTCTTTCACTGAAAATAAGTTATTGAGTTCGGCCGTTAACGAATTAACAATATAATAGTTCAATAAACTTCTTTTGACATTGAAAGAAAATCGACAAAGGCCATTAAAAAAAAACAAAAAGTCATCACAGACCAACAAACAATACCTAGAATCCTATAAAAAAATAGCTGAAGTGATTATGTTTGCAAAGCCGGTTAAACCCTCAAGAAGCATTATCACACAGACAGATTTTCCTGTTGCTTAAACCTACTACCAAATTTGTTTGAAAAATAAACGAGAAAAACTTGATCCCTGACCATCAGTTTGGTTTTAGAGTGAAATACTCCACAATAGACCAAGTACATAGACTTACCAACATCATTGAAAGAACGTTGAAGTTAAAAAGTCAGCTCCATCGTATTTTTCGATGTGGCTCAAGTTTTTGATAGAGTTTGGCATAAGATAAGATAAGATAAGTCTTTATTTGCCTTAAACATGGTACAAAGTTGTTACAGTCTAGAATGTGCACATGTTTAGCTATACATAATCTTGTATCAATTGCATGCAAATAATTAATAAAATGTCGTAGATTAATTCACAAATTTCATTAATACCTTTACATACATATATTTTATATTTTCAAGTTAAGGAAATCTTTAATGTCATAAAAGTTATGTCCATTCAGCCATTTATATAATTTGTTTTTAAAAGAGTCAGAATTATTTAATAATTAGAGTTAATTTGGTATTTTATTGTATATACGTACACGGCGTATACGGTGAGCCTTAAGGTAGTGTGCTGGGTCCAGTCCTCTACCTGTTGTACACGTATGGTATCCCAAATCTATTGCAACCTTTGCGGACGTCACTTCAACTCATCTAAATGTGAGGCTGTACTAAACCGACCATATGCTGTGGATAACGGTGTGAGTTTCACATTTATATAATATCTTTGTTTATATTATTTGCGTAGATATAATGTGTTACTGTTTGTTTGTCCCAAATAAATAAATAAATAAACATCAAAATAAAACAGAAATTCCAAAATAAGGTACTCAGGAGTATTGTTAACGTGCCCTGTTATATGATGACCTCCATCTGATCTAAAAATGGAACCCGTCACCAATACAAAAATTTGCTGAGGCCAATGAAAACAGACTCCACCGACATATTATGAACATCGAGACAATTCAGAAGTTAACAACAAACACATAGTGCGAAAACTAAAACGAGCAATAGCAATATACAAGGGGCTGAAATGACCCATTATATACGAGGTAGTTTTACTCCCGAGCTGTAGCGAGGGAGTAAATAGAAACTGCGTTATAATGGGTTTTTAGCGCCGTGTGTTACACTATACTTTTCACTACAAAATAATCCAATACAACTTGACGGCAACAGATTGAAAATGATTTATTTTCCTGAAGAAGTTAACAACAAACACATAGTGCGAAAACTAAAACGAGCAATAGCAATATACAAGGGGCTGAAATGACCCATTATATACGAGGTAGTTTTACTCCCGAGCTGTAGCGAGGGAGTAAATAGAAACTGCGTTATAATGGGTTTTTAGCGCCGTGTGTTACACTATACTTTTCACTACAAAATAATCCAATACAACTTGACGGCAACAGATTGAAAATGATTTATTTTCCTTTCTCTTCCATTTGCAAACACGGGTCTCCATTCTCACTAGATGATGCCATTTTCACTGATGTAAAATAAATTACAGTCACCAATTCAATTTGTAATTAGAGAAAAAATCTAAAGATTTCGCGCCAATGCCTTTTTTTTTAATTTCTTCAGTAGTTGCAACCAAGAAATATTTTTTTATACTCACCTACGGCGACCCCACAACGCAATGCACGCATTCTACCGAAGAGATCGCCGCTTTTAGTTTCATTTTCAAAAATGAAATGTTCTTCTTTTTTATGAAACAGTAATAAATAGAGTCTTTCATGATTATTTTACTTAAGGTGAATCCGCAGCTGTCGCCCGTGAAATTCAAATTTTCTTACGTTTTTTTGCTATTTGCAGGTCAGTGTCACGTTGTATCTTAATCACAATATGATTCGCGACGATAACAGATATGTATATTATACATAACTATAATCATTCAAATCATGAATACAGCTGCAGCTACAGTTGCGGATTCACCTTAAGAATAATGACTTTTTTGTATCCTACGCCGAGCCTACGCTCGTTGGTAACAGACAAAAATTAAAAAAAGGAAGATATGCTATTTTAGCCCCACTCTGGTACGCTAAAATGACGGACTTTTTGAGCAAGGCGAGTGAAAACCCCTTTTTCATACTACTTGCTCACAAAAGTGACATTCTATGCCACAAAACGCGAACATAACAATAGTCATTCTTAATCTGTTAAAAACAGGGAAAGAAAATTGTACTAAATTTCATTCATCCTCTAGGGGGGAACGTGATTTAAATTTGGAATACTTACCGAAATTTATATTGAACTACATCTGTGTTTACACCATTGAGTTTGTATATAAAGCATTATACATCTTTTCGAAAAAGGAATACGCATTTATTATGCAGTTATGTTTATTAAATAAAATTACGAAAACCGACGAGGCCGTATGAGCTTGATGCCTTTGCTTTTCCGACAAAAAAATATTAGTCTAGGAATTTGCCGCGTTTTTGTTTTCTTCAAATACATAAACGTTAAGTTTATTTTAATTTATTTTTATAAATAAGTTAATGTTCTAAAAATACGTTACGATGTTAAATCAAAGCGACAGTGACAGTGAATTGTCAGATTCCATCAGTGCAAATGCTGCCGCAATTATAAATAATTTGCTTCCAACAAAATCCAAGGAAAATTATTTAAAAACTTATGAAGAATTTTCAACGTGGAGAAGTGCGAAAGGCCTATCAATTTCAGAATCAGTACTTCTTGTCTATTTTGATTATTTATCCAAGACAAAGAATCCGAATACACTTTGGTGCATATACTCAAAACTGAAAGCTACAATAAGCACCAAACACAGCATTGAAATAAATAGATTCACGAAATTACTGGCTTTTTTAAAACGAAAATCAGAAGGGCATTGCGCAAAGAAGTCTAAAATTTTTACGACTCAAAATGTGGAAAAATTTCTTAATGAAACTCTTGACGAGATTTTTCTGGCCACAAAAGTAAGTAAGGTCAGGTGGGGTAAGAGGAACATACTTTATTTTCAGTAAAATATTTTGACTGCTAGGACGAACAGTTGAAGTCTTTTAAGATATTTGGAAAACACAAAACTTGCCTTTATGTATTAGCTTCCCGTGGGCTAAATGTCATTACGCTAATAACACTTCTTACGACGATATTGACGTAAATGTCAAGATTAAATAAACGTTCCTCTTCCCCCTCACATGGGGTAAGAGGGACAGTCATTGTATTTCCTAAGATTGGAGTTTGAATTAAAATATTCGTTGCTAAATGTTCGTTAATTTGTAGGCAAAACTGCTTCGATCAATATTAGATCTTAATTTCGATGAAATAAGGTATCATTTGGAATGAAAAAGAAGAATAAATCAATTCGGGGTAAGAGGGGCATACAGGTTCGATCAGGGGTGGCAAACTAAAAAGAAGTCGATCAGTTATATTTTTATTTAATCATACAAACAGTAGTAATAAACAGTCTCACCCTAACTAGTTTTAAATAACAATGGTACTATGTAACGAGATCAACATTGCGAATCAGTCTTTTAATTCTTCTAAAAAACACCAAAACTATTATAAAAAAAAACTAAAACTTTTACTCGTTAAAAATAACAATGGTACTATGTAACGAGATCAACATTGCGAATCAGTCTTTTAATTCTTCTAAAAAATACCAAAACTATTATAAAAAAAACACTAAAACTTTTACTCCTTAAAAATAACAATGGTACTGTGTAACGAGATCAACATTCATTCATTATTTAATAATTTAATATTTTTTAATATTATTATTTTCTCTCAATCAGAGCACCCGCCATCTTATCTCTTCACCATCCTTGGTTGACTGGTAGAGAATGCCTAAGGCATTAAGTCCGCCTTTGTACCTAATTGTGTGTGAGAAGTTTAAATAAATAAATAAATAATCAGTCTTTTAATTCTTCTAAAAAAATATAATTTTCAAAAATTAAAAAAACACGCTTTAATAGCAAATCGAACTAAAAATCAGAAAATAACTTAATAAAGAAAATTAATTTCATTGTAAAAAAACGTGGGGTGCTCGATATTGATTGTTATAAAAATTAGTTATTCGTAAACTTAGAGTTAGTATAGAAATATGATAAAAAGCACCCCACGCTTTTTTACAATGAAATTAATTTTCTTTATTAAGTTATTTTCTGATTTTTAGTTCGATTTGCTATAAAACCGTCTTTATTAAGTTCAGATGTGCTAAATTACGCATTTTTTTTTCCATATACTTATCAAAATATTGTATTGTCGTCGGTCGTTGATAAGTCTACAACGTTTAAAGTAAATCTGATCATAACTGCTTCTATCAGTTTTTCTTATATATTTTCGCGGCATGTTTTATCATTCCTGCAACAGTCAAACAACAACAAAATATTACAATTAAAGAGAGAGGGACACAACGCATGAAACTTTATTTATCTAAACTATTATAATATACTAAAAAGAAAAGATTTGATTTTTTATTTGTTTGTGATATATATGTGTATATATTTAAATCGGTCTTTTAGTTTTTCTTTTGACTTCTCTTTTTTGTTTATATAAATAGATAGATAGAAGATAGATAAATTATTCACAATGTTGGTCAACCCCTGACATGGGGGAAGAGAAACATATGTTCCTCTTTCACCGTGAATAGTGAGCCTCTTACCCCAGCTATTGTTTTCGGAGGTTAGGATTTTCAAGCGTAAGAAACTCATATTATTAGTTGTTTTTAAACTAAAATGGTTAATAAAAATAAATACTTACAGTTTTCTCCATGTATCATTACATTTAAAATATTTCCAGCACTCTTTTTTCAGCAAAATATTGGTTAGCAAGAAAACGTGCTTACTTTGTGCTAGTCGAGTTCACAACTGTCAAACGTGTTTTCATTTTTTGTGGCGTCTGAGTTACGTAGCGACATCTATTGAAAACCGTTCAAACTATTTCGCCTTCACTGTTTTATCGACGGAACGTTCATAGTCGTAAACGCTTCGGTTTACTAGTTATGGTCCTTAGTCCCTCTTCCCCCGGTATCTCTCTTACCCCACCTGACCTTATACATGATTTAACTATGAATATTTCGTATCTTAGTAATGGTAATTATTCTATATATTTACCTGTTTTTTATCTTTGTTATAGGTGGCCTTAATTTTTGGACTCAATGGTGCTTGCCGCGGATGTGAACTTGTAAACTTAAAGGTGGAGGACGTTGAAAATCATTCCAATGAGTTACTGCTGATGTAAAGGAAACTAAGACAAAGAAAAATCGGTCATTCATTGTACAAGGACAATATACTAAAATCATTCATAAATACCAAGCATTACGTCCCACCAACATGGAAAACAATAGATTTTTTATAAACTATCGGAATGGGAAATGTACTCAACAAGCCATCGGCAAAAATAAAATTAGCAATATGCCAAAGGAAATTGCTAAATATTTAAAACTTAAAGATGTTGAACTCTACACCGGTCACTGCTTTAGAAGAACTTCGGCGACTTTCTTGGCGGATTCAGGGGCAGATATAACGTCAATAAAAAGACACGGTGGTTGGAGCTCTGATAGAGTAGCTGAGGGTTATATCGAAAGCTCAATGGCGAATAAAACCATATTAAGCAGTCAAATTAACAAAAATATAAAACTTAATCCATCAGAGCCACAACTATCAACTTCCGGCATCTTATCTTCGTCCGTAACTCACGATGCACCACCACCACTATCTCCGACGTATACTATCTACAATGAAACGCAAGTTCCTCAGACGCAAGAACAGAGAAATACTCAAATCAACTCATCTACAATAAATGTACCAAACAAAAATGTAACTCTCTCTATCAATAATTGGACCAATGTTTCGAATGTTAACTTTTACTTTTAATTGTCATTATTTTTAATAAATGCTTATCTCATATTATTATTGTGTTAATTTTTTCGCAAATGGTAGGTACGAAAAGTAGAGTATTTTCCTCGGTGATAAAGCTGTCTTAGTCTTGGGTGAACTTAAATCCCTCGCTACACTCAGGACTCGTCTTAAATTCCTCGCTTCGCTCGTGATTTAAGTTTTTAACACCCTCGCTACGCTCGGGAGTAAACCTCGAGTCCTTCGTTACGCTCGCGATTTAAATCGTCATCCGCGACAGAAGACACTGCTTTATCCCCTTGGTTAATAATCTACTATTGTATACAAAGTGTAGAAATAATAGTGACAATGACACACATATTATAGCAGATAAACAAACTGTTTATAAAATGTTATTATATCAGTAAGTAGATACTTGTATCAAGTACAAAACGACACAACTCAAAGTTTTCAAATAATTATTACTTACGTAAAATTCAAGTTAGAGTAAAATTGTTTATTAGTCCTAAGCTAGATTCGTAGTAATTATTAAGAACCTACGGTAATTGCGTGGGTTTCATTTTGGCAGTTTAACAACATTCATTACGTTATTTACGTTGTTGAGCAGACAAATTTTTCGAACTTAGGAATCATATTTTGATCATCATACAATCTGACACTGACCTACAAATAGCAAAAAACGTAAGAAAATTTGTATTTCGCGGGTTACAGCTGCAGATCCACCTTAAGTATACCTACTTAGTTAGGTATTACTCAACGTAGTCTTAAAATCATATTTATGATTATTACTTCATGCGCCACTAGCGAAAAAACAACAAACAGGTAAAAGCAGATAAATGTTAAATGACATTGATGTTGGGACACGTTTTTGTAAACATATATTTTTGCGGAAAATAGGTAAATGATTTGGAATTAGGCCCCATTAATAAAAACTGGTGCAACAAGAAACCATTGTTGGTTTTTTTCCCTTAACAAACATTTTAGTAGGTAGGTATAGATACGTTCTTCTGATTGAATCATCTGTTTATATGATTAACCCACCCCCTAATCGCCTAACACACTATCAGTAGCAATGGGTTTCAAATTGACAATTCCTTTTTACATTTAATTCAGACGCAGATTTGTAGATACCTACCTTTTGCGTCATTGTTCAAACCCGCAACTCAAACCATTTATTTTCAAAGCATTTTTGAATTGTCAAAGGAGGCGGGCATTCAGAAAGATGAAGCTAGTTGATGAGGTTATAACTTATAAGGGTAAGTACTGAGCACTCACTGTCTCCAATCACTTGAGGTGTAGCGTCCCCTGTGTCGCGAGCCACCCTGCCGTCCAGCGGGCGAGACCACATATCAGCTGCAGAAATGCTGTCCCTGGTATCGGTCAGGGGAGGACTTGGATACAAGTAGAGGGACGGGTCCAGAACTGCGCTCTCCACCGCCCAAATGCACACGCACCATAGTGATGCGATCTGAAACTAAGGGATTGTTTCGATATAAGTTTGTAGAGGCAAACGAGCTCTCTGGGTTATGAAGATTTTTGGTTTTATGGAGCACCCAGAGGGTCTAATCCGAAGCGCTAAAAATTTTCGCCCGTTTTATACTTCTTTGAGTCCTTACCCGCCTCAAGTCACAGTTTTGTCTTTGGCTTATCTCTTCGGCTGTCTTTTTTTCTTTTTTTTTCGCCGTTGTCAGCGATAGTTAGCTGTAGTAAAGAAACGACCGAACATTCGGCCGATACTTCGGATTTATGTTCGGAGTAGACCCCCAGGGCCTTTAGCGCCGTCGTCTACTTTGCTTATTATTGACACATACAAATTATTGATCACGGGATAAGCTATTCTTGTACAGCCCGATTCAAACTTTATGGCGGCTCGGAACACGAGGCGAGTCGCTGCGAAGTAACGAATTCATGTGTCAGCGGGGGTGAGGGGTGCGGTACTGCGCAGCGAATATAGCGCACATGAGCCGCCATTATGGTTGACGCGTCCTAAATAAGGTACAGACGAGTGTGCGTCAGTGGTAACAAGAGCTTTATAAGCTGGCTTCATATTCTACTGAAACTCTGTACTACGCTAGTACGCTAGGCCAGTTCAAGGTCAACGTGTTACCACTGACGTGCGGTCGACTGTACCAATCAGAAGAATAGCTGATCTGTTTCCTGTTTTATGTTTTCGATGAATGCTTTGAGGGTATAAAGAATCTCACTTACAAACATACGTAGATACTTAGGTACTATTGTGGGCATCCAATATCCAATCGGCCACCGTAAGGATTATTCCTGCTTGCAGCGCTCGGCCGCTATTCCTATAGTTCTATTGCTATTGGTCGGAAAAGACATCTGTGATACTGATCATTGTAACAGAGCCTGAGAAATTTATTTAGGTAAACATAAGAATTTATTTTTCACTACTCTTGCTCAAAAAGTCCGTCAGTTTAGCGTACCAGAGCGGGGCTAAAATAGCATATCATCCTCTAGGGGAAAAAGTTTTTTTTTTCTGTTACCAACGACAACGAGCCTACAAAAACGAAAAAGTCATTATTCTTAAGGTGAATCCGCAGCTGTAGCTGTAGCTATATTTCGGATTTTAATTATTTATGTACATATCTGTTATAGTCGCGAATCATATTGTGATTAAGATACAACCTGACACTGACCTGCAAATAGCGAAAAACATAAGAAAAATTTAATTTCGCGGGCTACAGCTGCGGATTCACCTTAAATAAAATAATCATGAATAAAGACTCGACTTATTACTGTTTCAAAAAAATGGGCAAAAACATTTTATTTTTGGAAATGGAACTCAAAGCGGCGATAGCTTCTGTAGAATTTGTGATTATGTGTGCATTGCGTTCCGGCTACAGAAGAAATTAAAAAAAGACATTGCCGCGAAATCTTTAGAATTTTTTCTAATTAATACTAATTGAATTGGTGACCGTAATTTATTTTACTAAAGTGAAAATGTCATCATATAGTTAGAATGGAGACCCTAATTTGCAGATGGAACAGAAAGGAAAATAAATAATTTTCAATCTGTTGTCTTCAAGGTCACAAAGCAATTATTTAAATACTTACGAAAAGTTTATGAAGTGGAGGACAGAAAAACGAGTGGATTCGCTTACGGAAGGAATTATTCTTACGTATTTTGATGAACTTTCCAAAAAATATCAAAGTTCAACCCCTTTAGATCACATATTCAATGTTACGAACAACTATACAGACAAGACATAATGTCATTATAAAGAAATATGTAAATTTGACGGCTTTTCTCAGGAAATTATCCACCGGCTACAAGGCCAAGAAATCCAAAGTTTTCACGAGGAAAGATATCGAGAATTTCGTAAATAACGCACCAAATGAAAAATACTTGGCAACAAAGGTAGTTAGTTATCTACTCACATTTGTAACACACATACACACACATTACATACATTTGTGTCACATTTGTTGTTGTGTGTTCATCTCTGAGTTATGCTCAGAGTTCAAAATAATAGAAAAACGTTTAATGTGTCTAATGATTCTAATTCTGTAAATACATATAATTATTTACAGAATTATAATCATTAGACACATTAATACATCTCTCTAAGTTAGATTTGTTCCCCAATGTCAAAATTTCATGAAAATGTCATTCAATGGAACAAATCTAACTTAGAGAGATGTATGAATGATTATAATTCTTTTTATACATATCTGTTAAAGTTGCGAATCATATTTTGATCAAGATATAACCCGACACTGACCTGCAAATTGCAAAAAACGTAAGAAAATTTGTATTTCGCGGGCTACATCTGCGGATTCACCTTAAGTGGTGTATACTCATCATAACAGATCCGACATGTATTTTTTTTTTAAATACGTTGCTCCACACTAGTAATTTCTCCTGTATCGTGGGTGCGTTTACAAACATCATCAACTCACATACACAAACAGCCAGACCCGGAACAACTACTTGTAGGTCATACAAATGGCTCCCATACAGCAAACGTGATTTTTTGCCATTTTTATAGATAATGGTACGGAACCCTTCGTGCGCGAGTCAGACTTGCACGTGGCCGGTATTTTTAGTTGTTAGTTCTACTCGCTACTCGGCGGTAGGACAGCTTGCCTTAACAACTATGTTCACTGTAACAAGTTAATAACAATACAGGGTCAGATTAAATTAGCTAGCGAAACTCCGCAGACGTGTGGCTTGCGATATCTAAACACGAAAAAATTATGATTAGATTTTTTTTCGTTTAATTTAAATATTACTTACTTAACGTAACTATAAAATAAAAAAATCATCCAATAAAGATTAGATGATTTTTTTGGGTCAACGACCGCTGTTACTAGAAGTATGAGTTGAGAAAATCTGTTTTATTTTAGTTTATCGTGTTTATCGATACCCGTTTGTGCAGCTTACACAAAAAAACTGTTTTTTACTGGCAGTTGATGAACCCAAAAAAACTCATCAAATTAATATCTTTTTTGTTTGATCATGTTTAGATATCGATATCCATCACGTCTGCGGAGTTTCGCTAGCTAAATTAATTTGACCCTGTATAGTTAAGAGCGACAATGATGAATTAAATCGTAACAGATGTGTACAGTTAAACATTATCGCAGGCCTTCGTAGATAATTGAGGCAGCATTATCATTCTTACGATGATTTAATCGCGTTTATATTAATGGCATGGCCGACGTTGTATATTGCTAATCGGTATCGCTCTTAACATTTATCGTAACTTAATGCAAATCTATCATTAGATGGTCTGGAATTCTGATAAAAAAATATTTACGTGGTCGTTTTTATAACCCAAATTAACATGATAGGAAATTATGATCACGAAACTTTAATGTACAGTCACATCCAAAATATGTTGGTCACCGGGCTATTATTAACCGACTTCAAAAAAGGAGGAGGTTCTATGTTTGTCTGTATGATAAAAAAAATGTATTATCTTCGATATTTTCGTCAATCTTGCGCGGTGGTCCCATATCAATCGTTTAACTTTGCAAACTAACTTTGCTTGGGTAGTTGTTGAGTTAGCTTCAATAATACGATTTTTTTCCACTTAGTATATGTGGATGATTTTATAATAACTTCCTGTCACTGTTATTACATAGCAGGTAGTGGTATTTGATTTTTATTTTGGGTAGGTAGGTGCCTACCACAACTATAGAATGTGAAAAATAAAAACCTTAGAAAAAAAAATCGTCTTCCGAAAAGACTAGATAACTTAGATAAATTACAAGCTGACCCACTAAAACATGCTAATTAAAAAAACTTATTACAAAAAAACACTACCTACAAAGTGAAAAATAACTTTAATTTCGGAAGACGGTGACTTGGATCTGTATTTTAATTTTCTGCCACCGACTTCCGAAATTAAAGTTATTTTTCACTTTGTAGGTAGTGATTTTTTGTAATAAGTTTTTTTAATTAGCATGTTTTAGTGGGTCAGTTTGTAATTTATCTAAGTTACAATAGCTTAATTTCAACTGCTCATCACCTTTTAGCCTGCTCATCACCCTGCTTAGCAACCATATAGTACCTAATCGAATCGTAACCCGTGAAATACTTATTAATAAGTAATCCTGGTGGCCATCTGTGGTCTTCATCATCGGTTTCACTTCACCAAATGGTGCTTTCCGAGAGCAAATGCATGAGTTACTATAAAAAATACCCAAATCGCTATAGGTGTGTCTATACAATTTTAGGATTTCCTTCGATTTCCATGGGATGACCCCCCATTAGATTCTAACTTGGTGACAGTGGGATTACCTCGATAGCATAACCCTTTCAAACAAAAAAAGAGTTTTCAAAATCGGTATTGAAGGGGAAATCGGTGTACATATATTTATTTAAAAAAAAAACATGCAGGCGAACATATTATAACCTACTCCTTTTTGGAAGTCCGTTAAACACCAAAGACACTTCCAAAATTATAGTTATTTTTCAATTTGTAGTATTTTTTTTTTGGGAGTCGTTTGTTTTTTTTTCTTTTAAATTGTTTTCTCGATTCATGAGATTATACGTTTTACCAAGTTAATGTCAATACCGCAATACAACATTTATCCATCTTCTTTAGGTACATGTCAAGGCTCCCGCAGACAGGCGCAACGCGACGATGCGACGACGCGAAACCGGTACAAAAAAATTCCAAGAAGTTTTCATAGAAATTGTTCTAGTGTCGCATCACGCCTGTCTGCGGGTGCTTCAAACCGAATTAAAAATAAGATACTGACAAACTCTGACAATATTAGTTTATTTTATTTTATATTATTCTTTCATAAAATGGCCTCGCCATTAAAAAGGATACAGGTTGATGGAAATATCACCAATAACTCCTTTGACCAATGTCCAGTGACATTGCTCAAAGTTGTCAGGTGCTATTTTGAGGTTTGTTAGGAAATAATTAAGTATATAATAGTTTTCTATAGTCTGCTTAGTGCCGTAGCTTCATAAAGTATTTATTATGTGTCCCGAACTCCCGATTTAATAAGTAAAAAATTTGAAAACTGACGAAGATATAAAAGACTCCTGTACCTACACTGTTTATAAATTGGCTAAATATATAATATATATAATTGCACGTAATACACGTGTTGTATTCGGCGGATCTAATTTGAATTTCGAATCCCAAAATGTTCAAAGTTACTCACAAGCATAGCGAGAATGTCTTCCGAGGTCTGTAAGGTCGAAAACTTGTAACTGCACCACTCAAAGAAATGCACCATACTAACCTTTTTGAAGGGCACGTAAAGTTATGTAAGTGGGAGGGCTTTCTCCCACTCTCTAGGCCTCTCAATGTAATGGCCCTGGTGAAGGTCAACCTCTAAGAAAGTGACACTGAAGCCAATGACCGATCCTAACATGCAATGGACATAATTATTCAAATTATATTTTTTATTCGTTTTTGGATTTTTGGGTTCAAATGGATGTTGGAACAAACCATTTTCATGATTAATTAGGTACCTTTTTCGAAACCTACAAAATGATAATTAAGCTCGTAACTCAATTTTTTTTAACATAAATTAAAAAAAAACAATTTGTTAGGTATTTATGTTAATTCTAGCGCTGATAAAGATCGAGGGAGGTTAAGGAAAAAAGTGTGAATAAAATAACCATCACAAACCCAGTAAACAGGTATTCTTTACGGATACATACAAGTGTTTTTAACCGACTTCCAAAAAGGAGGAGGTGTAACCTCCTCCTTTGGCTGCTCGTCCTTCATTGTTCGGCTGTATGTATTTTTTTTTATGTAATCATAACGCCGTTCATCAAGACGAGGTACATAGTCGTAATGGTAATGGCCTTTTAACTCGTTTTAACCACAAAGGTCAGGCAATACCCAACCAACCTTTATTGGCACTAGCTGCAGTAGCCCGCGGCTTCGTTCCTATAACTCTTTCACTAGTTTAGCCAGCACTAGAGTAGAGGTTGCAGTTAGGTGTTGTTGGGGAGCTTGAGGTCCTTCGTTACCCAGGTCAGGCAAAGAGTTGTTGGATTTTCCATCTGGAATTTCACAGTTCAGTTCAGTTCCTCAACTTGTTCTTTCGTGTTTGTGTTTTTATTTCTTTGCGTTATGTTTACCGCAAATAAACGTATTTTCTTTCTTCTTTCTTTTCTTTAGTAGCAGCCCCAAGTCTGGATTTGTACCCGAGTGATGGCAATATGCTCGCTCCCTAATTACGTGGGACTTAAACATAACTGGCGAAATGGGGGTCCCTATGTTGTTTCGAACGCCGCTGTTGCGACACACGCTGTTGCGAATTATTTTTCCACTGCCTCACAGGTTCGAAAGCTCTTATACTTTTCTTTTACTTTTCTGTACACTTTATGACTAAATAAATCGAAATCACAAGCATTCGAGCGTATGAGGCAGTGAAAATGTTTTTCGAAACAGCGTCTTTCGCGACTACTTCATTCGAGTGCATGAGCTTTCGAACCTGTGAGGCAGTGGAAAAATAATTCGCAACAGCGTGTGTCGCAACAGCGGCGTTCGAAACAACATAGGGGACCCGGCGAAATGTGGGTACACCCCTGCCTAACCCTTCGCGGAATACAGACGTGATGTTATGTGGAGTATAGTTTCGAAACTCAAATCAATGCGCACGACTTAATTTTATTGGTACGCACTTCGACCTCCTCTCCTCGGTAGTGTCAGTTAGTCAAGGATTATCAAAATGTTTATCATCAGTAGTGTCAGTTAGTCAAGGAATATTTATTGATATGTAACATCTTTTCTCTGGCTTTCTGTGGTGAGTGTTTTTTTTTAATATTAGTTTTATAGCCTGGTTGCTGGGACCTTTTAGCCAAGTCTTTATTTAGTTACAAACTTTGTTTAAATAGGTAATGATGAAATGAATTTTAAACAATGCAAATGCATGATAGATGATATATATCCCCGCCCGTACGCCCCCCTTGAGTTTCAGTAAAGACGTGGCACTTTACTGAGACCTCACGCGGACTTCTTGAGAGAACTTGAAGTGATATGTTGCACTGTTTTGTTTCATTTGCCTACACTAATGCACGTTCACGAACACTAAATGGTTAATAATCCACCATTATTACACATTAATATTCGGCTAAACACAAGTTTTAGAAAATAAAACAAAACTGCTAATCATGACGCTTCACTTTCTCGCCAAGAACCTGTGGGAGTGATTGAAGGAATGTGTAGACAGGAAGTGACGTGGAATTAGTATGTACTTTATAATAGCATGGAATTAGTGTACTCATGGGATTTGTAAGTACTATATGTATAGATTGTAAGTAGAGGGGGTCGAATTTTGACCAGTAGGCGAGTACTAGACATGGATAATTATTCGAAATAAACATATCACTAGTAGTTTTAGCTTTTTTTAAATTCTGAGCTTAGATTCTGTCGCTGCTCAGTTGCTTATTACTAAGGTGAGATGTCAGATGTTACACATCATATGCGACTACTGTAAGGCTAGCTCGTTTTTAATTTAACGTATTTTTGTAGTATGTAACACTGTCTTTAATGTCGCGCAGACTGGGTTGTTTTTTCTTAACACGCAATTTAAATATACTTTTATGTGAGCTGATTGCACACAAAAAGTATATTTAAACTGCGTGTTATTATTTAATTATTTTCCTCATCAACAATTTTTAGCTATTTGTTCAATATGCTAATGTATTATAAAAAAAAATGAAAAAACAACCCAGTCTGCGCGACATTAAAGACAGTGTTATCTACCTATGTTTTTTTTTGCAAATACGAATTAAGTGCTTACCTACTGTCAAAAGAAACATAAATTATGCCGCCCGAACAAAGAAAAAGATTTTGAAAATAAAATGAACTGGACGTTCAATGTCAAGGTCAACATTGACTTCCAGTTTTTAGTTTTTTTTTGGATTCTACATAACAATATTGATATAATTTTGAGACTAGAGTAGGTAGCTAATAAAAATGAATAGTATCTATAAAATTTTGCAACAATAGGATAGCGCCTCTCGAGTGTTTCAAGTCACCAGTGAATTATAATTATGTATGTATGTGTATTATAAGTTTATAACCTATTTATGTACTTGTGCACCCGTTTTAATTATAATAAATTATGTTATAATTTAATATTTTTTAATATTATTATTTTCTTTCAATCAGAGCAAGCAAAAAGAGTCAACCAAGGGTGGTGAAGAGACAAGATGGCGGGTGCCATCTTGTCTCTTCACCACCCTTGGTTGACTGGTAGAGAATGCCTAAGGCATTAAGTCCGCCTTTGTACATAATTGTGTACGAGAAGTTTAAATAAATAATTGTTTATCGTATAGTAATTGCGTATCGTATCGTAATTACGTAACGTAAGTCGGGTTGCCTCCTTCCCTCAAATATGGCGAGAGGGTCATGGCTGATCTTTGCGTTATGCTTGTGAACGGGTGCTGCTTGTGTGGTGACTGGTCGTCTTGCTGACCATAGTTTTGTTATTTATAATTAAGTGTTTATTTATTTTACTTCGATGGTGCTAGTTTATCATTTGTGACGTCGAGTTACAGCTATAGCTTTATGTAAGTGGGCACGCCCCGAGGCTTTTATTTAGGTATTATTATTATTTAATTCAAGCAACAAGACTCATAAGTGTTAGTATAACAAAATACTTACAAACTATATTAGTAAAACACAGAAACAATTTGTGACTGATGCAAGTTGATAGGCCCAGCCTGGCCTGCCGGTGATACCTCGCAGCAGTAGCTCACAAACGCACAATATAGCCTGCCTGCTACCATAGACAGGATGCTGTTGGAGCTGCCCCACAGCCTACTAACCAGGGATGCGCACCGCTTGCGCATCACAGTGTAGAAGCAGTCAACGCGAGCTTCAGCAAACATTCCTGATGCGCTGCAGTATCGAGGCAACCCCATCAGCACCCTTTTTTTTGGGGTGGTTAATTATCAAATAACTTCTCCCACTCCTGGTCCTTATCGGACGGCTAGCTACCCATCGCTCACCGTCCGCAGGCCCGCGCCTACGGTGGCCGGAAATCGGCTTGCGACTCCCGACGCCCAGGGCGTCTCCTGCGGTGACTAGGGGCGTGAGGGCGCGAACCCTGCCTCTCCCTCACGCGTTCCGCCTCCTCCTTCGCGAGCATTACTGCTTCGCAGAAGGAGGTGACGGCCTCCCATGCATTCTCGCTCCGAACCATGACCTGGACCAGAGCCGGACGCGAGAGCCGCCGCCGATCGCCTCCGTAAGGACACGGCGGTGCTCCGCCCAAGCCGGGCAGTCCTCCACCGTATGCTCCACCGTGTCCTCCGGGCGATCCACACAGTGGTGACACCCGGGCGTTTCCTCCCGCTTTATCCTGAACCCATCAGCATCCTGAATGCGTTATTGTATTGAACGCGAAGGGATTTCTGAGTATAATGAGCCCACAGACTAAAAAGACAAAAGAAAAAGAGAAAGAGAGAGAGAGTAAAAAGACGTGCAGTCAGCACTAAATATAGTGCACCTCGATCAGGCGCACTATATTTAGTGCTTACTTTACTACTCCTTAGGGCGGATTTGACCAAAGGCCATGTTATACCAGAGTAACTAACCCTGGAATAATTTTACTCATTGGCTTACTCTCAGATAACTTCGTTTGCGTTTTTCCATCACAAACGTAGAGTAACTAATTATTGGTATTGTTACTCTTGAGTTAATGAATGAACATTTAAGGGCCGGTTCGACCAAATGAACTTTTCGTTTGACCAAATCTTAAAAAAACCCGAAAAAAAACATTACCAGATGTTTTCGTATGCTTTGTTGAAAAACTTGAGCTTATGTTTAATTTCTAGTAGTTGCGTGATTTGTAAGGATATTTTTTTTAATAACGCAACGTTTACTGTTTTTAGGGTTCCGTACCGAAAGTGTAAAACGGGACCCTATTACTAAGGCTCCGCCGCACGGTGGATCGAAAATCGGCTGTAGAAGACATAGGATCTCGATTTCTTAAATGTTATTTTTTTTACTGGAAATGACTTCTGCTGATCATTACTGTTCTATAAAATGTCATATGAAGTAATTGTGTGCACAAATGGAAGAGTTATAATTTTTATAAGAAAAAAATGTATGAAGCTAGTATGAAAAATCGAATTATCTCCTAAACGGCATGTTTAACCGTACTATCCTTGGAGGTGGTCATAGTGCTAATTATTTATGATTTTTTGGTTGCCGATTTGACGAACTCATCTCATATTCAAACTCTTATTTAAGTAACATATAAAGTTATATTATATACAAAATAATTTAATTTAAGGAATTAATACTAAGCATTTGTAAAATAAAGTAAAATAAATAAAGAAAAAGACAAAATATCATTAAATATTACAAAAAAAAAAAACCCAAACACACTCAAATACAAATTTACAAATATGTACATATATAATTTTTTTACAAATTTTCCTTATCACTCTCGTTGTCAGACTCCAATTCTGAGTCAGCATCCAGATTGGATATATCCAAAAACTCGAACTCAGTTTCCTGAAATTGAATTAAGTCGAGAGTTTCAGCAAAAAAGCTCTGCTTTTTCTTGGCATCTAACTTAGGCCTTTGTGCACTTAGCAAAGGATCCGAAGAAACAACAAGCATATTTAAAATGTCTTGATTGGAATCCTGCCTGCTTCTTTTCCGCGAATGATGTTCTCGAAACCTCCTAAAATCTTTGTTTCGAGACTCTGAGGTCAACAGATTGAGCTCATCTTTGAATTTATTTTGAATTATTTTCTTCCTTGTCTGTAGCATTTCTTTGTGCTCATCACTTCTCGCTGCCCACCGTTTGAAGTCGAGCCTGTATGCAATGTGTAACAGACATTCCATACAATTTATACGGGCGTGTAGGGATGACAAGCCAAATTTATACAGGTCAGAACACACAATTTTTGATGTTACAGCATCTAAGCGGTTCATTTCTGTAGGCTTTGCTAAGCACAGGTAGCACGATGCATTTGATCTAGCTTCAGAAAGGTAAGTGCAAACTTTAGCGTCGATCATCGTCATCATTAGTTCATGAGTCACCCTATTATTATTATTGCACTCTGTGGGGATAGGGGCCTCAATTTCTTCATCCATTTGTTTTTTCAGCTCAAGAATCCTTCAAAGCCTTTCTAAGGAAGAGCATAACAAGCAGTTGAAGCTGATATCCAAGTGGGGATTTGATGGTGCTTCTAACCAAAGCCGATACAAGCAGAAAATGGAGGGTGAGGAAGATGACTCGAGCATTTTCATGACCTTCTTGGTGCCACTTAAACTGACAGATGGAGACAACATCTTATGGACGAACCCAAAACCATGCTCAGTTTTGTATTGTCGTCCAGTTCAGTTTACTTTTGTAAAGGAGAGTGAAGCAGTTGTCCTTGAGCTGAAAAAACAAATGGATGAAGAAATTGAGGCCCTTATCCCCACAGAGTGCAATAATAATAATAGGGTGACTCATGAACTAATGATCGACGCTAAAGTTTGCACTTACCTTTCTGAAGCTAGATCAAATGCATCGTGCTACCTGTGCTTAGCAAAGCCTACAGAAATGAACCGCTTAGATGCTGTAACATCAAAAATTGTGTGTTCTGATCTGTATAAATTTGGCTTGTCATCCCTACTATTTATTTTACTTTATTTTACAAATGCTTATTATTAATTCCTTAAATTAAATTATTTTGTATATAATATAACTTTATATGTTACTTAAATAAGAGTTTGATAATCTTTTTTTATTTAAATTAATAAAAATGTGTCAAAAAACAGCATTTTTTTTATTTAATTTTTCTTGTTTTGTGTGTTCTTAATATTTGGGTTAATAACATATCGAACTTTTTAACTTGGACACTAAAAGGGATCGTTTTATATGTAAAAATAAATAAAAATATTTAGACGATTTTTTAAAAAAAAACGACATTAAATTTTTCGTCAAATCGGCAACCAAAAAATCATAAATAATTAGCACTATGACCACCTCCAAGGATAGTACGGTTAAACATGCCGTTTAGGATATAATTCGATTTTTCATACTAGCTTCATACATTTTTTTCTTATAAAAATTATAACTCTTCCATTTGTGCACACAATTACTTCATATGACATTTTATAGAACAGTAATGATCAGCAGAAGTCATTTCCAGCAAAAAAAAAAACATTTAAGAAATCGAGATCCTATGTCTTCTACAGCCGATTTTCGATCCACCGTGCGCCGTCTGTTAGTCTGTCTGTGCGTCTGTCACCAGGCTGTATCTCATGAACCGTGATTGTTAGACAGTTTAGAAATTTTCACAGATGATGTATTTTTGTTGCCGCTATAACAACAAATACTAAACAACAGAATAAAATAAATATTTAAGGGGGTCCCATACAACAAACGTGATTTTTTTGCTCGATATTGATAACGGCAACAGGTAGACGATTGAAATATTCACAGAATATTTAGTTATATATTCACTTTAAAAATAAATAATTAAATTAAACTAAAACAAATATTTAAGGGGTTTTTATTTACGACAAACGTGATTTTTTTGCCGTTTTTTATAGATATTGGTACGGAAACCTTTCGTGCGCGATTCCGACTCGCACTTGGCCGGTTTTTTTATTAACTACTTTACTGAAATGATTTTACACGAGTTCAACCAGCAATTTATTTTCTCAGAACGTAACCAATTTGGGCTACGTTTCCTTTTTCCTTCAGATAAATTATTAATTTTCAATTACAAAAACACAAAATCAAGATCATAACCCAAACCAACTCGAAGATAACCGCACTTGTATGACAACTCGTGTGAATGAATATTCACACGAGTTTTCATACAAGTGCGGTGCGTGCCATTGACAGTTGATACCAATAGAAACCGGCGAAATTATGTAAAAAAAAAAAAAAAAACTCAATATTGTTGCTGTTTTATTCCATAGCATTGTTCTCCTGTCCTTAACCCAATTTATTTAGGGTCAGTTAACATGTTTTTAGGCTCATGCAGACTGGCGCGGGTGCGACAGGCAGCGCGACACTTTCCATGAAGTTTTTATAGAAATTGTGCTACGAGTGTGCAGGAGCCTGTTTCCTTCCATACTTCTCTATTAAAGCTCGTGCAGACCGGCACGATTTCGCGGGTGCGACAGGCAGCGCGACCACTTTTCATTAAGTTTTCATAGAAATTGTGCTACGAGTGTCGCGTCGCGCCTGACTGCGGAGCCTTTAGTCGTCATTTCAGTAGTCACTCCCTTTCTCGCCTTGTCATTTTTCATACAGTTCATCCATTTTTTCTTTGGTCTTCCTCAACTCTTATAGCCATCCACATCCATACTCAAAACTTTCCTCATTCCTCCGCATCACCATAATTTTCGTTATATACCTAATAATTTTGAAGTAGCATTGTGTCTCAGATTTATCACGTCGATTTAAGATATTGTCGAAGTAGAGCATGCCGAGTAGAGTACGTCGAAATTGACTCATGTCGGACTAGCATTGTTGTCGAAGAAGTAGGTATGTCGTCGAAGTCGCATCGTTTCCTAGTCGAGGAAACGCTTTATCGGAGTACAGTAGTGTCGGACTTAGTACATAACATAAGTTATTTCGAACTAAACTATTGTCGAAATGAAGACGTATCGGAGTTCCATATTTTCGAAATAAAATCTTGTCGTAGGTACTACGGTTTATCGAAATTCAGTTTGGTAGTCGGGCTGGTTATAGCAAGTAGCAGGTAGCCCAGGCCAAGACATTAAACTTATTTCATCGACACAACTCACCGACATGTGTAGCCACTAGTGAACCTTCATAATCATGACACAATTTATATCGTGTCTGCACTCGCAGTCGTAATCAAATTGTACATACACTTACGTAATGTTCTGCATAAGACAGGCATTATTCTAGAAATCGTTTAGCTATGAATAAGCGAACATACTCAATTCAAAAATTTCTATAGCCATCCGTATGTGGCAGATGTCCGCATTGTACCTAATCAAATTGTTGCAATGAAAGCAGTTCACAGGCATATCAAAGCTGCTGACAGGCACTTTGTCAACTATAATGATCGAGTTTCCTGTACAGATCCTATTTATATGCATGGCTGTGATGCAAACCTTTATTTCTGTACGATGGTGGGTGTGGTGGTACTCCTTTCGTTCCTGCCAGTCTGGGTGGCGTGCTCCGGAGAAGGAAACATCAAATTACTTGAAGATGAAGTAGCTGTGGCTTTGAAAGCATGCACGTACCCAGAAGACACTGTTGTATCTAAAGAACCTGTAGCTAAGGACCGTCAGCGACGTGCTGACGACACCTACGATGGATCTCCGCGAATTGATAATAACTTGAAGGAAGGGAACCGATACAGCCATGAGAGAAGAAACACTAACGACAGTGGTGACCAGATGCTGGTTATCAATGCTACAGACTATGATTACGAAGGCTATGGAACTGGTAACATGGGAGAGAAGCTGCTAACATCAGTCCCGCGCCCCGCATCCGCCAATAATAACGTAAATAATAATAATACAAGTCGGACTAGAAGAAGCGAACCGCTTTTGAACAAACCCGATTCAGATCAGGTAAAATAAAATTAGGTACCTACCTATGTCATTGAATTTTAAAAAGGCAACTCAAAAAACTTGTAGCGCTTGGTTTTCAAATCATTTGTTTTTCAATCATAAACTAAGGAAACCTACCTACGGAATTGAATACATCAAAAATCGAGTAATTCCCCAGAAGAAACGCAAATAGTCGTCAACATAAATGCCACTAGTGATTTAACCATTTGAATTTTTAATTTGATTATAAATGTCTAACTTAACTAAAAGCAGAACATAAACATAGCCTACCTAAGCAGCTAACCTAAACATAATTTGATTATAAATGTCTAACTTAACTAAAAGCAGAACATAAACATAGCCTACCTAAGCAGCTAACCTAAACATAATTTGATTATAAATGTCTAACTTAACTAAAAGCAGAACATAAACATAGCCTACCTAAGCAGCTAACCTAAAAATAATTTTCATACAGATATATTCCACTAGTCATAATATGTGTCTATAAAAAGTCATCTAAACTTACACATCGTCACAAAAACACAAAGCCAATAATTAAATAAACAAATTTTTTGCAGTGCCTAAGCCAATGTGTGTTCGCGAATTTGCAAGTGGTGAGTACCTGGCCGTATTTACCTACATACCTACTTGTAATGTGTTTGTGTACTTAAGTAATTACTGAGTCACTTTTGTTTATTAGGTTGACAGCCGGGGAATACCCCGCGAGGCTGAGGTGTGGAATAAAGTGCAGTCTTCGGTGACGTCACAGCAATCTCGCTCTGCACTTCACGATCAGATACGAGCATGCTTTCAGGAGTTGCAGTCAGGTATTATTGTTTTTCAGACTCCCAATTCCACTGTTGATCTTGTAAGCAGTGGGGCCGCCGGATAAAGTCACTCGCAGGAGGATTATGCACTCTTTTATAGTCAAGTTTTTCTACATAAAATATTTAATCAGTTCAGAAAGCTCCTTGTCAAAGGTTTGTGTTCTGGTTTAAAAGTAACGGGCGCTGGCAAAATAACAGGCATTAGAACAATTTAGTTGTCTTGGTTGAGATGGGGACGCATCAGCAAATCCCAAGGGATTTTTGCAATTATCTGTTATTTTTAGCTTGGTAACAAGGTAGCGCAGGAAGTTACATACATTTATATCCACTGCCTTCTCACATCTCAGTAGCCTTTTCTTTTTTTCCGAGTAGAAAGTCCTCGCGGATGTGCTCTAGAGGGGTCTGTCAGACTCTTACTGACTAAAAACCACCCCAGTGTTCCCTTCCCACACTTGCACCAGGTATCATCGGATCTAGTGCGACTTCCGCGATCCCCGGCTACATCTCAGTAGCCTTGTCAAGTTCCTAAGTAATTTATACGGTAGATGGGTAAGGTTTTCATGTACAACTTATTCACAGAGGCTGAAGACAACGGATGCTCGTACTCTAACAAGTTAGAACGATGCTTGATGCTTCGCTTCTCCGATCGAAAAGTTGACGGCAAAGCAAGCACTCAGAAACCAGCTTCCACTGAACAGTCATGATGAACTTGGTTAGTACCTAAGTAGTTTTAAAATACAACATAGGGAATACCTAGTTATTATACATACATAGGTACATAAACTCAAGCCATCTTCCCATGGGGGTGAGCAGAAACCAGAACGCCACCTGCTAGGATCCTTATACATACTCCTTTTGCTTCGTTTCATCATTTTTTTTCAGACATTTTGTATTTAAATAGCATAATCATCCTATAATGTTCCCACTGCTGGGACACATGCCTTCTCTCTTCGAGAGGGAGTGGGCAGTAATCTACTACTGTAAATTGACGTAAAACGAAAACTTTACAAAATATTAGACAAGGTGCCGATTCTCTTGTACACCGAACTAAACTAAACTATCACTAAAATTTCTTAGTTTTAGTTTAGTTATTCTTAAAACCTATTCTGAAAACAAGATTCACTAAACTTAGAAACAATTTAGACACAACTATAATCGAGTTTGACAATCGCTAAGTTTAATAAACCATAGACCAAGATTTGTTGGGAAATAAAATAAAGACTGAACGAAATGATCCGAAATGCATAAAAACCTGAGTAAAATCATAATAATCATCTATTATTTATCAATAATGATTCAAATAAAATACAGAGAACATAATGACGGCGTCTTTATAGCATGATTATCTTGCTTTTTATTTCAGCGTAATAAAGCAAATGTTCTAATAAAAATGTGATCTCGAGAAAAGAAAATCCGGTTTGGTGTTCAGTAAGTTGAAAATCTCCAGTATTCTCGTCACCGTAGGAAAGCTCTATCAAGGACATCTTGAATTTGTCTGTTTGTTTGCCATATCAATTGGTTGGTGGCAAGAAACATATTTACTCTGGAGAGAAGAATAAAAAGTCCGTACAAATAAAATGGTACGGCATTGGGGGCGTCCTGGTGGATGACACCGAAAACTCGCGAAAGCGGGAAATTCAAAATCACATTTCTAGATAAGGTCTGTCCACGAAATCGAACTGGGAAACCGATGTTAATGATTGTGAAATTTTACTGGTTGCAATTTTCCAGCTCCACTTTGGTGGTTAGGCAGCCATATTGTTTAAATTAACATAAAAGGTGAATAGGAGTCAATTCATGCTTGTAGAAATCTTTGAATTTTGACAAAAATAGCGTCATTAGCACCACGCTTTTTAAACTTTGCCATAACTTTTTAGTGTAGTAGCGCTATCTTATTCGTGAGCCATGGCGCCGGCAAATGTCAACCTTAACTGCTCGAATAGATGCGTGGTGGTCGTAAAGCTCGATAAGTTTAGCCATAAAAATATTAACTTGCTCATTGACTGATCCAGAGGCAATCCGTCCAGCACCAATCTATATTATTGGCATCCTTGCAAAGATCATTCCACCAAAATTGCGTTGCATGAGATTCTTAGCTTTAGCCTTAGGTGGACGAATTTAATACGACAGAAAAATAAGGTAAAAAATAAGGAAAAATAAGTTCAGGGATTTAGCGGTGCCATGACTTATGCATTCATGTATACGTTCTTACAGTTAGTTTGCGTATATCGTGGAAATGAGCCCGAATGCTCTGAGCGTTAAAATTCTTAGGAACATCCGAACACTGCGCTGCAAGAGAAGAGTACTCACGAAACTGTCGTCGTCGTTACTTGTTATAGAGAAAAAACTACTACTATCACTGCTTTCATCGATAGACATAAATATTTACCAGACTAATAAAAATAAATCGTATAAAGGCTCCTACAGACTGGTGCAATATCGCGGGCGCGACAATGGTCGCAATGCCTGTCGCACCAGTCTGTAGGAGCAATAACTAGTCCACCTGCCGGTTGCGTTTTTCAATCAAAATAATTAAAACCTACTTACTCAGTCCGGGTAAAAAGAGTTAAACAAAAGCATATAAAAATAATATGTAACACATTTCAGAGATAAAACAACAAGAAAACAAAACACAGTCTGCCATTCCACCTTTATGAAAAACGGAACGCACGGAATTAAACTGACATGGGTAATGACTGACACTGACAGCTGACAGTGACAACATTGTGACTTGAATCAATAGTTCAATACTGTACTTAGCACAGTACCGTAGACAGCACAGTCCAAAACATTTATTATATTATTCTATGTACACCATAAAAATTACAGATATAAAATGTACATAATACCCCGACTTTGAATAAAACATCACAAAGAAATCACTGCTTCAAAAAAGCAGCACGCTTTAAGCTAGCGGTCCTCGCAGCAGCAACGGGACAGAAGCTGGCACATCCGTTATTGGATCACTCCGCTCGGGCTCACTGAATTCGGCGCAATCTTGTCCAATTCAGCAAGGGTCTCAACCCGATGCCGCGAATCATTGGGGCCAAAGACATACACGCAGCCATCCTTAGTCCAGCTCTTGGTGACACCGCATATTTCTCTCGCAGCCAAGAACAAATCATGCCACCCCCTTTGTTAGGAACTTGGCTAATGGTGTCGCCTATAGCCTTTAATTTGGCTTTGGAAAACCAAATCTTATCCCAAAGCGCAAGACTGCCTAGCTTGAACAGGATAGGCCTGATTTTATTAGTTACTGCACGTCCCATCTGGTGACACCATGCAACAGCAAGATCTTCCTTGTAGTACGCAGAATACGCGCATATTGACGTGGAGTTGTGGAAACCAGCCCGTTTTACCTATTACCTAAGATCTTCCTTCGTCCCTACATCTCAATTTGGTTGACACTGCGAGCAAGTAGGTCCACCTGTTGCCGAACACTGCTGAGAGCCTGTGTGATGAATGTCCAAACTCCTAAGAAGTTGTGGATGGGTGGGTGTGGTGATGGAGGGGCCTTCTGAAGTTTATCTTCAAAGGCGGACATCTATGTGTGAAACAACTCCTTTAATTTACTCAGAGTGCTTGTTAGAGGATCCATTGTGATGAAGTGAAGTGATAGTAGATTGTAAGAGAATAATTATGAGATAACGCTACACAAGCAGGTACTAACTATGAACTTTTAAAATATAGCTTATATAATTGTAAATAATGTTTCTATTAAATTATATTGAATTTCAAATAAGAGCAAATTAATTTTACTTTGTGTAACTGTTACAACTACCCACAAGTGACATTAAATATGTGCCTTGAATAACATGCGCTCATGTGCTCTTTTTTCTTGTGAAGTGCCTGTGTGGGTGCCAGGTATATTTAACTAAAGCTTACCCATACAATTTTGTGAAATTAATAAATTTAGAAAATAAGTAGCCTCTGCCCGGTGCGTTGCAGTAACTTAAATTAATTATTTATTTATCTATTGCTTCAGCAAACTCCTGATCTAGGGAGTCTAAATATTTTTCTTTCTTCTGCCATTTTCGATGGGTTAGAACAGTCTTGTAATGTCCAACTTAACTCTTTCTTGATAGTTTCAAAAAAATTGTTATTTCATATTTCACAGAATCTGAAAAATGGATTTATCCACTTCGTTCCTAAATCTTATTGTAGTAGGCGATATTGTATTCTAATACTTAACAATAATTTTATTATTAACTTTCTGGCAAATTGACAACAGCTTTTTAAATGATTTAAGATTTTCCAAACTCACAAGCATAGAATAGAATACTCTTTATTATGCAGATCATAAAAGTTGCAGAAATAAATGTTAAAAGTTTACATAGGGTGACACAATGGGTGGACTTATCGCTAAAAGCAACCTTTTACAGCCTTAGGATGGATTAAAGGGAGAAGACGAGAATACTACAGGTAGTCAGTGGTGTACCATTTACTTAAACAATAATAAACATGAAACAAGAGCAAGGAACTGTATTCTGTAACAATGATGTTTAAGGAGAGAGGAAGTATTTTTTTACCAGAATTTTAAAAGTGGACAAAGATTGAGCACACCATAACGACACGGGTAAGGCATTCCATAACCGAGTATGGTTATGGAATGCTTTACCCGTGTCGAGTCAACAAAAGCATCCCAACTTTCAAGAACTAGAAGAGAAATGTACTTTGTAAATTTTAGTTCATGACAACTAATTTTATTCCACACCTTTTTAATCGCGATTAAAAATAGTCGATTTAACCTAATCTTAGCTAAAAAACGTCAAATTCAGACTACCAAAATTGCCATTTTCATTAGATTGAATAACTAAAATGACATTAGTGCTGTCAAACTTTATTACAGTTAAGTTGTGTCACTTTAGTCAATTTCAGAATGGGAAACGTCATTTGACAGGAATAAACTAAATTTTGGTGATTTTTAGTCTAGTTTAGAGAATTTTGTGACAACAGAATCGGCACTAATCCTAATTTTAGGTGAAAAACGTCAAATTCAGAATAGCAAAATTGCCATTTTCACTAAATTGAGTAACTAAAATGACATTAGTGCTGTCAAACTATAATAATAGTTAAGTTGCGTCACTTTAGTCAATTTCAGAATGGGAAACGTCGTTTGACAGGAATAAACTAAATTTTGGTGATTTTTAGTCTAGTTTAGAGAATTTTGTGACAACAGAATCGGCACCACTAACAAATTTTCCGCGACCCTTAATAACTTTTATTTCGCACAAGATTCCGCAGTAGACTTCTCACGCACAACTGCTAATGCTCAAAAAAAAAACAGACGAACATAATTCTAACCTCCTCCTTTTTGGATAACATAAACATAACATAACGTCATGCCTGTAATCCCCGAAGGGTTAGGCAGAGGTGTACCGTGTCAGCTGGACCCGGTCGCTACTGGACCCGCGGGTCCAATTGACCACATAATTTATTTTCTGGATTTTTATTGGTTAACTGGATCCACATAAAAACATCTATTGTTTAAAGCTACCAGTGGATACAGTCGAGCGCAAAATTAGTTAGTCAAAATTAATAAAACGCAATTCAATTAGGTTTAAACGTTTATTCTCAATCAAAATCTAAAATCGTTTTAAATTGGGTACATGTAAGTAAAATCAAGGCAAACCTTTTTATAACGAGAATATTAACTAAATGATACTTAAATATAACACAGAAAAAAATAAGTACTATTTAAAATTCACAGACAAATTTAAAGAACATTTACGAATATAATTATACAAATCAACGTAATATTTGCATAAATCAACTATTAGCGGTGCTCGTGCACTTAATTTAGGTATTATTACAGTAAAAAAATATTTAGTTTTAGTGTTAGTGAATAAGTGTGGTGCGTAAGTGTAAATACCTAATTGAAAAACATTGGTATATTTTAACTCATAAAAATAAAACCAAAAGATTTGGCTTTACTTCGTCACTGTACTAATAATGAAATTTCAGTGGGTCTAGTCGACCTATTCAAAATGTGATTGGATTGAGTGATACCGCGGGTCCATTTCGAGTGGGTCCCGTTGACCAAAGACTCGTACACCCACATTTCACTAGTTATGTTTAAGTCCCATGTATAACAGGAGGCGAGCCTATTGCCATCAACCGGGCGAATCCAGACTCCGGGCTGCTACTGAGAAATTCCTAATGGAAAACCCCAATAACACTGCCCGACCTGGGAATCGAACCCAGGACCTCATGCTCTCAAGTAGCGCTTGCGACCACTAGACCAAAGAGGCAGTCCTTTTTGGATGTCGGTTAATATAGACCCGCACCCTAACTGGGTAACACGATCTGAATGATTTTGAAGAATATTGCTAATCCATTGCTTCATAAATGTTCGAAAAATTTGTCTGCTCAACAACATAAATAACGTAATGAATGTTATTGAACTGCCAAAATGAAACCCATTGCTACTGTGTTTTACGCAATTATCCCGTCGCGCCGTAGGATTTATTCACTAGATTTATTTCGCAGATTTTCCTTTAATTTTTCTTTACTTACTAACTTAACTTAAATAAAAGTTAATATTATGTGTAAATACCTAGGTACGGTCTATATCCAGACAAACAAACGCTACTACAAACAACATCGCATAAAGGACCAAGAAGAAAAACCCAGTATTTAATTTTTATTGTTTATCTAGATTAGATTAATTTGCAAATTTTGCAATAATACAGAATAAAGTCTGACCGAAACTACAATGTATTTTATTGTTAGGGTCTTTAATTCGCGCCCTCCAGGCCAACGTAGGCGCGGGCTTGTGGACGGTGAGCGATGGGTAGTTCGCCGTCCGATAAGGACACCCGGGTCAACGGCGCGTTGTGTTCCACGCGCGCCTCAAAGAGATGTCAGCACCACCTGACGGGGTCCGATAGGGCCGTTGTCTGCTAGAGTTTGTCCGAAAGGGATATCGTGGCCCCGGCACACAGGCATCTGAAGGAACACGGGTGGGTTTTAGTCAGTAAAGACTGACACGCCCTCCCGCTCCAAAAAAAAAAGGTCTTTAATTATTTATGGACATAAAGAAACTGGTAAGTATCGTTTTTTTTTTTTTGTTAACGCTGACACCCTAAGCCGAGACTCCACAGGGGGTGCCCGTGCCCATAATAGCTTGTATAGTCGAAGTTTATTGCCCTAACTGACCTCAAAGCTCCTTGTAAGGTGCACCTGCGAGATGCCATAACGAAACTGTGATTGTTCTGTGATTTTAGGTACCTGACACTCGTAGCGAAACAGCCAATAAGTACTTCATACCGTCATATCAAACCTACTATAAGTACAAGTATATTACACATACCTACCTACTTAATTTATGAAGTCAAAAATCACAAATACACCACGACAGGGTAGCCGGGGTGTGAAAATGGCTGAGGGTAGTACATGATAGGTTTGTCCAAACTCATGGTCTTCAATTGATGAGGCAGTATCTGTGTCGGGAGCGGAGGCAGTCGCGTTGGTGAACTCTGAAATATAAATAAATCCTTGCAGTGGGGTGGCAAATCTAATTACAGCTGACGCTATACCCTCGCTGGTAACTGGCAGCTGTCTGTCTGTTGAATGTTTTCAAGTATAGGTAAATAATCATAGGTATTACCTATACAGTAGGTACCGTATATTATGCGCTTTCGCCATAATAGTACATTTTGATACAAGTGGAGAAAGTTTGTTATTGCATTCGAGGCGGAATTAACACTCGAGCCGTAGGCGAGGTTGTTTTTGCGCCGAGAACTGCAATATTCATAATTATTATTATTCACACAAAATTGGTATCAAACGAATCCTCAACTGTTGGTGATTCAACATTGGAACACGACCGGCCTTGACAATTATTTTGTACATGCATTTAGAGAACAAAAAAGCCCAACTTTAGAATAGCACCACCCCATTTCTTCCCGTGAGTGTCGTAAAAGGCGACTAAGAGACTTACTAGAGAATGGGCAGCAGCGTTCTCTATTATGACAACCCCCCCCCCCCCCCTTTGGTGGCCTATGTCCAGCCAGCAGCAGTGGCCGTCTTTCGGCTGAAATGATGATGATGATGATATTTGTTACAGTCACGAATCATATTTACATACAACCGACACTGATCTGCAAATTGCGAAAAACGTAAGCAAATTTGAATTTCGCGGGTTACCTTAGCGCATCCCCCAAAAAGAATGTTTAAAAAGAATTTATAAGGAACAAAAAATGTTTACTCCAATCAACATCTTTCTTTTAACCATCTCGTTTACGATTACCTATACCGCCATCTGTCTTAATCAATGTGAACTAACAACTACCTTACTGAGTTAGCAACTTCTTTGATCAGTTTATTTTCTATTAAATGAATCTTAGAGCAGCCAGCCACCCAGCAACTGGGTTGTGGAGGTCAGATAGACAGTCGCTCCTTGTAAATATTGGTGTTCAACTGCATCCGGTTAGGCTGGAAGCGGACCCCAACACAGTTGGAAAAAAGCAAGGCAGATTGATTGGATCTTACAGCAGCGAAAGCATGTCCGTGACTACCGCAGGACCACGAACGCCAATCGCTTCCATATTTGGCAAATAATTAGTGCTCAATTGGTGCTAATTATTGCTCGAACAACAGAATTGGTGCTTTAGTAGTTTTCGAGAAAATCGACTTTGAAGGTGGTCCTGCGGTAGTCACGCTCCCTTCAGCAGGACCACCATGAGCGCAAAAAAAGGGGGCATGCTACAGCTATTTTAAGTATACAAATAATTAGTGCCCTTAAATGTGATTCATTTCGTAACAAAAACCGAACTGAAACATTTGTATTTACCGAGAAATCAACGACGATAACTTTCGCGCGCTCGTTCAGCAGGACCCACGACTTTGAATGTTGATTCCAAGTTTCAGGAGCTAGTCGCTTTACTCAAACCTACATAGAAAATTAGTGCTCTGCGAGATAAAATTGATACCCAAAATTCAAAATTACTACTCCAGTAGTTTACGAGATATACCATACCATTGGTGGGTCCATACTAAATCTTTGGTCGGGTTATACGCGGAGATTTAGTATGGAAAAGTAATGAAAGCTAATTTCTCTTAAAATACAACACTTGGGAATCTGAATTTTTTTACACTATTACTTCTTTAGGAACACTAATTTTTGTATAAATTTGGGAAGAAATCACCGAGTTTTTAATAGGGAAATCTTCAAATGAAAATTTAACACCGTGACTACCGCCACCCCACCAATGGTATGGTATATCTCGTAAACTACTGGAGTAGTAATTTTGAATTTTGGGTATCAATTTTATGTCACAGAGCACTAATTTTCTATGTAGGTTTGAGGAAAGCGACTAGCTCCTGAAACTTGGAATCAACATTCAAAGTCGTGGTCCTGCTGAACGAGCGCGCGAAAGTTATCGTCGTTGATTTCTCGGTAAATACAAATGTTTCAGTTCGGTTTTTGTTACGAAATGAATCACATAAAGGGCACTAATTTTTTGTATACTTAGAATAGCTGTAGCATGCCCCCTTTTTCTGCGCTCATGGTGGTCCTGCTGAATGGAGCGTGACTACCGCAGGACCACCTTCAAAGTCGATTTTCTCGAAAACTACTAAAGCACCAATTCTGTTGTTCGAGCACTAATTAGCACCAATTGAGCACTAATTATTTGCCAAATATGGAAGCGATTGGCGTTCGTGGTCCTGCAGTAGTCACGGACCTAGCGAAAGCGCGTGTAAAGCGCAGGCCACACCGCCAGCTAGCGGGCGGGCGGGCTAGGCGGGCGAACATCGTTTCACCTTAGTCGGTAGCTCGCGGTGTGAACCGAAGTATGTAAAGAGGTGAAACGATGTTCGCCCGCCTAGCCCGCCCGCCCGCTTAGCTGGCGGTGTGGCCTGCGCCTAAAGAGGCCATCTTCTAGAATTAAGGATAACTACATCATGTGGCGCGATTTGTACATTTTAAAATTGGTGTCACTCAGGAAATACCTTTCAGTAATATACATAATTTTACTGATCCTAAAAAATAAAACAACAAAATCAGCTATCATTAAAAAATTGGATTACCATTTATTTTTAAAATAAATAAAAAATGCATGTACTTACACTAGTCATGGAAAAATAATTAGCAGTATAAATAATAATTAATATTTTCAACTTATTGAACACAATCATAATGAACGGTTTCCAACCACTTTAATACTTTTACAGTCTTAATTATTTTTATTGTTGGCAATTAATGTTCAATTAGGAGTTTTATGGGTTTGGTATTAATTTCCACATAATTGCTAATGAAGTTTAATGTACTGCGGGAGCTAATATTGAGAGATTCAGGGTGTTCAGTGTGAGGGGGGCCTGGCTTGTGCTAACTCTTGGCTGTGCTTGTATATGCTTTGTCCACCTGCTCACATGCATCAGCGACTCACGCTCTGTGACTGAAAGCCTCTCCTGAGAAAAAGAAATTTTAAAAACAATATTAGTTTGTGAAAAAAATATGTAATTTTTTAACAACAAAAGTTGAGAATTACAATTTAATGAACCCGTATGACTGACAATTCTGTCAACCAGTTTACTTCTATTTTTTAACTGTTAGGGAACAGGGGTACTTAGTGTGCTATTCGTCCTGTACGGCTCTATCTCTTTATCACATTGAAGTAAGATTAAAATAATACTGTTTTATGGTGGTGGTAGGCCAACAGGGTTGAAGAAGAATTTACTTACAATTAGTGGGTACAACACATAATATGCTGCTATATCTGTTGCATTGAAGCTCTGTCCAGTTAAGTACGAGTTCTTTTCTAAAGCCTTGTTTATATCCTGTAAAAAGAAAACGCAAATAAATATCATGCATTGTTGGATAAGAGATGACTTTAGGGAGAAGGTGAAGCCATACAACTGGTATACTCTTGCTTGCATTCAACTCCGGATCTAGAGGGGGGGGAGGGGGCAAGCCGGCCCGAGCCCTGGGCGACCACTACAGGAGGCGGCAAATTGAAATGAGGCAAACATGTGCACCAGCCAGTGTACCGCAACTCGGCGATAAATGCTCTGCGGGTGCCGCATTGAGGAAATCACTATGTGATTAGCATACCTAGGCATAAGCCTTCTGCCGTTTATATTTGCTGATTTAAAAAAAAGCTAGTTTTCCATCTCTTGCATCAGATCTATGCCGCGGCGCACGATTGGTGGATGAGCGCCTTTGTGGTCAAAAAATGATCCTTTATTTTAGAAACATTATTTCGCATAGCAGGAGCGCCTCTTCAACGCCTATAAGTGCAAAGGCGACACGATTTCCTTTAAATTTTTATCACTAGAGCCCCTGTTAGATTGGCCCATTATCAATCTATAAAAATAGGCTAATAGGTTGCTGGCAAAATTTTCGACCTTGCTTCATTCGCTCTTGCAGCCTAGCGACTCCTTAATAACTTAACTTACTTAACTTCTCTGTATAAGTTGATTAAGTACTTAAAATATCTTACATATGAGGCAGAGTGGTAAGAGATTTTCGCGTCTGCTTTGCTCGCTCGCGCATTGTAGATTGTCTTAATATTGTGCTTAAGTCGAATCTTGCGATCATTGCAATCGAAAATCGGACTGCACATCAGATTTATTATGACAAGGACATTGATTTTTTTGCAGAACAAAGGGCTTGAAGAGTAACATTGTAATTCTAATATGCTATAATCTCACCATTTAATTCAAATCCTATCATGTCCTATCCTAATAAAAATTTATGGTATGTTTTAATAAGGCTTCATGGAAAAAGTTAAAGGATGGACGGGGCAGGGGGCAGCAGACGGTAGTTTTAGCCGAGCCTTGAAAAAATTCTAGGTTCTGGGCTGCTTGCTTTCAAACAAGAGTACCACTTGACAGAAGACTAGTTAACGTCTAGCCTACTTTCTGCAACCCTGGGAAACACTTATGCCAGCACCCAAACTCTTTTGAAACAATTTCATATTAAATCTTCTGAATTTTTAATGTCATAATCATAATATAAAATCAGAATTATCAGAACATGAAAATTACCTTTAAAAAACCCTGTGCGAAGGAAGGATTAGCCGCAGCTTGGTTGGCATACATGGCAATGTGTTCCAGCCATTGGTAGCTGAGTAGTATTTGCTCCTGACTCAGTTTAACTCCTCCACTGGATGCTAACTTTAATACTATAGTTGCAAAGCCTTCTAGGCTTTGTTTATTTAGGACAGTAGTAAGTACCTGAAAAATATAAAACATGGCAAAGATGTGGTTTTATTATGATGGAACTGAGTCATTGCTTGTGTAAGTATTAAAAACTTAATCTATCAATAACTGATCACCTTGTCAGTATTGTAACATACAGTCCCGACCGGTACATTGTAATATCTTCCAACTTGTTTAATTACTTCTACGTTACATGCGCTCATTGTTCTATGTATAAGTTTAGAATAATATTTACAGCTATTTTGATAAGTTCGTTTTTATCGCGTTTATTTAGGTTATGTGCGAGACAATTTGACACATAATTTGAATTTGACACATTCGAGTCAGATACAAGGGACGTACCGAAATAAGTGCTGTAATCGTAGACAGACTGGGTGCATTCCGAATTGAGACCATAATCGCTGTAGTCGATTTGAGCGTTCCCTATTAGCGTGCGTGCGAAAACGTTTTCGCGTGAAACGTCATAGATGACGTCATGACATGCGCCATCTTGCGATAACGCCGACCATGCTTTAAATTAATATCACCATGAGCGCTGTCAAAAATGACAGTTGCGTTGTTTTGTTTTGAGTCTTATCTTATTGGTGTCAGTGCGGCAGTATTTTGTTAATAAAGTGTGAAAGTGTTTATAACGACCATGGACAGGTAAGTAATAAACAGTTTTCAATAGCTGCATTGTGTATTGGATAAAGATTTTGGACAGAATTTGTTATTTCATCAAAAATAGTTAGCAATTTCGTGCGTCATGCCACTACATTTCCGCTTGTTCTGAGTAGAAAATACACTAGTGACGGCAAAATATCGTTAGAAACATGATTTAGATACGTTACTACATACGTATTAAGCATTTTATTAGTGAAATTCGATAACATTTTGCGTAAATATGCAAATGAAATAAAACATTTTTATAGATAACTCAATGAGTCATCTGTACTGACAGGGGTGGACATGAGAGTCAATTTTTATTTTATTTTTTTAAACGTTGCCCCGCACTAGGAATTTCTCCTGTATCGTGGGTGCGTTTACATACATTTAAACTCACATACACAAACAGCCAGACCCGGAACAACTACTTGTAGGTCATACAAATATTTGTTCCGTACGGGAATTGAACCCGCGACACGCAGAGCAGCAGTCAATCACTTAACCACTGCGCCAACCGTGCCGTCAATACATATCTTAAAAACATATTTTCGATAAAAATCGTTTTTCTCGTGAAATCAAAATAGAAAATTCTTATTTCATACTAATATGGTTTCTATAATACTAAGATCCTAATTTTTTTAAATAAAATAAATAAAAATAAAAATAATTTTAAATAAAAATAAATAAATAATGCAGCTCATTCGTCAAATATTGTATATTTTTATGATTCATTTCTGTTTTTTTTTTTTTTGTATGGCTGCTGCCTATTTATTGTGTTTATCGATTAGTAATATCATCAAATAGTAGAATGTAAATTTATTTCTAAAATAAAATCCAACAGAACATACACTGTCAGCCAAACTCTGAGGGGCTTTCTTTTGTTGATATTTTCAAGTGGTCTCTGTTCGAGACAAAGTGCTCGTAAACTAACACTTTAAACAGTTCAGCCTCTTGTAAACAATAAGAACATAAACCAAGCTATGAATATAAATTATAACACCGGCGATAACGCTGACAGAGTCACCGGAGTACTACTGTAAACAAACCGGTTTTATTGCTGACCACGCAGCTGTTGCGAAATGATGTCATTGTTTATGTTAAGCTGTGGTATGAAAAAATTGTATGGGATGGTGTGGTATTTTAATTGATTAGTGTAATACAATGTATCTTTGTGTTAATAACGTGTAATACTGACAGTATTTCTTTTTATTTTTTTTATTTGCGAAAATCTGCGAAAATTCGCATTTCCTGATTTCGCTGATTTTTGATAATATGTCGCAAAGAAAAATGGTGGTTATCAATTTTTAATATGTTAGCTTATTTCATAGCGATTCCAATGACGTAACTTTTATATACAGCGCCCATACAAAAATTTAGAGATATCGTCGATTCCGACACACGTTTCAGATTTCCGCGACCACCCACGATGTAGTTTAACACCTGTCAACTTTTTGCAAAAGGAGGTCGCGGTGGCGCAGGGGATATAATAGCGTGGCATTTTCAAAATTGTGCTTCCAGCTACAGTCGCCATCTAACCAAAGAAGAAGAAGTGTACAAATGTGTGTGTGTGTGGTGTTTAATAAATAAATACTGTAATCCAACCATGAGCGCATTCAGAGCGTTCCGAATTGTTGACAGCCCTCAGCTGTCATAATCGTGACTAAATCGGTACGCAAATTATTGATGTGAGCGCTGTCAGCGATTACGGTCTATTACGGAATGCAGCCAAATAGGGTGCGTACCGAATTGCGCTGTAATTTTGAGCGCGCTTATTATCTATCAAGTGGTTTTGTATTTAAGGGGGATGCGCTAAGGTAGCCCGCGAACTTCAATTCATTCATTTTATTACGTTTTTTGCTATTTGCAGGTCAGTAATAGGTTGTATATTGATCGAAATATGATTCGCGGCCATAAAAAATATGGTTTTACAGAATTATAATCATTAGAATCGGCAATAAACCTAACTCTCTTCGTAAAATCCTATTCAATAGGATTTTACGAAGAGAGTCTATTTCTGAAATAATCATGCAGTAGGATCTTATGGACTTTGTTGATTCTAATAATTATAATTCTGTAAAGTCGTATTTGTCATGGCCACGAATCATATTTAGATCAACATACAACCTGTTACTGACCAGCACATTGAATAAAACTTAAGAAAATTTGAATTTCGCGGGCTACCTTAGTGCATCGCCCTTAAATTGCAATTTGACCGGGGAGCTTGGAACGTTCGCTCTTCAATTGAGATATCAGGTGAGGAATCTAAAGCTTCCGTCGTTTTAGATGGTATGTACATTAGTAAAGAAATGTAAAAAAAAGAGCTACCTCTAAGTTAGAGGACAGGACACCACGTAAAGTTTTCAATGATTGTGTAATCAGTGTTTCGTATTTTTTCCTATTAGTTTCATTATTTATTACTTTCCAAACTGTTTTTATTATTTTATTTTCTGCTGATTTGATCTTCTCTCTCTTGATCAGTTGATACTTCATACAGATTTTGACAGCAGATTCGTTTTTGTGTGTTCCTAGCATTACATTGAGTTTAGAATCTATTTACTATTACTAAGGTACAACCCTATTATTGGTAAACTAGCAACATTAGGCAATCAGTAATCAGCCGACAGCCATTGAAAATATAGTTGTTGATACTGGATTTGATTGTTTGATCTTCATAGTTCGTACATTGTATTGGAATTTTGTTGATAACATTCAGACATAAAGCTTCTACAAAAAAGCAGCACCCAGCATTACTGGGATCCGTTTCTCTACTCTGTAAGGACGAAAATGCTACCGTAAACATACATGTGAAAATATGATCCTGAGCAATTCAGTGTAATTCAAATAATTTACTTAACTACCGAATTTCTTTATTCGTCTTCATGTTGACTTTGTGCCACAATTATTTTCGAGTTACTAACAACAACAAAAACAGTAAAGATGTGCCCCAGCGCTTCAACAAGAGGAAGTTTGCGTTCGGCGTTTTCATTCTGTTATTGGTCGTTGTACTGTGGGTGGTATCCTCTGAGATGACAAAAGTAAGTCATAAAATCCAATAACAAGATGCGCAACATGTTTTTGGTATGTTTAAAAGTTATAATACCTGTATTGTTTTTGTTTACAGTATTTATACATAGAGAAACATATAGAGAGACCATTCCTTGTGACCTATGTGAGAAGTTCACTGCTGTTTATTTACCTTTTAGTACTATGTTTTACACCTCCGACAAGGGATCCTTGTCAACCTGCTGATTACACAGTGAGTTTATTATAAAAACATAAAATTACTTTTAAAAAAAGTTCCAAATATAAGTTAAATAAAGTTTGAATGAGCCGTGAGTGTGAGATGTGTTCTAAACAACCTGATATTATTACCAAATCATTTGGTCAAGCATACTCCCTTTTAGCTGTTCATTGTAACAGAGTGTGCTGACCTATCCTCAACAGTTGAGGCAAAAACATGCAAGGCCTAAAATGAATATACATTAGAATATTGATTAAGCACAGCATAAAAATAAAATAAAATATTAATAAAATGTATGGTTTTTCAGCAATTACTGGAACAAACAGGAGAAACTGATGATGAAAGTTATTTCAGTGAACCCACAAATAGTTTGGTGAGTATTTTATTTACAAACAAATAACATTTGTATAACAAACATACATCCCCTAATCCTCGTTAACCCAGGATGTATTTTTAAACCTTAGCAATATTAAACAAGTGAATTAACCTTGAACTTGTTAATATTAAATAACTAATAGACCTTGACATTCAGTGTCATGTTGGATTTCCTATTGCCTTGTGGTTATTCTAGCTCTCAAGCTAGTGTTAGTTTCATTATGCATGTCATTGTTGGTACAGTTCACTTCCATACTGACCTTTTAGCATTCAACTACCTTGTACATATAGAATAGTAGTCTATGTTTATACTCCTTGACTGAAATGTACCTTCAAGGGTAAGATGTTTTATTAAAACAACCTTTTTGTATTGTTTTAGGTTCAGAATCAGGTAAACAATCATCATAATATCCAATATTGCTTGGGAAAAAAATACAACCTGCATACACCATGCATTTTTAAAGGCTTGGAAATATTTTATGGACAAAATACACACATTATCAAAAAACTTTTGCTTTACTTTTGGGATTAAGCATGTTTAATCATAATTAATTTGAAAGGTAGTATAAAATTTCTAGAAGTCTCGGCACTAAAGTTGCTTATTGTAATAAGTTTATTCAAATCTTAAAGTTTCTTAGCCTTTGAAAGACATGGTGTATAGGAAGAGCGAATCTTATGGCTTGATAATATTTTAGGGAGACTCCACCTTTGTGCCTGTCCGAGCTGGGGAGACGACGGACAGTGATGATGCTGCTCCAAGAGCTGTACGGTTTAATAAAGTAGCTGAGGTAATTATTTATACACTGTTCCCATATTTATGTCATTTATAACTTATGCAAACAATGTAGAAGGCAGGCATAATGTTGATTTAATTGACAGTACACGGAATTCTTCATTTTAGCAGAATAATGAATCACAATCACTCATAATCACCTTATGAGTAAAAACGGTTGCTAAATTTGTATGACTGATTAATACCACAGAGGAAGAACTGTATGGAGTGTGAAGATACAAATATCACCAGGCAGTCCAATGGGCTGCTTACTCAACGGACAACACTTTTGTTTCAAACTCTCTGGTCTTTGACAATAATAATGTAATATAATGTGCTCAGGTGCGTGTGATGTCAGCGGCGATGGCAAGCGAGGCTCTGCTGGCGCGGCTGTCGTGGGCGGCCTCGGTGCGCGCCAGCGAGCACGCGCAGCGCCGCGCCGCAGCCGCCGCCACGCGC
Organism: Tiliacea citrago; assembly: GCA_963921375.1. Classification (NCBI taxonomy): domain Eukaryota; kingdom Metazoa; phylum Arthropoda; class Insecta; order Lepidoptera; family Noctuidae; genus Tiliacea; species Tiliacea citrago. Next base: position 14,254,842 of record OY992799.1, read on the forward strand.
CGACACCTGCGCCTCGCGCTGCTTTTCTGTGTACCTGTGCGTTCAGCATCATTCAACATCATCATCAGATGCTTACTCAATCATATGCATGTATTAAAAAAAAGAAAGAAAGGCTAGAAAGGGAGTGACTACCAAGATGACTAATAGAGTATGGATGAAATAATATCGGAGAAGGCAAGAGTATGACGATAATGCCTGTATTTTGTAACAGCCATGATGGGCCTTCATTTATTGCCATTCACCATTATTTGAATGAAGCACATTTTTTTTTTTTAATCAGCTATCGGCATTATGGGTTCTTTGTGTGAGATTTATTTGTGATGTTCCATTGAACATACACTTTCCACGTCGACCTTTTCGCTGCTTGACGATCAACGATGTAATTAATTATACCTAACCACAATCGGGCTGTATTGAATAGTTATTGGCTTGTCTGATGTAAATGCAATTAAGTCAGGATACTGTACTAGTTAAATCAATTAAGATTATGTAAGAAAATCATCTTAGGTTTATAAAAACATAATCTTTGTTTGTAAATTCAATGAAGTGACATTATCACACGATAAAGTCCTACAAATAAAGAACAGCAAAAATACATCGAAACTTTAACCTTCATTAAATGAGTGTAAGATAATATGGTACCTATCGTAATTTCGTGATATCTGCCCCAAACTCAATGTCATTCAGTCAGCTTGTTTCCTTCTCCAATTAAGGTGTACTACTTTTAGGTAATGGTGCTTGTACTTCCGTCTATATGAAGTAAATAAAATGTTAACTTATGAATCTCGTTAGCATGAGCCGGTTTTCAGACACAAAAATAGAAATTGATAACTGACTTGGTCTTCCCATACATTTTTCTTAGGTTATTAGTTATTAATAAATGGGCTTTGATAATTTATGAATACTTATGGCTTATTATGCTATGGCCTATTTCACCAGCTCTTGATAAGTTTCCGGTTTACATATCTAGTCTATAGATAACTTCATACAAATTCTTTCATTTTCTAGAGATAACATTTTATCACCCATTAGCACCTACACTTGAACTGACCCTTATTGTATTGTTTCAGTGGTTCATTTCAAACTACCTGTATAGATTAAGCCTGTTGCACACGACGACGGGCTCTGCCACGATATACACGTCCACAGCGGGGGCGCTGGCGCTCTCGTTCGGTGCCATATTCGCGCAGGTTCCCAACGACCGGTTCACTCTGTCCAAGTGCATCGCTATTCTACTTACCGCTGCTGGACTGGTAAGTGTGCTCTAGGCTTTTTTTATTTTAGGCTCGCGTTTGACCACTATCTCACCTCATGGTAAGCGATGATGTGATTCTTATGACCTTGGCTAGGAGAAAGTAGCGGTGTATAGAAAACATAACTGATTTTTATTTTTTTAATCTGTTTTTTCAGGTGGTGTTGGGTGTATCCGAAAGTCATCAAACAAATTGGATAGCAGTGTTAGCCGCACTGGGCTCAGCATTATGTTACGCAGTACATTTACTTTTATTTAGACAAGCTTTAAGAAATGGCGACGATATCAACTCATCCTTACTTGTAGGTAAGTAGAACAATTTTTAATATATTATATTGTTACTAACTTATTACCTTGAAGCTCCTCTGTGTCTGATGAGCCGCAAACATGCAAGCATTGATATTAGATAATAATCTGGATAACCATCTGAGGTATTGGAAATACTTTTACCAAAAATTTATTAACCACTGCTCGACAAGATTTTGACACATCTGCTGACTCGACGGGATGTTGCCAATTACATCATGAAATTCAGGAATTTTCCCTATCCTATGGGTGGGCAACTTAGTCGCCGAAAATATTGCATAAACAAACCCGTCTTGGTGCAAAGATGGAAAAGGGACCAAACCTGAAATCGCGAAAAAAAAAACTGCTGTTCCCTACATTTTGACGACTTATTCGTACATAAATGTAGGGAACAGCTGATTTTTTTCGCCATTTCAGGTTTGGTTCCATAGTAAAAGTTGTTCATTATGATGAGTACAGTGACCCCTTAAGAGGTTGTTCCTTAATTCTGGGACATGTTGCATATTTTAACCGCATTCAAAAAGGTTCGTAATTCATCGGTTACATAAGCAACTCTGCCAAATATGAACCGAATTAATTTTTTGGCTTCCGTTAAGTCGTAACAGGATTCCTTATAATTTCGTCATGGCCGTCTGTAGATATGCCTGTCTGTCTCGTAAAATCTATATTTTAACCGTGATACAGTTTATACTAGTACGAGTGGATAGGGAGAATCAGTCTAAAGACAGCCAAACCAACATATTTACAGTGTACCATTTCACATACAACTGTTTCTGTTTATTTTGTGTCTATTATTAAGTTACTCTGTATGGTTGTCTCAAATTTGTGAATAAATAAATATTTAATTTAACCAATTTGCACAGTCCCGCCTTTACAGTGAATCAACACGGGCGTTTTCGCAGGGCATTGGTACAGGGGTTGCTGGAAGAAGTAGGCGGAGCTTAGATACCTATATCTCAAAAAGTCCGAAAATCTAAATATAAGATGGCAGCTATTAAAATTTGTGACTTTTTGTCATCGTTGTCGTTTTCATGGTTTTCAGGGGGTGCTCATACCACCGGGTTTTAAGATTGTGGCTATTCCTAATAATAATAATATTGTAATTCTCATAATCATCAGTGGCATGCCGACCGTAAATTCATCTAACTAATAAAAAATATTGACATGTAAAAATGTTTCTAAAATAATTACCCAATTTATAGATAACATTAATTTATCATTCCCAGACATAGCAAAAGTACCAAAAATAAAATTCATAATAATTTGTCCAATTAAAATAATTTTGAACAGCGAGCACATTCCGAATTAAAATTTTAAAATCATTCGCCGAAAAATGAAAACAAAAATGGTATCTATAGCAAAGCAATTAGGGATGAACTGAAATTCGTTTCACGTACGGTTTAACCTAATTTCGGCGGCTCAAATGCCGAACATTCGATACAAAACGAAAACAACAACAAACTATTGTAAAACATTTTTAAAAGAGTAACGGTGGAGTTTCTTGCTCATTCTTCTCCATACGAAACTTCCTGTTTGGAAGGGGCAACTAGAATCAATTCTATTTTTTTGTAAATTTTGACGTTCGGAGGTGCCTCCTATGTGCCTATTTGAAATAAATATATTGACTTTCGACTTTAACAACGGACGAATTTTTTGATGCCCAATGAGCACTTCGCACCTTTTTTATTGTTTTATTATACAGGGTGGAAACTTTCAGCGGGGCAGTAAGGGGAAGTACCTTAACCGTTGCAGCTACGCGAAAATGGTCTTAGGAGACTATCCTTATCTTTTTGAGAAATTTTGATCTGCATTCACAGATTTTGAAAAACAATTTTCACAAAAACTTTTTTTTTATGCCAATCGATCCTCTTTCTTATAAGGATCAGAAACCTCTATTGGACCAATTGAGGTTTGAGTACTAGAAGTCATAAATCGCAAAAAACTTTTCCATACATTTCGTAGGAAATGAGACTTGAACTTACATTTTTTACCATCGATAAACTGGCCGCTACAAAAAAGACTGATCGAAAAACAAGTACAAAAACTATAACTTCTACTTTGGGTATTATTTCACCTTAAAATTAAAAACTTGAAACATCAACAACATTTGGACTCACCTAGAAATTTTACTTTTGTGCTCTTAGTTATGAAGTGTTGAGATTGGTAGCTGTTTTGACGATAGGTTTATTCCCTTTACTACAGAGTGGGTAGCAGCTGATAATGTGCTAGGATTAATTCCATAGAGAATCGTGGTTAATCGTTAAGTAAATAGGTAGGTAGGTAAGTAAAAAGTCATGTCGTAACAAGTGACCTTAAGGATGACGAGGACATAGAGAGGGAGCGCAGGGCTTTGGCGGTGAGAGGCAATATGCTCGCTCGCAGGTTCGCACGTTGCACCTACGAGGTGAAAATAACGCTTTTTAAGGCGTTCTGCCAATCATTCTACTCGAGTGGCATGTGGGTGAAACATACGCAGCGAAGCTACGGACCCCTGCGCACCCAGTTTCAACGCTTTTAGGATGCTGTTGGGGCTGCCGTGGCGCTGCAGCGCGTCTGGTATGTTTGCTGAAGCGCGTACGGACGGCTTTCAAGCCATCATGCGCAAGAAAGCAAACTCCTTGCTACACCGTCTACGAACCAGCAGCAACAGCATCCTAAATGCTATTGCTGCCCGTTTTGACTGTCCTTTCCAAAATCAGTGGATAAGGACGGCCATGGGCATCAGTTAAGTATAGGTACGAGTACTAACCATACTAACATAATTTTAGGTACAATTTTTATCACTAACACACTAATAGTTTATGATTGTGTGTTATTGTGTGATATAAGTTATGTTAACTTCTATGGAGATTCTCTGAAATAAATTATAATAATAATAATAATAAAAAATCTTTGAGTTCCTGAACACTGTTGTATTCCTTTTTATAAAGTTGGATTTTTAAATAGCGCCACATAAAAAGTGTAGACGCGTGAGATCTGGACTGCGAGGTGGTCACGTTAAAGGACCATCATTATGTTTGTATCCACTGCCTTGCGAATTGCCGGAATTCGATTGATGCGATTTCGAAATACGAAGTTTTTTTTTGGTCAGTCTTCATTGTAGCGGTCCATTTATCCATCATAAAAAACTAAGTTGGAGTATCATTTCTTACGAAATGTATGGGAAAAGTTTTTTGTGATATATGACTTTTCTAGTACTCAAACTTCAATTGGTCCAATAGAGGTTTTTGATCCTTATAAGAAAGAGGATCGATTGGCATAAAAAAAAGTTTTTGTGAAAATTGCTTATTTTCCTGCTGACTGTACATTTTTTTCAAAATCTGTGAATGCAAATCAAAATTTCTCAAAAAGATAAGGATAGTCTCCTATGACCATTTTCGCGTGGCTGCAACGGATAAGGTACTTCCCCTTACTGCCCCGCTGAAAGTTTCCACCCTGTATACTTGCACATACTATACATATTTAGAGTTAGCTTGTGTATTAAATTTTCTTTAATAAATTGACTTGATTTGACAAGATAATATTAAATAACTCAACTGTTTTGACTAAACGAATAAAACTAAACCAGTAAAATATAATTATAATTTATTGTTCTTTAGTTGCTACCTAATTAACAATTAAATGTATTCTAAATATTTTCAGAATGTTTACATCTAAAATTTGATGGTTAGCATAGTAAATATTTAATTTAGGATAACGTATGTCGTAGGTTCGTATGTTCGGGTCCAATCGGGGGCGCTTCCGAAACATACGGTTAATAAATAAATATGAATGGGACATTCATCCCCAGGTCTCGTGGGCTGTGCATGCGGTTGCCTGACGTGGGTAGTGGGCGGCTTGCTGGCGGCCACGGGCGTGGAGCGCGCTGAACTGCCGCCGCCGCGCCAGTGGAGCTGGCTGCTGCTGGACGCGGCCCTCGGGCCCCTGCTGCTGGACTCGCTGTGGCTCTGGTAACTGTCTGTAGTGACTAGCACTTGGCTCTGGTCGCCTGCTGGTGCTTCCGCGGCAAAGTGAATTGTCAAGTTTAGAAGTTTTGATTTATTTTCTACAATTTGTGTTTAGCCGAATATTAATGTGTAATACTGGTGGATTATTAACCATTAAGCGTTCGTGAACGTGCATTAGTGTAGGCAAATTAAACAAAAGAGTGCAACATCACGAGTTCGAGGTTTCAGTAAAGTGCTACATCTTTACTGAAACTCAAGGAGAGCGGGCGGGCGGGGGATATCATCTATCATGCATCATTTCGTCATTATTAAACACAGTTTATAACTAAATAAAGTATTGGCTAAAAGGTCCCAGCAACCAGGCCATTAAAATACTATTAAAAAAAAATTAGAGGGAAGATACACAATGCGGATATATTGCGAAGGGTGGAACTAGTCTTACCAGGCGGGTAATCGAACATTGCCATAATTATGTTTGTGTTTGCGCGTGTGATGACGCGGGCCGCTGCACGCACCGCCTCTCTGTAAAAAGAAAAAACGTCCGACGCGCCGCGAGACGCCACAATACACGCGACGCGCGATGCCCCGCGTCTCCGTAAACGAACGCTGAGACGCCGCTGACGAGCGCGCTCCGCACTATCAACCTCCTTGCTGATGACGTCGATATATTCTGTTGCTCTTTGGGTGAATTTGAAAGAATAGCTACCTATAGAATTTGTTATGGTACAAGCAGTGGAACCATTTAATTTTTAAGTGTAGGGTTTTGCCTGTAAGGACATTTGTTTGTTTGGAGTGAATAAATATAGTACATTGTGATACAAGGGTGGAAAGTAGGTTATTGCAAACGAGCTATCATTAACAAGCCCGAGCCGAAGGCGAGGGTTTTTAATGACACGAGTTTGCAATAACCTACACACCCGTGTATCACACGACGTTTTTCAATACAGTTGTGGGAAATAGTAAAAAACAAATCAAAGAATTAATTAAAATTTTCAGAAAATGGCGCGTTTTTGCAACTGGACATATTTTTTTTTACAATGAAAACAGCATATACAGCCTATTCGATTTTGACAAATGTTGATGTGAAAATAATTAAATTAAAACTTTATTTCTTTCTTTTTTAAAAAAAACGTTGCCCCACACTAGGAATTTCTCCTGTATCGTGGGTGCGTTTACAAACATTTAAACTCACATACACAAACAGCCAGACCCGGAACAACTACTTATAGGTCATACAAATATTTGTTCCGTGCGGGAATCGAAACTGGTAATTAAATATATTAAAGAACCATTTAAAAGACTTTTGAGAATTCAATCCTAAGACGTACGGACTCATTCATTTTTCCTCGTATAAAATCTATCCCATTTTATTCTATGTATGAAACTCCTTGCTACTAAACTTTTTAAATTAACTTATAAATTTAAAACTCAACTACAAAACTAATGATAGAGCTCGTAAACAAAAGTCACGACCGCGTACATATGTTCTATGTCACGAAGTCCGTTTGGCTATGAATGTTGTCAAGCGTGCACATGCACATTGTTTTTGTGTGCGTAACAGTGTTGCCAGATGTACGAGAAATCTCGTAACTTTACGAGATTTAGCAGTCTCTCTACGAGATACGAGAAAAATAAAATCTCGTACACTTTTTTACGAGATTTTCACAATGCCCTTTCTACGGCGCGGTATATACGCCGTACCATACAAAGGGCCTAACAGTACCTACTATCCGCTTGTTTACTGCCGGGGAACACTACATAGTCTGTGCGCCGGTGCTTCTCGATTTTCAGAGGAGCGGTATAAACAAAAATGAGCACGTCGTAAGTGTTGTTTATCCTATGATCAAGTTCATTCATAGTAATCTTATATTAATAAGTTGAAGTAGGTAAGACGAGTGAGCTAGTAAAGTGTGTTTGTGTTGTGCGTATGCGATGCTAGTACAGTACGCGTATAGTAGTTGAAGTTGCAGCACATTAGAATTTCACCCTAATTATTCAGTGGTTTTTATAACTCGCTCTATATGAATCACTTAACGGTGTTGTCATTTGGTTGCCCCAAACTTAATGTACCTACTCCAGGCTAGCTAGTAATAGTACATAGTGTACCTACATTAAGGATTTTAAAATTTATACTTTTACGAGATTAAGTATTGAAAGTACGAGATATTTGGCAGCCCTGGTACGAGAAAAAAATTTCGCCATCTGGCAACCCTGGTGCGTAACCTCGAGAGCGCTCAGTGTCGATCGGGACACGGTCCGGATCAGTAGTGGTTTTTAGTTCGCGCCAAATTGTTTCACGGAGTAAGGTCAGCATGGCAACAAAACGAAGAAGAGTTGTCCATATTGAGGTAATATTTATTTATACGTTTTCAATTAAAATGTTATACAAAGATACTTAATGTAGCAATAGAAGTATTTATAAAATGAATGTTTTTTTGTGTTATAAGATGTTTATATTACTTAATTATTTTGATTACATTTTGTTTTAGGGTCGAAACATGATAGCTAGTGTTTATCATTTTCTGCGAGAAGAATATGAATTTACAAAATCATTAATGGAACTCAACTGTGATTTGTCTCATTTACGAGACATTACACGCCGTACAGCTGAAGCTACGGGTGTGAGCCAAAAAACAGTTCAAAGAATATTAAAAGAAGAGAAGGAATTCCGATCCACTTCATCAAAATTCACTTCACCTATGAAGAAAAGGAGAAAGCGAGATAATAAAGTGGATATAGATAATTTTACAGCCGATGTGGTTCGCAGTACTGTACAAGATTTCCATATTGTCCATAAAGAAATTCCAACATTAGCTAAGTTAAGAACAGCATTGAATGAAAAAATCGGATTCGAAGGTTGTTTAGAAACTGTTCGCAAGTTACTGTTGAAATTAGGTTACAAGTGGCGCAAAACAGAGAACAACCGTAAAGTCTTGACGGAGCGTCATGATATACAAATGTGGCGTTTAAAATATTTAAAAAAAATAACAGAGTACCGCTCTCAAAGTCGGCCCATTGTCTACACCGATGAGAGCTAAGTCCTTTCGACACACGTGCGAAACAACACCTGGGCAAAAAAAAGGAAAGAACTCCGTTTTTAAAAAAAATTAGCACAGGCACTCGCTTTATTTTAGTGCACGCGGGAACCAAGGATGGTTTTATTG